>BLSH010116615.1:378378-391344 GCA_018402905.1 Glandirana rugosa
CACAACATCTACCTTCACTGCCAACCTACAAGCCACTACCTGCAGAAACCTTCACCACCTCAACCCTTCCTTCATTCTGCTACTGATGGCCTCTACGACAAAATCGCACCCCTGTCCTGCCCAGACCAAACCACTTCCATCTACAACACGTTGTCCTCTTCCCTAGACACACCTGCTCCACTTTCTACACGCAGAACTAGGCCTCATCTGCCACAACCCTGGCAAACAAATGACACCAGAAGTCTCAAGAAACGCAGCCATGCTCTTGAGCGAGCGTGACGTAAATCTAAATCCCACTTTACCCTCTACAAAACTGCCCTTCTCAAATACTACTCCTGCCTCCACACTGCTAAACAAACCTACTATAACACTCTCATCAAAACCCTCTCACCCAAACTTTGTCAACTCTTTTCTACCCTTAATTCCCTTACTTCACCCCCCACTTCCCCCACCTACCAACTTGCTTACCGCTCATGAAATTGCCAACATTTTAAAAGCAAAATTGACACAATTCATAAGGAGATAATCAACATCCAACGCCCTCCCCTATCCAACACATCAGATCCAATACCGCACTCAACACTCTCCTCTTTCTGCCCTGTAACCACAGAGGAAGTTAATGAACTCCTCTCTATGGCCCACCTCACCACCTGTCCCCTGGACACTGTCCCTTCACAATTACTGTGACCACCTTCCCGCTCTATCCTAAACTCCCTAACCCACATCTCCAACTTCTCCTTCTCCTCTGGCGTCTTTCCCTCCCCGCTCAAACATGCACTGGTTACCCCCATACTTAAAAAACCCTCACTTGACCCCACCTGTTTGAATAACTTAAAACCCATCTCCGTACTCCCGTTTCCAAGCTCATTGAACGCCTAGTTCACAACCAAATGAGTTGCTACATCACTGACAACAACCTTCTCGACCCTCTTCAGTCCGGCTTCCGCTCACAACATTCCACTGAAACTGCCCTACTAAAACTCACTAACGACCTACTTACTGCTAAAGCCAATGGCCAGTGCTCCATACTCATACTCCTGGACCTCTCTGCTGCTTTTGACACAGTTGACCACCCGCTGCTCCTCAGCAATCTACTTACTTTGCCTCCGTGATTCTGCTTTATCCTGGTTTTCCTCCTACCTATCTCAGCGCACTTTCAGTGTCACTTACAACTCCATCTCCTCTGCTCCTCTTCCTCTTTCTGTTGGGGTACCCCAAGACTCCGTTCTTGGGCCTCTCCTATTCTCTCTTTATATCTCTTCCCTGGGACAGTTGATAACCTCCCATGGCCTTCAATACCACGAAACCCAGATCTATCTCTCCACTCCTCAACTCACCCCCTCAATCTCCCCATGGATAACCAACTTACTGGGGGGTCTGTCAGTTCCCTATCTGTATACCCTATTTGGTGACTGTATACCCTATCTGGGATTCTGTATACCCTATCTGTTGACTGTATACCCATATCTGGGACTCTGTATACTGCTATCTGGGACTCTGTATACCCTATCTGGTGACTGTATACCCTATCTGGGACTCTGTATACCCTTCCTGGTGACTGTACACTCCTATCTGGGACTCTGTATAACCCTATCTGGGACTCTGTATACCCCTATCTGGGGCTCTGCATACTGCTATATGATCACTGTATATCCTATGTGGGACTCTGTATACCGTATCTGGTGACTGTATACCCTATCTGGGACTCTGTATACTGCTATCTGGTGGCTCTGTATACCCCTATCCGGTGACTCTGTATACTGCTATAGGGTGGCTCTGTATACTCCTATCTGGGACTCTGTATACCCTATCTGGTGACTGTATACCCCTATCTGGGACTCTGTATACCCTATCTGGTGACTGTATACCCCTATCTTGGACTCTGTATACCCTATCCGGTGACTGTATACCCCTATCTGGGACTCTGTAGACCCTATCTGGGACTCTGTATACGCTATCCGGGACTCTGTATTCCCCATCTGGGACTCTGTATACCCTATCTGGTGACTGTATAACCCTATCTGGGACTCTGTATACCCTATATGTTGACTGTATACCCTTATCTGGGACTCTGTATACCCTATCTGGGACTCTGTATATCCTATCTGGGACTCTGTATACCCTATCTGGGACTCTGTATACCCTATCTGCGACTCTGTATAACCCTATCTGGGACTCTGTATACCCTATCTGGGACTCTGTATACCCCATCTGGGACTCTGTATACCCTATCTATTGACTGTATATCCTATCTGGGGCTCTGTATACTGCAATATGGTGAGTCTGTATACCCCTATCTGGTGACTGTATACCCTATCTGGTGCTATGTATACTGTTATCTGGGGCTCTGTATAGTGCTATATGGTGACTGTATACTGCTATCTGGGGCTCTGTATACTGCTATCTGGGACTCTGTATACCCCTATCTGGGACTCTGTCTACCCCTATCTGGGACTCTGTATACCCCTATCTGGGACTCTGTATACCCCTATCTGGGACTCTGTATACCCCTATCTGGGACTCTGTATATCCCTATCTGGGACTCTGTATACCTCTTTCTGGGACTCCTGGACCTCCTCATGTCAGCCTACTATGGGTCAGCTCTGCCCCCTCTGACCCCTTCAGGACAACCTCTTTCCAAGCCTATAAGAGGCGGCTGTCTGCCCATATGCAGTGTTCTTTTTTCGTCCTTGCTCCGGACGCCTCTTAAGAAAAATAGATATATTCATACACACATGCAAGAAGAAGCACGGTAGGAGACTAACTGCGAACCTTGTAATGTCCATGCGATCCTACTCAGGTTCTTGCACTCTCCTGAGTTCAGTAGACCCCCTGTCTGGGCTGTAAATCTCCCTTTGTGGGGTACCCTTGGTGCTGGGTCTCAGTTAGCAGTATAAAGGACTGTATGTGTACACCGGCCTCTAGAGAGTGGTTAAATACTGCTGGTTTGGGCTGTGTGGTGAATTGATGAAACAGCAGGCAGGCCGAGGCTTGTAGTTCCACAGGAACTCTCAGGAGGTTGCTGAGAGTGGCCACTTCCTGGTATGATAGGAACGCCCTCTCCCATGCTTGGGTTCCTGCTTCCCTGAGGTGATTACAACACCTGTGGCCCCAGCTTGTCTCATAATCACTGCCTCTGTGCTGAGTGATGTGGGATCTCAACAGGGCTGCTGCCTTGAGTTGCTGGATAGACCTCTGGCTGTCTGTGTGTTTCCAGGTATCCTAGGTCCTCCTGCCTGCCTCTATAGCACTGAAGAACGCATGGAAAGGTTTGCTATTTTTAATTTTTAATTTTTTTTGTGTTTTTGTTTTTGGTTGTTTTTTGTTTTTAAAAGAGTGCATTCTTCTCTACACTGAGAGAAGACCCAGATGCGGGATAAACGCCCACAGGGAAGTACTAAGGAGCCGCATCACCCGCACAGAAAGAAGTGCTCCAAGTGTGATAAGGTGTGGTCGGTGGTGGGATAAAATCCTTGTGCAACGCCACTCCAGATCCCCCTCACCGGTGCCTCATTGCAGTGCCTTGAGCCCAGGACAATTGCTGTTGCTACACCAGAATGCAACCACTAAGCGCTGTGAAGATCCTCTTCATCTTCTGGAAGGGCCGGGAAGAGGAGAAGGCCTGCTGGGCATGCGGGGCAAACTCCCTACCGGGGAGGTGTGTATGCTTCACTTGTTTGAAGGAAGCCGCGCATGATAATGCATGTTGCATGTGGCTGTAGCTCAGATAAATGCACTAGTTGTGTTAATGTGAATCTATGCAGCTGTAAGTTCAAATCCCATGTGTACTGTGCTTGGATTGAAGCTACAGGTGACTGGCCTGTTGGCTGCAAGAGGTACCTAGTACCCGGCATAACTTCCATCCTCATCCGCTTCAGAATCAGAGCCAGATGCGACATATTGCTACAGTTCAGATTAACATTCAGAGGATTCTGAGTCAGATCTGTAACCAGACACTCATGCATTTGATTTTTCCTTGATTCCTTCCTTGGGCCTGATTCGCACCCGTGCATTTTTAGTCCATCTTGCGGATTTGCACTACAGTCTATTTGGCGTTGTTTCCTATGGAACACGTGTTGTGGTGTGGGTCTGCGGGATACGGGGGAAGCTGGAGATGCAGGGGTGTGAGTCGAGCCTAAGACTCCTTTCTCTATGAGGCGCTTTTTAGGCACTTTCACGTAAAAACCTATTTCTATTAAAATCAATAAATGCTTTCACACTGGGGCCGTGCGCTGGCAGAGTGGTGGAAATATACTCCTCTCCATTGAAATAAATGAAAAGCTCTTCAAAAGTGCCTGAAAAGCTCTTCAAAAGCGCTCAGTGTTTTGCGGACTTGAAAAGGTCACTCCTGTCCTTCCCATTCATTTTTTGAAATACAGGAAATAATGGAAGATGAATGGGCAAAGCCCGATAAAAGATTGAACATCCTCAGCATGGTCTGAAAATTGTACCCTTTCGGCTCTAAGGATGCAGAGCTTTGGGATTCCACGCCTAAGGTGGATGCCTCATTACAGTGACTAGCTCGGCATATCACTTTGCCTCTAGATAACTCAGTATCCTTCAAGATCCGATGGATTGTAATGATAGATATAGATTTTAAAAGAATGTACATGGTAGCAGGAGAGGCCTGCAGGCTGGCTATTGCACTTATCTCAATGGCGGCAGCCTGAAAGGTGTACATTGCATGGTTAAAGGCCAGTTCTTTGGGTTAAGTGATTGGAGACGAAGGTTCCTACCTTTGCAGTCCATTAAGATCATGGTGTATTTTCCAGCAGAAGTAGCCGTGGACCAGGTCAGGATGACAGTTGATGGCTCATTCTGTGACAGCACGCAGTGCCCTATGGCTGAAGCATTGGTCAGCGGATAGTGCTTCCAAGCACAGCCTTTGCTCAGTCCCTTTCGATGAAAAATTTATTGGCAAGACCTTGGAGTTCTAAAGAGGGTTTCGGGGAAGCTTCTCTTTTCAGTGTAAGGGGCAGGGTCCAGCCTTTCCCAAAGCCAAGGCGAACCAGCCAGCGAAAGCTTCAGACAGGCTCTTCTAAATGGGTCCCCACCCAGACTTCCCAAGTGGGAGCAGACTGTCTTACTTTGGAGAGGTCTGGGCGGAAGAAGTTCAAGATGCCTGGGTCTTGGACATCATTCAAAGAGGATATCGCCTAGAATTCAAGGAAAGACCTCCCTAGTCTCATTCTGTGGAGACCCGGATTCCTACTTGTCCAGAGAAAAGGGGCTTTATTTATTAATGTAGGTAAATAATTTATTGGCATCTCAAGCAATTCTGCCAGTTCTGGAGCATGAGAAGGGAGAAGGATTCTATTCTCCTCTGTTCTTGGTAACAAGATCCTCAGGAGGATTCAGGCCAGTCTCAGAATCTCAGAATCTATATCACGGGGTGCCTCTCGCCCTCCAGTTCCAGTAGTGCTGACTACAGATGCCAGCCTAGTAGACCGGGGAGCTCATTCCTTAGGCCAACAAGTACAGGGCAAATGAGAGGCATCTCTATCTCAGCATTCAAACCTGTTAGAATTAGAGGCCGTTCGGCACGCTCTAGTAGCCTTCCAATAGATTTTGCAAAGGGGGCAGTCAAAGTCCTTCCCGACAAAAAACCATAGTAGCCTACGTGGCCCGCAAGGGGGCACCAGGAGCCTCCCACTGCTCAGAGTGGCATGCCAGATTTTTCCCTAACAGCAGCATACCTTCCGGGTCCACAAAACAAGCTGATGGATCAACTGAGTTGGAGATTCTTGGATCTGAATGAACGGGGCTTGAATCCCAGATACCTGTTCAAAATCTGCAAAGTCTGGGGGACATCCGTCATAGATTGGGTGGCATTGGAGGAAAACTCTCAGATTACGTGTTACGTCTCCCGAAGGTGGCACCCGCAAGATCCAGGCCAGGATGCTCTATCCATTCCATGGGACTTTCCCCTAGTCTGTGTTTCCTCCTCTCTCGCTAATCCTCAGAGGTTTAATGAGGATTCAACAGGAGGAGGTGACAGTAATAGCGGTGTGGCCCTTCTGGCCCAGAAGACCATGGTGTTCACTAGCATAGAAAATGAAGACATGTCAGCCCAATTCCTTTACCTTCTCACGAAGCCGGGGAAACTGAAGTTGATGGCGTGGAGGTTGGGAGGAGATCTATAGAGCATTTAGTCGAAAGAAGACTACCAATAATTCTTTATTATAGGATATATAAAGCCTGTTGTCACTTCTCTGCAGGAAAGAGCTGGGATCTGAGGTCACCCTCAGTCTCTTACATATTGGAATGTCTCCAGGAAGGTCTGGGCAAGGGTTTAGCGTATAGCTCCTTACAAAATTCAAGTCTGCCCTGTCAGCTATGTTGAACAAAGATGGGCCTTGGATCCTCTAGTGATGCCTTTCTTAAAGGCAGCAATAAAGATCAGGAAAAGCTTTATTGGAGACCTGAGGTCCTGCCTTTAGTTCTAAAAGCCTTAGTAGCACCTCCTATTGGTCCGGTGTCATCATGCTCTTTGTCTCAGTGCAATTTTTTGATGACAATGGCATCAGTCAGATGGGTGTCTGAACTGTGTGCTTTCCCAGCCAGGGAGCCATATTGCCTGATACTCCAAGATGAAATAATACTCAGACCGGTCCCAAGCTTTCTTCCAAAAGTAGCTTCAGCTTTGCATATGAATTGGGAATCAGTCTTATCGGCTTACTCGGATAGTAACTCGAAAGACGAATGGACTAGGCTGGATCTAGGGGGGCATCAATAGTGGCTGCTTGGTCTGGGGTGAGCTGGGGCAGTTTATGTTCTGCAAGATAATTATCAATGGCTGTAGTCCTAGAGTGTGGGTCCTGGAGGTGACTGGGATGTTTTGGTAAGTTATATAGGTTCGAGTAATACTCGACAAATTGTTGTGCAATGTCTTCAGTTTTGTTGATTTTCACTCCCGAACGGTTTGTAATGGAGTGTATTGTCATTTGTACCCTTTTGCCTCTAAGTAACCTAGCTAAAAGTCTACCACTCTTATTGGCTTGATCATAGAAAAGTTTAGTGGTTAGCATGAATTTCCTTTTGACCTGTCTGTCCAATTTCTCCAGCAGAACTCGCCTTGCCAGTATTAGGGCAGCGTAATCTGTGTCGGCTTTACTCCGTTTATGGGAAGCTTCTAGTGTGCGAATTTGCGTGGTTAGTGCCATAATTGTGGCCTGTCTTTCTTTTTTCATTTGCGATGATAGAGAAATGCACTTGCCTCTTATCACGCATTTGTGGGCCAGCCACTGGGTCAAGGCCGACGTCTCTGAGGAGGAATTAAGCGCAAAGTAGTCCTTCAGTGTTTGCTGTAGGGTCTCTTTGCTCGCCAGATCGCATAAAAGCTGTGGGTCCAGTCTCCAACCCTTATGTCTCTGTTCAAAATTGGGAAAGCGGAGGGTCATATTAATGGGGTGGTGGTCTGAAATATACATAGGCTCTATGGAAGCGTCTTGTAGGTAAGAGAGGTCCGTTTGAGTGAGGAAGAGGTAGTCAATACGAGAGTATTTATTGTGAGGGGGGGAGAAGTAAGTATAGTCCTTGGAGTCAGGGTTGAGAGTTCTCCAAGTATCATGTAGGGACAGTAGGTGCATTTGGTTCTTAATTTGGCGGAGGGCGCGATACACTAGGGAGGAGGAGCCAGTGGAGGAATTGAGATTGGGGCAGAAGGGGACGTTAAAGTCGCCACCGAGAATGGTCATTCCTTCGTGGAATGGGATGAGTCTATCTATTACTTTCCTAATAAAAGGAACCTGACATGTGTTGGGAGCATAAATGTTAGGGAACGTCACCGGCTTATTGTGGATATGCCCTTTGACAAATAGATAACGCCCTTCAGGTTCGGCTAGATGGGAAGAGAGTTGGAATGGGAGGCTTTTGGCGATGAGGATGGTAACTCCTTTAGTTTTTTTGATTGGGGAAGGGGCATGGAAAGTATGTGGATATCTTCCTTTATGAAATTTGGGAATGTTTCGCAACCTAAAATGTGTCTCCTGTACAAAGACTACTTGCGCCCTAAGTTTGGATGGTTCTCTATGGACAGCAGATCTTTTTTCAGGGGTGTTAAGGCCCCTGACATTTAGGGACAAAATCTTCAAGGTGCCTTGGGTGCCCATCCTGTTGATAGAGGTTCACTGGTAGAGATAAAGAGAGGGGGAATGTGAAGGGGGAACTGGGGGACAGGGAGGGGGTCAGGGGGCTGGGGAGGTCAAGAGGATTGGGATGAACGAAGGAGGTGTAAGGATCGTGTGGGCAGCGGAGTTGACCGTACTCCGGTCCACAGCGTGGGATCCCTGAAGGGTATCGGATAGGTGGGTACCTATCCGAAGTGGGGGGCTTGAGGAAGGGATTGGAGGACTAAAAAAGGGTAAGGGGCCAAGGGCCAGCGGGGAGAGCAGCGCCCGTAGCCAACACCTCATAGAGGGGGCGCGGGGAACCGGGATGACTAGCTCAATGTTAAGACGAAATGGAGAAGAGTTAAAGGGAGGGTTTAATTTGTTTTTCGCTTCCGTCAGGCGGGGGGGCAAAAAATCCACCCCACACAAGGCAGAAGCGTCGTCTGTTGACTGACCCAAGTGGGATAGTAGATTTTCAAACTGTAGGCAACCTTGCAGTAAGAAGTAAATAAACTGCAAAAGTAACAAAACTTAATATCTAGGTTTTCAAGTCTAATGGAAATGAATGCAAATTGACAATTCAAAGGAGAGTCATATGCATGCCGACTAGTGTGCGCCACGATGCTGGGCCGCCAACACGGCACATTGCCAGATGTGACAACGCCCCGGGGATGGAAGACCAGCAGCGCAGCCCACAAGCAGAAAAATAGCAACACAACAACAGTGAATATAAACAAACCTGAAGCCATGATACAGGATGTGGGGACTCAGGCCTTGGATGGCGAACCTGGGAGCAGCCTATCGGGAGGCCCCCAGGTTGGCCTGACCCGGAGTCCGGGGTGGCCTCATCTCGTTCCTCTACAGACAATCTCTGTGGAATGAAGGCATAGTTAAGTAGATGAAGACCAAAAACGGATAGGAAGGCCCTGGCTTAACCAGACTGATCTGCCACCACCACGGAAAGGCTTGATGGGTATGCAGTCAAGTGTAAGGGGACCACGGAAATGGAGGTGACAGTGTGTAATGGATATGGCGGACTTTGGATCTGTGAATCAGCAAGCGTATATCCGTGGGATGGGGTCGATGATTTATTGCCATATTGCCGGTCCACAGATTGTCATTAGAAAGAGTTTAGCACCCCGTGGTTGGGTGGACAAGGCACTGGTTCGGCTTCTATGCGATCCGACAAAGGTTGCAGTAAGCAGAAGGGGTAACACGTTAAAGTGAGCCACTGAGGGTGTCCGAAAGCAGATGAGTATTACAAAAAAAATAAAAATGAGGAGAAAAAATAGATGAAGACAAAAGAGCAAACAGCAACTGTAATGATTATTCAGATGAACGTAGCCCATTAACTTGAGAAGGCTGGTGTGAGAAAGCGAGTCGAACTCAGGCCTCCTGCTTTTGATCAGGTTCAGGGTTGTGGTCGCCCTGGTGTTCGTCTGGAGCTGGTGCAGCTTGATCTTGTCTTCTGCGGCGAGATGGGGTAGTGCTTGGTCTTCTCCGTGGTGTGTGTAGGTCAACATCCTGTGGGAGTAGCTCCGCCCACAGTGCTGGGATTGAGAATTCCCGGTACCAGTCAGAAACCGGGATAGGCCTCATATTGACGTGTTCGAAAAAGTGGGGGAGATCAGCCGGGGTCTGCAGAACAAAGGTGCGACCTTGTACGGTGACGGAAAGACCAAAGGGAAAAAGCCACTTGTAGACTATACGCCTTTCTCTGAGTGCTGTCAGTATGGGGCGCAGAGCCCTTCTGTGATTCAGTGTTATCTGAGATAGGTCTTGGAATATTTTAATATCCGCTCCATTTAGTGTGATTTCTTGTTGGTCGCGGGCACGTATGGCTACCTCTTCTTTCAGTTTATAGTCCATAAAGCAACAGACAATATCTCTCGGTGGATCCCCCTCTCTTCCCCTGGGTCGGAGAGCTCTATGAACCCGCTCTAACTCCACCGGCGCATCTTGAGGCCTTTCCAGGGTATTGTTGACTAGAGACTGCAGGGCAAGAGGAATCTGATCATATTCGATGCTTTCGGGGACCCCGCAGATGCGGAGGTTCCTTCTGCGGCCTCTGTTGTCGAGATCTTCAAGTTTCCTCTGCATATCTATGAGGTGTAAGTGATATCGGGCGCCGTGTTGTTGGAGTTCCTGGATGTCAGCGTCATGACGGCTGGCGGCCCTTTCGACTTCCTCAAGTCTGTCATTAACTTCTCTGAGTTCATCCTTAAGGTCGGACACAGCGTCCGACAGTGCTCCCTTGATGTCAGATGCGAGTGATTGAAGGTCTGTGACCTTGGGCATCTGGTTTATGAGAGTGAGTAGTGTTTCTTGGTCAGCAGGTTGTTTATTCTTCTGAGTGCCTTCTGACTGTCTGCGAGCCATTGCGGACGGTGAGGAGTGGGATGTAGAGGACTCTGGAGCAGATGGGGGTTGTGTGCGGAATAGGTCAGGGAGGTTACGGCCCGGCTGAGAGTATGGGGAGTTAGAGAAGGGTAGTTGGCGGCCAATTTTTCCCACTACAAAATCATTCAGAAGAAAGGTTCCCAGTAAAAAGGTGCTTCCCTCTCCGCGGTGCCACAGGCCCTAAATTATTAAGACATCATCACCCGCGTCCGGCCGGGTATGAACTGGGGCATCTTTTATGTATTAGCTGCTTCCCCAAATCTAGGCCTCGCTCAGGAGGGGTCCTAGTGTCCAGATCAGCTCGACTCGGGGGGCAGAGGGGTTGTTGTGGTCCCCACAGGTAGTAAACCAGCTGTTATATAGACAGGTGTCATCTGTATGGCCTTTTTGGATGTTGCGGCCTAGACGCGGGTGAAGCCGCGGGCTCAATTTACGGGCGTCCCGAGCGGTCGGGTGGGTCCGAGTATTTTTTAGGCCCGATCTGTAGGGGGGGTAGATAGGGGTCTCTGGGGTCTTGATTCGCGGTCCTGAGCAGTAAATTGGCGGCAGGATGATTAATTAAAGCAGCCGCAGCCTAGGAAAGAGGTTGTCCTGAAGGGGTCAGAGGGGGCAGAGCTGACCCATAGTAGGCTGACATGAGGAGGATCCAGGAAAGGAAAATTACGGTAAGTATGAAAACAATTTTCCCTATTCCTGGACCTCCTCATGTCAGCCTACTATGGGTCATAATTAAGCAATCAACCACATAAGGGGAGGGAAAGACAAATAACCAGAATCCTAAAACAGATATCAATTATTTTAATGGCCGACAGCCGCCAACAGAGCAGTAGAAGTATGAAAACAATTTTCCCTAATATGGTGACTGTATACTGCTATCTGGGGCTCTGTATACTGCTATCTGGGACTCTGTATACCCCTATCTGGGACTCTGTATACCCCTATCTGGGACTCTGTATATCCCTATCTGGGACTCTGTATACCTCTTTCTGGGACTCTGTATATCCCTATCTGGGGCTCTGAATACTGCTATATGATGACTGTATACCCTATCTGGGACTCTGTATACCCTATCTGGTGACTGTATACCCTATCCGGGGCTCTGTATACTGCTACATGGTGGCTCTGTATACCCCTATCTGGTGACTATGTGAACTGCTATATGGTGGCTCTTTATACTCCTATCTGGGACTCTGTATACCCTATCTGGTGACTGTATACCTCTATCTGGGACTCTGTATACCCTATCTGGTGACTGTATACCCCTATCTGGGACTCTGTATACCCTATTTGGGACTCTGTATACCCTATCTGGTGACTGTATAACCCTATCTGGGACTCTGTATACCCTATCTAGGACTCTGTATACCCTATCTGGGGCTCTGTATACTGCTATATGGTGGCTCTGTATACTCCTATCTGGGACTCTGTATACCCTATCTGGTGACTGTATACCCCTATCTGGGACACTCTATACCCTATTTGGGACTCTGTATACCCTATCTGGTGACTGTATACCCCTATCTGGGACTCTGTATACCAGGGGCGTTGCTAGGGGGTGGCTATTGGGGCTATAGCCCCGAGTCTAGGGCCCATAGCCCCGAGTCTCATACTGAGTGGATGCAGTCCTGCAATTAGCAGTTATGTCCCGGTCCAGAATGCAGTAGGCAGGGGCAGGCTGAGCCGCGGTATCACTGGCTTCAGCTCCACCCTCGCCTCCTCCTGACTTAGTTGCTGGAGGCGCATAGTGTCTAGCAACCAATGATATCACGGCCACGGCTTCTACGCGCTAGTTCTTGTGGGGCCTAAAGAGTTGAGCCCAGCCCCTTGTCATGGTCCTGGACTGGAGCAGACGTTGTTGGTCCGGTGGCGGTGGGGTGCAGGGCAGTGGCATCTTCAAATAGGGAGGGGGAAGCCTGGGAAGCCGGGAAGAGCCCAGGAGGGAGTGAGAGAGAGAAGACAAGGCTTCACCACCACCCTGAGCGGCATCCCCGGTGCCTCCCAGAGCCTGCACTCCTTCTCCAAAAGCTCCTCTCCTAGCTCGCTGTGACTGTCATGGAACAGGAAGAATAAAGGCTGACCGAGGACGAGTGGGAGGTAGGTGAATCACACACATCTACCCACACAGACAGAGGCTGGGACAGTAGGGACTGCAGGCAGGGCTAGGGGATCTCTCTTTCACGCCCTCTTTCTCTGATGTGTGGGAAGGCTCTCTGGGGACCCTGATGTGTGGGGAGGCTCTCTGGGGACCCTGATGTGTAGGGAAGCTTTCTGGGGACCCTGATGTATAGGGAGGCTCTGTGGGGACCCTGATGTATGGGGAGGCTCTCTGGGGACCCTGATGTATGCAGAGGCTCTCTGGGGACCCTGATGTATGGGGGGGGGCTCTCTGGGGACCCTGATGTAAGGGGGGCTCTCTGGGGACCCTGATGTAAGGAAGAGGCTCTCTGTGGACCCT
>BLSH010116636.1:6873-46592 GCA_018402905.1 Glandirana rugosa
GTGCTAAGGGGGGTGACTGTGGTTACTACCCCGTGATAAGAGGGGTGACTATGGTTACTACCCCGTGATAAGGGGGGGTCATTGGTATCAGTGGGGAGAATAGTGCCCCATCATTGGTGTCAGTGGGGGGAATTGTGCCCCATCATTGGTATCAGTGAGAGGAATAGTGCCCCATCATTGGTATCAGTGGGAGAAATAGTGCCCCATCATTGGTATCAGTGGGGGGGGAATAGTGCCCCATCATTGGTATCAGTGGGGAGAATAGTGCCCCATCATTGGTGTCAGTGGGGGGAATCGTGCCCCATCATTGGTATCAGTGAGAGGAATAGTGCCCCCTCATTGGTATCATTGGGAGGAATAGTGCCCCATCATTGGTATCAGTGGGAGGAATAGTGCCCCATCATTGGTATCAGTGGGGAGAATAGTGCCCCATCATTGGTGTCAGTGGGGGGAATTGTGCCCCATCATTGGTATCAGTGAGAGGAATAGTGCCCCCTCATTGGTATCAGTGGGAGGAATAGTGCCCCATCATTGGTATCAGTGGGAGGAATAGTGCCCCATCATTGGTATCAGTGGGGGGAATAGTGCCCCCTCATTGGTATCAGTGGGAGGAATAGTGTCCCATCATTGGTATCAGTGGGGGGAATAGTGCCCCATCATTGGTATCAGTGGGAGGAATAGTGCCCCATCATTGGTATCAGTGGGAGGAATAGTGCCCCATCATTGGTATCAGTGGGGGGAATAGTGCCCCATCATTGGTATCAGTGGGGGGAATAGTGCCCCATCAGTGGTATCAGTGGGAGGAATAGTGTCCCATCATTGGTATCAGTGGGAGAATAGTACCCCATCATTGGTATCAGTGGGAGGAATAGTGCCCCATCATTGGTGTCAGTGGGAGGAATAGTGCCCCATCATTGGTGTTATTAGGGGAATAGTGCCCCATTGTTGGTGTCAGTGGGGGGAATAGTGTCCCATCATTGGGGTTATTAGGGGAAATAGTGGCCCATTGTTGGTGTCAGTGGGGGGAATAGTGCCCCATCATTGGTGTTATTAAGATAAATCGTGCCCCATTGTTGGTGTCAGTGGGAGGAATAGTGCCCCATTGTTGGTGTTAGTGGGAGGACTAGTGCCCTATTGTTGGTGTCAGTGGGACGAATAGTGCCCCATCATTGGTGCCAGTTGGAGGAATAGTGCCCCATCATTGGTGTCATTAGGAGACATAGTGCCCCATTGTTGGTGTCAGTGGGAGGAATAGTGCCCCATCATTGGTGTTATTAGGAGAAATAATGCCCCATTGGTGTTAGTGGGAGGAATAGTGCCCCATTGTTGGTGTCAGTGGGAGGAATAGTGCACCATTGTTGGTGTCAGTTGGAGGAATAGTGCCCCATTATTGGTGTCATTAGGAGACATAGTGCCCCATCATTGGTGTCAGTGGGAGGAATAGTGCCCCATCATTGGTGTTATTAGGAGAAATAATGCCCCATTGGTGTTAGTGGGAGGAATAGTGCCTCATTGTTGGTGTCAGTGGGAGGAATAGTGCACCATTGTTGGTGTCAGTTGGAGGAATAGTGCCCCATTATTGGTGTCATTAGGAGAAATAGTGCCCCATTGTTTGTGTCAGTGGCAAGAATAATGCCTCAAGGGCCAGATAAAGGCAAGCAAAGGGCCAGATCCGGCCCCCAGGCCACAGTTTAGAGACCCCTGTTCTAGAGGAAGGTGGAAGTAATCAAACTCCCAGCCTGTGAAACCCCAAACAGACTATACTAAACAATTACTGCTTCTGTGACTGCAGGAGAAGCCAGCACTAAATTTACCTAACAGCCTAGCTAGGATGCTGCAAAATAATAATAAAAAGAAGACTAAACAATCATCATAATAATAATCAAATAATACAAAAACACAACAATGCTGTTTGGCCGGAGGCCCACCTTAAAACCCGTACATCACTCTGAATAACGCATCCCAGAAACGTCTAGCTGGATCTCGGCCCGAAATTTCAATGGCAATGATACGACCCGTGTGCTCCGCAGCCTTGGCACAACGCTTCTGATCAGACAGGGAGCTTATGCTTTATTCCCAGGGCAGATCTGATCTGTCATTTTGTAAAGTACGGTGCACAGATTCCACGTCCTCGTTTTTTCCCCTCTACAACTTCTTCCTGACAGCCGTAATTGGCCTCCCAGAGAATTGTCACGCGGTATTTTTCTCCTGTACTGGAGGACAATGGCGGGTATACTCACCGGCCGTTCACAGAATACACCTTCATCTACCAGAGGGCCCGTCTTCTATCTCAGGAAATATAAAACTGCCACTGTGTAACAAGAAATATAAAACTGCCACTGTGTAACAAGAAATATAAAACTGCCACTGTGTAACAAGAAATATAAAACTGCCACTGTGTAGCAAGTTTGATGAATAAATGTTACTTATGTCAAAGAAGTCTTGTCACAGCCTTTCCTCTGCATCCAAAAGTTAAAGTGGACCTTCACCCATTAAAAGGACTATTTCTTAACTGGTTCCACCCCCCCTTCATTTTACAGAATTAAAAAATGCCAGCAGTTTGTGATACGAGAATTACATAGTCATACTGCTCTAGAACACTTATCGTGTATCCATACCTGTTGCATCGGATTTCATTATGTATGTACCCGTGTTTCCCCGAAAATAAGACCTACCCTGAAAATAAGACCTAGTGGGATATTCAAGGAGGGTTGCAATATAAGCCCTACCCTGAAAATAAGACCTAGTGGGATATTCAAGGAGGGCTGCAATATAAGCCCTACCCTGAAAATAAGACCTAGTGGGATATTCAAGGAGGGCTGCAATATAAGCCCTACCCTGAAAATAAGCCCTAGTTTAAAGTGGTTGTAAACTGCTAGAACGCTCAAAATTATGGTATTGCATGGTGTAGACTGTGTTTGTTTCTGTGGTCTTATCTGTAGTCGGGTACCTTTGGTACAGCGCCACTCAGGGCTCAGCTGATCTCCTCCTCTTCACCTGCCTGTCAGCGGGGGATCTTGGCCCCTCCCCCCTCTGCAATCCTGGGAGCACAGCGGGCTATGGAAGTGGCGAGGGGGCTCAGCTGATCTCCTCTTCTCCAGCCTGTTAGCAGGGGATCTTGGCCCCCTCTGCAATCCTGGGAGCACAGCGGGCTATGGAAATGCTGAGGGGGCTCAGCTGATCGCCTCTTCTCCAGCCTGTTAGCAGGGGATCTTGGCCCCCTCTGCAATCCTGGGAGCACAGTGGGCTATGGAAATGCTGAGGGGGCTCAGCTGATCGCCTCTTCTCCAGCCTGTTAGCAGGGGATCTTGGCCCCCTCTGCAATCCTGGGAGCACAGCGGGCTATGGAAATGCTGAGGGGGCTCAGCTGATCGCCTCTTCTCCAGCCTGTTAGCAGGGGATCTTGGCCCCCTCTGCAATCCTGGGAGCACAGTGGGCTATGGAAGTGGCGAGGGGGCTCAGCTGATCGCCTCTTCTCCAGCCTGTTAGCAGGGGATCTTGGCCCCCCTCTGCAATCCTGGGAGCACAGTGGGCTATGGAAGTGGCGAGGGGGCTCAGCTGATCGCCTCTTCTCCAGCCTGTTAGCAGGGGATCTTGGCCCCCCTCTGCAATCCTGGGAGCACAGTGGGCTATGGAAGTGGCGAGGGGGCTCAGGTGATCGCCTCTTCTCCAGCCTGTTAGCAGGGGATCTTGGCCCCCTCTGCAATCCTGGGAGCACAGCGGGCTGTGGAAATGCAGAGAGGGCTCAGCTGATCTCCTCTTCTCCAGCCTGTTAGCGGGGGATCTCAGACCCCTTCTGCAAAGCTCAGGCGGGCTATGGAAGCTCAGAGCGGCGCTGTAAGAAGGTATGTGACACTATGGATTACAGAGACGCACAACCACTTTTACTTCACTTCACACTGGCAGGGAGAGGGGGAGAGAAGGGAGCACATTTAATGGCAAGCCCTACCCCGAAAATAAGCCCTACTGTATTTTTGGTGGCCAAAATTAATATAAGACCCGGGCTTATTTTCGGGGAAACACAGTATTAATATCTCTGTGCTGACATCTAATGTCAGTTCATTGTAATTATAACTTGGTATTTTATGCCTGTAGATGGTATAATCCATACTCCCTGTATGTTAGGGCTAGTTGGTCAAGTCCTTAGATAGACCCTCCAGGCCTGGGAACATTTGCCCCTGGGGCCTGGGCTTCCGGGCCACATGTCCAGTACATCATGGGGCAGACTTTAGTAGCACAGCAGCTTGAAGAGTGGCAGCGGGGGGTGCCCAGTGCTAGATACTCTCTCTGCACTCCTGCACCCAGCACAAGAAGAAACCATGCACTGCTGTCAGGCAGGCCCAACAGGGCAATGTTAGTCCCAGTCTTCTGCTCGTCAGCATGACATCATTTCTGGGCCCGAAAGTGAGAGGAGCTGCGCCGGAGTGGGTGAGTGCAGCAGCTGAGGATAAATGCAGCTGTGTACAGACAAACCCCTGGGGGGGAGTTAAAGGGGTTTAATAACATAGCCAATAGCTAGTGATGAAAGGGTTAATTAACACTGCCACTGGCCATTGCTGCATTAGTGCATTTATTAACTCCTTGCTTTACTAGCTAGTGGCAATGTTAATTAACCCCTCACTCCACCAGGCGCTTTACCATTTCACTCCACCAGGGGGCTCACAATCCTGGATACACAAAGTATATTACACATTATCATAAACACACAACCATCCCACAATGGTTCGATAACAAGGTAAAGTGGTCACAATGTTAATCACATCTCCAAGAGATGATCAGACAGACAGAAACAAATGGTGACTCAATTAACATGGGAATGCACACCTAGGAGGCACACAAAGGGAGAGACATACTTAGCAATAAACACATAACACCTTAATAAACAGAGTTATAGCAGGAGACCCCAGCAGCAGGTTGGTTTGAGCATTTCAAATTAACATCTACTCTGAGTCTCACAGTCTAAAGCAGTCATTGCTGGTTTGGGCACAAAGGACTATGTATCCTGGGCCTAGATTTCCAGAGTCGGTGTGTTTTGGGGAGACAATCCCAAATCCGAAGCAAAACCACTCCAAGAGTCCCCAGGCACACACCTCACAAGAATAGAGCCCCCCTCAAAAACCAGGTCCCATAGTCAGTAGGCAAGAGGCTACCCTGCAGTCCCCTCCAAAAGCTCCTGACCCGGTTGGGTCTGGCACGGCAGTGTTAATTAACCCTTTCTTACTTCATTATGAAGGGGTTAATTAAAACTGCCACCAATGGAGAGGGATGTCTTAAATACCACTGCCTCTGACCATTAACGCAGGAAAGTTGAGGGGTTACCAATGAAGGGGATTTACATAATACGATTCCATTGACCAAGAATGTATATGTTATTACTGCGTAAACTGGCACCAATGCTGGGAACTATTATTGCATGAACAGGTAGCTATGCTGGGGGTTTTTATTGTACAAACTGGCACCAATTCTTGTAATTATGATTGTGTAAACTGGCACCAATACTGGAGATTATTACTGTGTAAACTTGCACCAGTGCTCAGGGTTATTATAGATTAAACTGGCACCAATGCTGAGGGTTATTAGTACACAGACTGCAACCAATGCTGGAGGTTATTTCTGCATAAACTGGCACCAATTATTGGGGTTATTATTACATAAACTGACACCAATGCTGGGGGTTATTATTACGTAAACTGGCACCAATGCTGGGGGTTATTATTACATAAACTGGCACCAATGCTGGGGCTTATTACTGTGTATACTGGCACTAATTCTGGGGGTTATTAGTGCATAAACTGGCACCAATGCTGGGGGTTATTCTTCACATGTGCAGATGTGCCAGGGGTCTCTGCCACGTAAGCCAGAGACCAGCAGCATCTCTGCACCCACAAGGGCTTACCATGCATGCTCATACTGTAGATGCTGCCGGCCCTCTGGGTCCTAGAAATCAGCGGTATCTCTGTGCATGAGTGGGAATTCCCCCCCCCCCCCCCACGCATGCACAGACATGCTGCAGGTCTCTGCCAAGGCCTGAATACCAGGCAAAGACCTACAAGTACCAAATGTTTAAAGATGGTGGCGAGGGAGAGGTGTGGCGAGAGGCAAAATTGTAAGAGGTGAGGTTCCATTTTAATCCCACGAACAATAATATCAAACAGTATATTGCAGCTCACCGGTCCTTGAATGGGACGGTTGCATTCTTTTTCTTTTTAACCTGGTAACACATTCCTATTCCAGGGTGACAAAACTCACTCGCTGTACTGTATCTATGAAGCAGTGGTGCCACCCTAGGGCAGGGCTACAACACCCACCTCTCTTTTTCTACATAATCTAGAGGGTAGGGGTTCTGTAGTCTCTAGAGATAGCTGGGAACAGTGTAACTGATAACAGTAGAACACAAATAGAATATATTTGTATCACTACAGGGTGGTCAGCTCACCCCATTCAGATAGGGGTTGATTTATTAAAACGAGTGTAAAGAGTGTAAAATTTGGTGCAGCTCTGCATAGAAACCAATCAGCTTCAAGGATTTTTTTTTGTCAAAGCCTAAGGCTCAGTTCACATATATGCGAATTGGAATGCGTTTTTAGCCATATCCAATTCGCATAACATATGAATTGGAAGGGTTTCAATGTTCACGCATGTCCGGTGGCGGCAGTGGGCCGTTTCTGAAAAGGGTCCTGTGCGATTTTTGGGTACGGTTTAGGTGCGAATTCAAGTAAAAATTTACACCTGAATCGCACCTGAACCGGTGAAATAAACCGCAGCCAGACACGTGTGAACCCGGTCTAACTGAACAAGCTAAAGTTAGATGCTAATTGGCTACCATGCACAGCTGCACCAGGTGTTGCTCGCTCCAGGTTTGATAAATCAAAAGCGACGTGAAGTGCTGTGTGTGTTTATGGATGCGCACACTCTGATTTGGGATCACCTGCAGGGGTGCCTCCTTAGCCACCTGGTTTTCTAAGGAGGCACCTGGAGGAGGGAGAAGGTGGCAGTGCTGGCAGGAGCTGTCAGAAAAGGAGGTAAAGGACCTTTCTATGCAATATTGTTGCACACGGCTGGTAAGTATAACATAATTTTTAACCTCTTAAGGACCAGCTGTCGCAGTTATACTGTGGCAATGTGGCTCGATCTCGTGAATCGCCGTAGCTGTACGTCGGCTCAGAGATTCACATTTGTGGGAGCGAGCGCTCCCATTGGCCTGCGGGGGAGCCAATCAGCGGGTGGGGCGGACTCTATGTCCGCCAGCCTCCCGTGATTGTTGCCCGCAGTGACAGAACGGGTGTCTGCCTGGGCGGTCACACAGATCTATGCTAAGCAGGAAGACGGATCTGTGTGTTTCCCCAGGCAGCCCATCTCCCATACAGTTAGAACACAGTGAAGGAACACATTTAACCCCTTGACCGCCCCCTAGTGTTAACCCCTTCCCTGCCAATGTCACTAGTACAATAACAATGCATATTTTTAGCGCTGTAATAATGTCACTGGTTCCCAACAAAGCGTCAAAATGTCGGTTAGGTGTCCAATCTGTATGCTGCAATGTCGCAGTCCCGCTAAAAATCGCTGGTCGCCGCCATTACTAGTAAAAAAAAAAAAAGAAAAGAAGAATAATCAAAATACCATAAATATATCCCCTATTTTGTAGATGTGATAACTTTTGCGCAAAGCAATCAATATACGCTTGTTGCGATTTTTTTTTAATATCCAAAAATATGTAGCAGAATACATATCGGCCTAAACTGATGAATACATTTGTTTTTTTACTTTTTTTTCTGGAAATGTTTTATAGCAGAAAGTAATTTTTTTTTTTTCTCAAAATTGTCGCTATTTTTTTGTTTATATCGCAAAAATTAAAAACCGCAGAGGGGATCAAATACCACCAAAAGAAAGCTCTCTTTTTGGGGAAAAAAAGGCGTCATATTTGTCTGGGTACAATGTCGCAGGACCGGGCAACTGTCAATTAAAGAGACGCAGTGCCGTATCGCAAAAAGAGGAAGTAAACCCTGATGAGTTTTACTTCCTCTTTGTTACCCTGCAATGTAAAAGCATAATAGGCTACTGTGCATTGCATACTAGCCCATGATGTGCCCTGCAAACGAAGCCTGCACTGCCCCCGGTGGAGGGTGCACCCATCTTCGGCCCTCTTCCTTCCGGGACCGCGGACTCTGGCTCTGTGATTGGCCAGAGCCGCGTGATGTCTCTCCCGCGCATGAGCACGGTAGCCGCCAACCGCAGCATGATCTCAGTGAAGAAATGGCAGAGAGGCCGTTTTTTCACTGCGCATGTGCCCAATGACGCGGGCACAGGGAAGTACACTGCATATCTCCTGAACCGGTAAGCCTTATTATAGCCTTACCTGTAGGTTAAAGTGGTTGTCCAGAGTTGACAACCACTTTAAGGGGATAAATCCTTCCGGTCCTTAACCACTTGCTGACCGCGTAGCGACTATAAGCGGCGACAACGTGGCTCTGTCCCGCGAATCGCTGCTTATAGTCGTCACTCACGGGCACTACCAGCCTGTGACAGAGCCAGAACGGGGAACCGCCGATGTAAACACAGCAGTTCCCCGTTCTGACAGGTGGCATGTAAGAGATCTACTGATATCTGTCACTGGGATCAGTTAGATCTGTTATGCCCCTGGCAGCCCAGCCCCCTCACAGTTAGAACACGCCTAGGGAACACAGTTGCCCCCTTCACTGCCTCCTGCAGGTTAACCCCTTCCCTGCCAATGACATTTATACAGTAATCAGTGGATATTTAAATTTCTGATTGCTGTATAAATGTCATTGGTCCGAAAAAAGTGTCAAAAATGTCCAATATTTCTGCCCCAATATCGCAGTCCCGATAAAAATCGCAGATCGCCGCCATTACTAGTAAAAAAAAAAAATCGTAAAAATGCCAGAAATGAATTCTCACTTTGGCGCAAACCAATCAATAAACGCCAATTGCAATTTTTTTTTTTTTTACCAAAAATATGAAGAAAGTTATAAATCAGCCAAAAGCGATGAATACATTTAATATTTTATATAATTTTTTTGTATATGTATTATAGCAAAAAGTTAGAAATAGTGTTTTTATTTGCAAAATTGTCGCTCTTCTTTTGTTTATAGCGGCGATCAGAAATGACGCAGAGGGGATCAAATACCACCAAAAGAAAGCTCTATTTGTGGGGAAAAAAGGGCGCAAATTTGATTAGGGTACAACGTCACACGACCGCGCAATTGTCAGTTAAAGTGACGCAGTGCCGAATGGCACCGAAATATATAAAAAGCATCTTAAAATCGAATAACCATGCTGCACTACTGGTGCTCTGGTCCTAACGTGGGAAATCCTTCCGGGGGGTGAAGTGGTTAATTTAACACAAAAAAAAAAACTGCTTTTATTATCACTTTAATTGCCATAGATTACCATCCGTCCTATATCATGAAATGCAAGCACTTTCTTGGAATGACTCCTTATTTTACAAAGCTTTCAGAAGTACTTTTTTTGATTTGAGCGACTTTAACGGTAACCCTGTTTGTCACTTCCCGAAAAATAAATCCTCTCCATATATCTGCTGTTATCCCGGCTCCCTGTTGACTCCATTTCCACGCCGAGATCTACAAAACGTGTTTGCTACTTCAGATGGATTTCACCGCAGAAGAAAACTCCTAGGAGGCGGAAAAACCACAAAACAACCGCTGCGGATAAAAAGCTCAAATATCTGCCGAGTCCTCCCCACCAGACAGGACCGCTCCCGTTATTTTGTATTTTATTTCCTAAATCCGTCTTTTAATAATAGAGAGAGTTTGTGAACGTATTTCTGCGTATAAAGCTTTTCTACAGGGTGGGCCATTTATATGGATACACCTTAATAAAATGGGAATGGTTGGTGATATTAACTTCCTGTTTGTGGCACATTAGTATATGTGAGGGGGGAAACTTTTCAAGATGGGTGGTGACCATGGTGGCCATTTTGAAGTTGGCCATTTTGAATCCAACTTTTTATTTTTTTCAATAGGAAGAGGGTCATGTGACACATCAAACTTATTGGGAATTTCACAAGAAAAACAATGGCGTGCTTGGTTTTAAAGTAACTTTATTCTTTCATGAGTTATTTACAAGTTTCTGACCACTTATAAAATGTGTTCAATGTGCTGCCCATTGTGTTGGATTGTCAATGCAACCCTCTTCTCCCACTCTTCACACACTGATAGCAACACCGCAGGAGAAATGCTAGCACAGGCTTCCAGTATCCGTAGTTTCAGGTGCTGTACATCTCGTATCTTCACAGCATATGGGTTTTTTATGGTTTTTATGGTCAGTAAAAACCAATACCGGGTGAGCTGCTCCTTCCAGGAGGTACCGCCATTCCTCCCAAGCCGACTTGATGGCCAGCAATTCCGTATCACCGACATCATAGTTCCAGCAAGATGGTGCACCACCACTTTATGGGTGTCAGGTCTGAGCATTCCTAGATGAACAGTTTCCTGGAAAGTGGATTGGTCGTCGTGGGTCAGTTGAATGGCCCCCAAGGTCTCCCGATCTGACCCCCTTAGACTTTTATCTTTGGGGTCATCTGAAGGCAATTGTCTATGCTGTGAAGATACAAGATGTGCAGCACCTGAAACTACGGATACCGGAAGCCTGTGCTTGCATTTCTCCTGCGGTGTTGCTATCAGTGTGTGAAGAGTGGGAGAAGAGGGTTGCATTGACAATCCAACACAATGGGCAGCACATTGAACACATTTTATAAGTGGTCAGAAACTTGTAAATAACTCATGAAAGAATAAAGTTACGTTAAAACCAAGCACGCCATTGTTTTTCTTGTGAAATTCCCAATAAGTTTGATGTGTCACATGACCCTCTTCCTATTGAAAAAACAAAAGTTGGATTCAAAATGGCCGACTTCAAAATGGCCGCCGTGGTCACCACCCATCTTGAAAAGTTTCCCCCCTCACATATACTAATGTGCCACAAACAGGAAGTTAATATCACCAACCATTCCCATTTTATTAAGGTGTATCCATATAAATGGCCCACCCTGTATACTCTCGCATCGTCTTGCTTGTTTTAAAATTGCTGCTTTTGCTGAGAAACAAAAAAAAAAAACATGTCCCTGGATGATCTCTGTACATTGCAGGGATTTTACTTTGTAGCAGATTCCTACCTTTTGTTACGAGTGGAGGCCAGTGTTAATTTCGTCGACTAAAACATTTTAGTCGACTAAAATAGGACTAAAACTAAAACAATTGAGATGACTGAAATACGACTAAAACTAAAATGGCATTGTAGTCAAAAGACTAAAACTAAATTGAAATGTGATGTCAAAATGAACACTGTGTGTCTGTAGTGCATGTTCAGACCTCAATACCATAAATAATAACATATTGGACTTTTCACCCCAGCAGTATATAATGAGTTTGGAAATTGTAGAGAAATGCTTAACCACTTCTCTTTAGGTGGACGTCATATTGACATCGCTGCCTTTGAGTGGTGATATCTGAATGGTGCAGGCACCATTCAGATATCTTTCTTTTTCTGCAGGCGATTCTGCGTCTGATAAAAGTGGTCTTAGTGGCGGATTCGCCGCAAGATCACTTTTATCAGCGGCGGGAGCAGTGGTGTATCATCCATGGGTGCAGGGTGTTCACTGAACACGAGCCCTGAAGGGTGGGGGAGGGCCCACTGTGCTCTGACCTACACTGCACCCATGGATGATCTCTCCCTAGTTGACAGCCGGGAATGATCGGTGTGGTGTGGGCTTGCACACGGGCCCACTAATTTCATGATACGCCCCTGGGCCGCTTACCGGACGCAGATGATCGGTTCCTCTCCCCCCAGTGTCCGTGAGCCTCTCCATAACATGGCAGGGCGGAAGCGACGTCACAAGTCACTTCCGCCCAACGGTCTTAAAGGGCCCATTTTTTTTTTTGCGCTGTCATTTTTTTCAAATTATTATTATTATTTTTGTTTTTGTTTTTTGAATTTTACTGTAAATGTGAGATGTGAGTTTTTTTTTGACCCCCAGATCTCATATTTAGGAGGTCCTGGCATGCTTTTTTCTATTACAAGGAATGTTTATATTTCTTGTAATAGGAATAAAAGTGATCAAATTTTTTTTAAAAAAAAAGAATAGTGTAAAAATAAAAAGTAAAAAGTAAAATAAATAATTAAAAAAAAAATTTAAAGCGCCCCATCCCCTCGAGGTGCGCGCAAAAGCGAACGCATATGTAAGTCCCGCCCACATATGAAAACGTGTTCAAACCACACATGCGAGGTATCCCTGCGATCGTTAGAGCGAGAGCAATAATTCTAGCACTAGACCTCCTCTGTAACTCAAAACTGCTAACCTGTAGAATTTATTAAACTTCGCCAATGGAGATTTAGCTTGTCGCCATTTCGCGAGCGGACACAATTTTGAAGCATGACATGTTGGGTATCAATTTACTCGGCATAACATTATCTTTCACAATATGGAAAAAAATTGGCCTAACTTTACTGTTTTTTTATTTTTTAACTAAAAAAATGTATTAAAAAAAAAAAATCACGCTTGGAAGACCGCTGCGCAAATACAGTGTGACATAAAGTTTTGCAATTACCATCATTTTATTCTCTAGGGTGTTAGAAAAATATATAATGTTTGTGGGTTTTAAGTAATTTTATAGCAAAAAAAAGCAGTTTTTAACTCGTGAACACCGAATCCAAAAAACAGGCTCGGTATTGAAGTTAAATAATGCATTACAATTTAACTATACCCATTCGATTTTAGGCGACTAAAATGTCCTGGAAATTTAGTCAACTAAATACAACTAAAAGAAAATAATAGAAAAAAGGCTGAACTTAAACCAGCGCCACATCCTTATATGCTAGTAATGCTAGTAATCCCCATCACAGATAGTATTGATTCTCTCCCCTAGATGGACAGGTGTCATATTGTGGTGGCCAAATGAGGCCAACTGTAGATGGCGGGTGGGAGCACAAGTTGGTGGGTAGTGCTAGATCTTTCCCAACGTGTTTCACCCTATCTGGGCTTCTTCAGGAAATATGGAGAAGTTGGGGTGTGTGATCACTTGTAAAGGGAGTGATGATGTGGCAGACCACCAAAGCAGAGAGCAAGGAGCAAACAACAGGGCTAAGCCCTGTACAAATTCTGGGAGAGATCCCAGAGGTATGTGTTTTCAGTCCTGAGGCCAAAGATGTCAGACAAATGTAGATAAAAAGAGTCACTGGTCAGAGAGATGCAGCTGGAGATAGCAAAAGAGAGGGTCAGAAAACATTAGGCTGTCACTGTTGGCGCGCCAGCATGTAGCATCCAATGTGGGTCGCCCGCCTTTCAACTTGCTAGGTTGCTGCTCAATATAAAGCCCCTTCAAGACCGCGTAAGTCGTGTCCAATGAAAGCACCAAAGCAAGCTTTCAGACTGCCAACGGCCACTTTCTTTGGGGGAAAACACAGCATCCACCGCAGAGTGCCCGAGGCTGCGTCACATACACTATAAACTTGGTGCCCCCTCATAAATACGACTAAAACTAAAACAATTGCAGAAGACTAAAATGAGATGAAAGCTAAAATGCCATTTTAGTCCTAAGACTAAGACTAAAACTAAATTGAAATTTGCTGTCTAATTTAACGCTGGTGGAGGCTGGTGGGTTTTCTTTTGCCCCGTTACTGTCTGCTGGTCACTCCGGCACTTATCCCAACTAGGGGGGCTCCTGTGTCCTCCAGCATGGCGGATCCCAACTAAGTGGCAGGCGGCGGGATGCGGGCAGCGGCTCCCTTGTCCTCCCCTCCAGCATGGTGCTTTCCGCCATGCGTCTTCTCTCTCCTCCTCCTAAGTGCTAGGCATCCAAAAGGATCGCCTGACGTTTTGGCCAATCGGGAAATGGGTCTCACGACCTGCTTCCGGATTGGCAGGGAGGTATAGGCGTGCGCAGGGGGTGTGCCAGGTGTGGCTACATGCCGTGCCGATTTCCCCTCCTGGCCAGGCTTCCCTATGTGTTGTGCCTTCCCCCCTCTCCTCTCCTCTCCCCCCGGCTGCTGCAGGGAATGTTTAATAATGGAGAATAGGAGAAGGGGCTAATGTCTGAGCGTTGGGCTGCACACCCTAATGCAATGAGATGCGCACACCTATGCAGGGAGGAGATTTACGGTGAAAATAGTGAATATTCATTCACTATCGTCACACAACTGGGTGCGAGCGAGGTGCAGTGCTCCAGAGCCCACCCTTTTTTGAAGCCTATTAGAGCCTTTGGCTCTAATCATGTGCTTCAAAAAAACACCCCGTTGGAATTCATAGGCCGGTGCCCTGTATGTAGACCACTGTTTGTTACTATGAAAAAAATAGCAGTTTGTTTCACCATGTCCTGTCAAAGTGATTCTGAATGGGACGGTCTGGTTCATTATAATCACCCGGTCAATGGCGGCTCCTCCATAGAGCGCCTCCCCGCTGATTTCTGAAAAAAACATAGGGCGCCGGTACACACTGTCCCGGATTTTTTGTGAAACTTGTGTCTTTTGACAGCAAGTCCCAAAGCCTATTGGTCAGCCTTTAAAGTGAATCAATGGTCTCCACCAAAGCGCACATATATACACTGGTTGGCTATGGCCTCAGTCACTGGCTGGACTGATCAAGTCGCAGGGGCAGGACTGGCGGACATGCTGGTGCTTGGATTGGTAGTGTCCAGCACGCAGGTCTGTTATTCCCGCTGGCCGGCCGTGTGAGAGAGAGCGGCTGACTCCCCTGAGGTACGTACTGCTGTGCTGTGTACTGGCTGCAATACCTGTGCACTGGCTGTATACTGTGATACTGGCTGTATACTGTGATACTAGCTGTATACTGTAATACAGGCTGCAATACCTGTGCACTGGCTGCATACCTGTGTACTGGCTGTATACTGTGATACTGGCTGCAATAACTGCATACTATCTGTATACTGTGTACTGGCTGCAATACTTGTGTACTGGCTGCATACTGTGATTTTGGATGTATACTGTGATACTGGCTGCAATACCTGTGCACTGGCTGCAGTACGTGTGTACTGACTGTATACTGCGATACTGGCTGCAATAACTGTATACTGGCTGTATACTGTGATACTGGCTGCAATACCTGTGTACTGGCTGCATACTATGATACTGGCTGCAATACCTGTGTACTGGCTGCGTACTGTGTTACTGGCTGAAATACCTGTGTACTGGCTGTATACTGTGATACTGGCTGCAATACCTGTGTACTGGCTGCATACTGTTTTACTAGCTGCAATATACCCTACCTGTGATGCTGAGCTGTATACTGTGTCCTGTAATACTGAGCTGTATACTGTGTCCTGTGATGTTGAGCTGTATACTGTGTCCTGTGATGCTGAGCTGTATACTGTGTCCTGTGATGCTGAGCTGTATACTGTGTCCTGTGATGCTGAGCTGTATACTGTGATGCTGAGCTGTATACTGTGTCCTGTGATGCTGAGCTGTATACTGTGTCCTATGATGCTGAGCTGTATACTGTGATGCTGAGCTGTATACTGTGTCTTGTGATGCTGAGCTGTATACTGTGTCTTGTGATGCTGAGCTGTATACTGTGTCCTGTGATGCTGAGCTGTATACTGTTTCCTGTGATGCTGAGCTGTATACTGTGCCCTGTGATGCTGAGCTGCATACTGTGTACTGTGATGCTGAGCTGTATACTGTGTCCTGTGATGCTGAGCTGTATACTGTGTCCTGTGATGCTGAGCTGTATACTGTGTCCTGTGATGCTGAGCTGTATACTGTTTCCCGTGATGCTGAGCTGTATACTGTTTCCTGTGATGCTGAGCTGTATGCTGTGTCCTGTAATACTGAGCTGTATACTCCTGACACAATTTGTGGAATACAGGGGGTGGAGTGGGTGGATTCTATAAGGGGTGGTGCTTACGAGAAGTAGGAGGGGTCAAAAGGAAGGGCACCCCCATCCTAAAACTTCACCAGCCCCCACTGCACCCGGTGCAGTCTCAGTGTTCTAATGAAGAAAGCTGCAGGATTTTGATCCCTATAGAAGTATTTTGTTGTTAGAGAATATCTCACCAAAACTATAATTCATATTGCAGGGGATGCGTAAAATGTAACTTATCTCTTAGTGCAGACTTCTGGGAAAATCAGTGAGCCAATCACACAAGCAGTAAATTACATTTCTGGGGGTGGTCCATACTTCAATGGTGTACAGAGCATCCTCAGGTTGCCAAATTGCTTTGGATTTTACAGTAAATTACAGAGCTGCAGATTGAAAAGGAAAGGTCATTCTTAATACCAATAAATTACAACATGACTTGTGTAGCAACCTAATGCATGTTGCACCGATACCGAGTATTTGCATGAGTACTCGTGAAAATGCTCCAATATCCGAAACCAAGACCTTTGCGGTGCGATTTGAGCTCATCCAAAATGAATGGGCTCAAATCGCACTGCAACAAATCACATGCATTTTGAATCAGGAGCTTCTAGAACCAGGGAGAGGTACCAGAGGCCTGACCTGTAGAGCCCTCCAGACTGACCTACAGCAGTGGCGGCCCGTCCATAGGGGGCACACGGGGGTCCCCCCCCTTCCATGCATCTGGCCCCCCTAATCTACATGTGGGGCGCTGGACACATAGATATTAATGTTTTTTTTTTATTTGAAGCTTATGATTAGAGCTTGAGGCTCTAATTGGCTTCAAAAAAGGGAGGGCCCGGGGTGCAGAGCACTGCACCCTGAGCCCACCTAGTTGTGTAACAATAGCAAATTAATATTCACAATTGTCTTACTGATTCTCCTCCAAGCCTATAAGGAAGCAGTTCCAAAGAGCCCATTGGACAGGGAGTCTTAGGACTCCCAGCCAATCGGGTCTCAGTCAGGACCCACTTCATGTTCAGCCTAGAGGAGAAGCAATGGCCCCCGAGCAAGGAGCTGCAGCCCGGATCCATGCCTGCCTGATCTGTCCCCTTCCTAAGGTAAGGAGGTCTCTGATCGCCGCCGCATTCCTGTCCGTCTCTTGTAGGTGTTGGGGGATTGCCTCATTCCCGTCCGCCACCCGCGGGAGGGGGGGGATGGAGGATCACCACATTACAGTCCAGTCCACGCGAGGGGGGGGGATAACTGCATTCCCATTAGTCTCCCGAGGGGGGGGGCTGGTATTGGTTTGCCCCCCCCCCCCAAGTATTGAGCACCAGCCGCCACTGACCTACAGTGACCCCAACCAATTACCAGTCTCACATAGCTACTGTGAGTCAGAATAAGTTTTCCTCACACTAGATTGTACACTAGGGGGTGCTACCTGTGTGCACATTCCTTCCTGGAGGATACAACGGTCTATGGTTAGGAATTGTCATGTGGAGGCCTCTGGAAAGGAGCAGGGCACAAGATGGTGGAGGGTTCCGCCTCAGCAAGAGGAGCTGTGTTCTAGCAGGGCTGGAATAGGGGTAAGAACTTGTGCTTTGGCACCAAATTCAGCCAACCACAAAGCTCCTCTTACAAGTGGTTAATGGAGTTTCATGCTGATGATGTACTTTCTGCAAGACAGAAAATCCAATATATAGGAAGAACCTATATAGTGCATGGTGGAATTTGTAGGCACACACGAGACTAAACAATACGATAAAAATATGCATTTTATTTTACAATTAGTTAAAAAATTAACAGTCAAGGACCGAATAAAATGTAGTGTGTGAGTACTCATGACAAAAGAGTACCAACAAGGTAACAGACAGTCCACAGGATGTTATAGTAGATTTCATCAGGATGTGATACAAAGTACCAAATATTATACTAAGTAATCGGCAAAGGTCGACGCGTTTCGCCCTTAGGCTTCCTCTGGACCTTGTCCTGATAGATTGACTGTCAGAGCTCTAGGGAGGCACGAGTAGTCAGGGGGGCGGACACAGGGGATGTGAAGCTGGATTGGTTAGGCAGACATAGCATTTTATAGAGAAGACTTCCAGTAAAGAGATATATTTATATCCCAGAGTCTGTGGATGTGGATCACCTATGTGTCATGTCTGTGCAATAAGCCTGAGCTGATACATCCTTACAAGTGATGACTAGACTTGACTCAGTGCCTCCCTAGAGCGCTGACAGCCAATCTATCAGGACAAGGTCCAGAGGAAGCCTAAGGGCGAAACGCGTTGACATTCGCTGATTACTACATACATACAGTATTTGGTAGTTTGTATCACATCCTGATGAAATCTAGTATAACATCCTGTAGACTGTCTGTTACCTTGTTGGTACTCTTTTGTCACGAGTACTCACACACTACATTTTATTCGCTCCTTGACTGTTAATTAATTTTTTAACTAATTGTAAAATAAAATGTACATTTTTATTGTATTGTTAGTCTCGTGTGTGCCTACAAAGTCCACCATGCACTATATAGGTTCTTCCTATATATTTGATTTTCTGTTTTGACGTATAGGATGGTGGTACGCCTTGGAAGGCAACTTTTCTCTTTCTGTACTTTCTGCAAGACAAATTGTTTCCACCCCCCCCCCCAAAAAATCCCCTTTTCTGTCCTAATTTTGTAGCGCACCCCCAAAGGAGCCGCAAGTGTAAAAGGATCCCTCACCCTGCACAGCCAGGCACAACGCATTTTCACATCACACTTAGGCAAGGAACAGTCCAGTGCTTTGTCTTTTTATTAGGAGGTTTAACTTGGATGGGGAAAAGGGTAATATGAACTTTATCAGGGGCAACTTCATCTGTACAATCTATTTACACTTCTCAGCTCCTCCAGCACAACACTTGCTTGAATTTGCAATTCCCAGGACCAGCTGGCACTGTTAGATTGGTAGCAAATGCCCTTTACAGGCAGGGACCACATTCCCCTTAATGTAGCAAGGTCCTAGTGCCCAGCTCTCCTTCTGTGGCTACTGATCCCTGCACCACCTCTTCAGGCACTGCCAGCCCACCTGGCTGCAGCTGCCCCTTTCTCCAGCCTTCCTGGCTACTCTTTCACGGTCCATCCCAGACTGCTCTCACCCAGTTCACTCAGGCATGCCTCTCAGTCCTTCCCGAGTAACACTCACAGCCCACCTGGCTGTATTCCTCCCTTGTGATTTTCCCCGCAGTGTTCTCCTCATGCTGTCCTCACACCAGCTCTCAATTCTGTGTGCCATGAAGACGGTCCCTTTCGCACCTAAGTTCTTAGACCCGAGGTCACCCCCCCCCACCCTCAAAGGTCTCCGACAACCTCCTACAACTCCATCTCCAGCCTCCCCCCGAACTCCACTGCCCTAGCTGAGCTGACCCTGAGTATTTGAGGGGGCCTGCCCCCTGCCAACCCAACTGTTGGGGATTAGTCAGGGCTCTCATGAATACTCCAGGCAGCTCCTCCTCACCTCCACTCCCATTCTTCTGGAAATTTCTCACAAGTTCCAGAAGTAGGGGGAAGTCTCAAAAGTGATGCCCGTGAGTCATCCAGCCCTCCCTGCATCTCTGGCCAGACCCAGATAAAAACACAGGCTAAGCCAAATTTTCCTACACTAACAACAAAAACCCCAGCACTCTAGCTACTGTAGGGAGTGCTACAATTTTGTGATGGAGTCAGCGCTTTATGTATTCGGGATGAATATTGCAAGGACAGCTCCGTGTGCTCTGACGTTCACCTTGAAATGGAAGTTTGTTATCTTAATAGAAGTAAAGAGGATTGGAAGACCCTGACAGTCTGTTTGCAGGTCCGCCAGGTCCCAGCTGTCCGAATATAATTGTTTTTTTCACCCGTGTATGACAGCACTTCATCCAATGTAATCCGAGCGAGCCCTGACAGGACGCACACAGGGAGCAGTCTTCCAGCTGACCAAAGTGAATATCTGAGACTTTAAATATTTGATGCGCAGTTTTAAAGCTTGGCCGCCACTTCCAAAACGTTTCAGTAATATTTTATTTGGGTTTGTCTGCAGTATAATTACTTTCTAAAAGCTTTTGCTTCCAGCGAACACTACGGGGCATAAAGGCGGAACGCAGTCGCCATGCTGCTTGTGACATCTTGCTGTAAGTTTGTCCGCCTCGCCAAGCAGATATTCGCAGTCTACCCTGCGCTGGGTGAGCTGGTAATGCCATAGAGCAGGGATATGCAATTAGCGGACCTCCAGATGTTGCAGGACTACAAGTCCCATGAGGCATAGCAAGACTCTGACAGCCACAAGCATGAAACCCAGAGGCAGAGGCATGATGGGACTTGTAGTTTTGCAACAGCTGGAGGTCCGCTAATTGCTTACCCCTGCCATAGAGTATTCCATTTCCATGGACATCTGCAAATGAGACTCAGTGCAATTCCTGCTTTTATGGATTGATGGGGGCACGGAAATTATTGGAGTTACAATTTTCCCTACAATTAATGACTAAACCACTTCAGCTTCAGAAGATTTTACCCCCTTCGTGACCAGGCCATTTTTTGCTATCCAGCACTGTGCTACTTTAACCACTTAAGGACCGGAAGGATTTCCCACGTTAGGACCAGAGCACTTTTTGCGATTCTACACTGTTCCGCTTTAACAAACAATTACGCGGACGTGCGGCGTTGTACCCAAACGAAATTTGCGTCCTTTTTTTCCCCATAAATAGAGCTTTATTTTGGGGGTATTTGTTCCCCTCTGCATCATTTCTAAACGCCGCTATAAACAAAACAGAGCGACAATTTTGAAAAAAAAAACAATATTTCTTACTTTTTGCTAAAATACAAATCCAAAAAAATATGTAAAAAAAACAAATGTATTTATTCATCGGTTTTGGCCGATTTATATTCTTCCTCATATTTGTGGTAAAAAAAAAAAAATTGCGATCAGTCTTTATTGATTGGTTTGCGCAAAAGTTGCCGCAAACCATGAGAATTCATTTATTGCGTTTTTACTATATTTTTTTTTATTGGTAATGACGGCAATCTGCGATTTTTATTGGGACTGCGATATTGGGGCGGACATGTCGGTGTAAATCCTGCTATTATATATTGATGGGGGCCCAGAAAATTATTTGAGTTACACTTTTCCCTAAAATTAATGACTTAAACACTTCAGCTCCAGAAGATTTTACCCCCCCCCCCTTCATGACCAGGCCATTTTTTGCTATTCTGCACTGTGCTACATTAACCACTGCGATTTTCCACTGTGTCGCTTTAACTGACAATTGCGCGGTCGTGCGGCGTTGTACCCAAACAAAATTGACATCCTTTTTTTCCCCACAAATAGAGCTTTCTTTTGGTGGTATTTGATCACCTCTGCGTCATTTCTGATCGCCGCTATAAACAAAAAAGAGCAACAATTTTGCAAAAAAGAAAAATATTTCTTAATTTTGCAATAATACATATCCAAAAAAATATATAAAAAAAAAAATGTATTCATCAGTTTTGGCCGATTTATATTCTTCCTCATATTTGTGGTTAAAAAAAAAAATTGCGCGTGTTCTATCTCTATGGGGGCTGGGCTGCCAGGGGCACCAGAGATCTAACTGATCCTAGTGAGCGGGATCAGTAGATCTCTTACATGCCACCTGACAGAGTGGGGAAGCGCTGTGTTTACATTGGCGGTTCCCCGTTTTTCTACTCTGCCAGGTCATCACGTGTAGCCCGCGAACATCGAGTCCACCGGACCTGAGGCCACACTGCTGCAGAGTGCCGCAGGCACGAGAGCGCCCTGCCCACTAGCTGCGCATGAGCGAGCCGCCATTTATAAGCAGTATCCGCTCTAATTCATCCCAGAAGCGTTCTATTGGGTTGAGGTCAGGACTCTGTGCAGGCCATTCAAGTTCCTCCCACCCCAAACTCGCTCATCCATGTCTTTATGGACCTTGCTTTGTGCCCCGGTCCATATCATTTGGTGGATGGGGAATTATGGCGTGGGGTTGTTTTTCAGGGGTTGGGCTTGGCTAGGGTTGCCACATCATCTCTTTCATCCAGGACACACATTAATTACACAGGTTGTTCTGTGGCTGATTAAGGTGGTAATTAAACTCACTCGGTGTCTTATCTGCATTAAATTAGCCTCAGAACAACCTGTGTAATTCATATGTGTCCTGGATTAAAGGGATGATGTGGCAACCCTAGGCTTGGCCCCTTACTTCCAGTGAAGGGAACTCTTAAGGTGTCGGCATACCAAGACATTTTGGACAATTTCAAGCTGGCTGGCCTGCACAGAGTCCTGACCTCAACCCAATAGAACTATTTTGGGATGAATTAGAGCGGAGACTGCGAGCCAGGCCTTCCCATCCAATATCAGTGCCTCTCCTCACAAATGGTAAGGTCTGTCAATGGTCCCAAAAAAAGTGTCAAAAGTGTCCAATCTGTCCACCGCAATATCGCAGTCCCCTTAAAAAAAATGGCAGATTGCTGTGATTACTAGAAAAAAAATAAAAATAAATAAAAACGCCGTAAATCTATCGATTGTAGACGCGATAACTTTTGTACAAAGCAATCAATATACGCCTATTGCGTTTTTTTTTTTTTACCAAAAATATGTAAAAGAATATATATTGGCCTAAACTGATGAAGAAATTTGTTTTTGTTTTTCAAAAAAGAAAGTAAAAAATATTGTGCTTTTTTTCAAAATTGTTGGTCTTTTTTTGTTTATAGCGCAAAAAATAAAAAATGCAAAGGGGATCAAATACCACCAAAAGAAAGCTCTATTTGTGGGGAAAAAAAGGACGCAAGTTTTGTTTGGGTACAACGCCGCACGACCGCGCAATTGTCAGTTAAAGCGACGCAGTGCCGAATCGCAAAAAGTGCTCTGGTCAGGAGGGTGGTGGGGGGGTAAATCCTTCCAGGGCTGAAGTGGTTGAAGATAAAAACCAGCATGTGTTTGTTGGAGTCATAGGTCTTGGTTCATCAAGTTTTTTTTTTTTTTTTTATATATACAAATCCTTAAAAAAAAGTGTCAAACATTTGTTTATAACAAAATTTTAAACTACAATAAAGATAACATTGACCAGAGTCGCGCTCTGTTCTCCTCGGCCGGGATATGTGCAGTTAGTTGAGCCGCACACCATTAAAAGGCTGATTGAGGTTATTATTCTGATGTTGGCGACGCACTCCCCTCGCACCGGGCCGGCGTTCTCTTTAGCTATAATAGCTCCGTCTTATTTGCAGACACGCGGGGCCGTAGCGGCGCTCTGTACAATACTTAGGAATTTGGCAGAGAAGGGAGTAGACACGATAATGATATTTTTAAATAGACTTCTAGAAGCATAATAGCAATCCGCCATCCCAATCAAGCAGGTTTCACCCAGAGAAAAGGACCGTGAAATAATTACGCCAATCAATGGCGCTCAGACACATCTTAACCAATCACTTTTTTGAACATACGTTTATTTGTTTTGGGGTTTTTTTTTGTATAAATGACTGTAAAATATTTTATGAAAGCAGAGACCCTGGAAAACAAAATGGTGGTAGTTGCAATTTTGTGTGTCACACGATTTATCAAATGCAAATATTCAGGGAAAATGCATTAAATACATTTTAGTGCAAACAAACACAATATTATATATTAATTAGAAATCACTGTGCTGAGAATCCAAAGACATCAAATAGAAGATTAGTACCGTGAATGCAGCTGCTTATTATCAACAATATATATACAAATGTTGAAAACCTATAACTGGTGAGTTCCACTGTGATGCATTAATGGATGTTTTTTTATGGACTATATTTTTTGATATGCACATTTAACAATATTTTTATATGATTTTGCATTATTTGCACAGATTCACTTTATATTTTTTGGGTTTAGGCAGATATGAAAATAAACTGTAGGTGTGCTGTTACATGTAATTATCATGTAAACATAATGCTATGCATAGTTATAGTCATGTTTGTATAGTTGGTTTTTACACTGCCATCTTGTGGTTGTTTTGGATATTGCATTGTACTGTTCTGTTTTCTAAGTGTGTACCTCCCATCTTCTGAGGAAATTTCCTTTTCCTGGGTCACTCGGTGATGTAACTTCCTCTTCCTTCCTCTCTTTGTCTAATGAGGAAGAAGATGGCCACTCATGTTTTAGGCCTCACACAATCTGCTCACATCCGAGGACACATTAACGTGTTTTGACCTGCAGATACCATCTTTTGACCATCTGCTTTGTTGTATGCTGTATCTGTGATTTACAATAAATCTACGCTTATGGAAGAATTGGTGTCTGGTGAGTTCTAGCTATCTAATAAAGACTGTCCGCGGTGATTATATCTGCTTATACAGGCCAGGCATAGAGGTCTCAGCAAAGGGATAAAGTCACTATTACAACAGTTGGAGTCAGAATAGTAGGTTTGTGTGTATTCACTCATTGCGCTGCTGTGAATTGATTGCAACTCACCAGTTATAGGTTTTCACCATTTGTATATACACAATATTATATAACCCAATTTTTTTGGCACAATTTCAAATATTAGGTTGCGTTGAGTAAACATATAGCAAACATGTCTTAAAAAATTCTTAAAGTGATTGTAAAGTCTCTTTTTTTAAAAAAAATAACAAACATGTTATTTTTACCTCCTCTGTGTAATGGTTTAGTGCAGTGCAGCCCCGATCCTCCTCTTCTAAGGTCCCTCTTCTGTGCTCCTGGCCCCTCTCTCTTGTCAAGTGACACCCACAGCCAGCAGCTTTCTATGGAGGCACCCGAGCTGCAGCTCTGTGATTTAGACACAGAGCTGCCATTCGGCCCCACCCCCTCTTTCTCCTGATTGGCTAACTGACTTTGATTGACCAATGGCACTGCTGCTGTGTCTCAGCCAGGAGGGAAAGTCCTGGACGGTCATGGACATCACTGGGCAGAGATGGGGCTCAGGTAAGTATTAGGGGGGCTGCTACACACAGAACCATTTAAATCTTAATGCATAGAATGCATTAAGATTAAAAAAAATCTAACTTTACAACTCCTTTAAAATTGTGCATACCAACAAAATTGCAAAATACTATGGTACCCAAAATTCTCCATGGGCAAGCCTTTCAGCCTTTACAGGTTATTGGTTTAGAGTGAACCTTGAATGTTGGCCCCAGTATTATTGCTCTCTCACTCGACGTCCATGGTAATACCTTACATGTTTGGCGCAATTGATGAGAATTGATGTCCAGCAGGACTTAGCACTGCTCCCACTGCCAAAAGTACCGATACCTGGTCACATGATCATGGGATCACTGTGTTTGATTGGCCAGCAAACTCGCCTGACCTAAACCCCATAGAGAATCTGTGGGGTATTGTCAAGAGGAAGACGAGAGACACCAAACCCAACAATGCAGAGGAGCTGAAGGCCAATATCCAAGCAACCTGGGCTTCTATAACACCTCAGCAATGCCACAGGCTGATCTCCTCCATGCCATGCCGCATTGATGCCATAATTCATGCAAAAGGAGCCCGACCAAGTACTGAGTGCATCCTATACTGTACATGGGCAAACTTCTCACTAAGCCAACATTTCTGTATTAAAAATCCTTTTTTTTTATTGGTTTTATGTAATATTATAATTTTCTGAGATACTGAATTCTGGGGTGTCACTCACTGTAAGCCATAATCATCAAAATTAAAAGAAAAAAATGCTTGGAATATATCACTCTGTGTGTAACGCAGTTTCACCTTTTGAATTGAATTGCTGAAATAAATTAACTTTTTGATGAGATACAAATTATTTGAAATGCACCTGAATGTATTTATTTCAATGTAAGATTAAGTATACAACTGTTTGCGAAAGCCAGGGTATTTCAGGGGTCAGAACTCAACTGCAATCACTGCCAGAGCAATTTTTGAATTTTTTTTTGGCACACGTGTTTAACCTCTTCGCACCCGGGCTATAGCCAAAAGATGGCTACAGCGCAGGCCTAAATTGCCAGGAGGGCGTCCATGTACTAAAGCGGGAGATAGCAGGATTAACTCCGGGACAAACAGACTCTTAGGAAACAAACTTTTATTCCATACCGGCATGGCACTCAACTCCAACTCAACGTCGGGAAGTCAAGTAACGCCTATGAGCTTTTTCAGTGTATACATATTGGCAATTACGTCACAAGCTATACACTTCCTTTAGCAATTTAGCAGAAGTTAACTCTTTGTACTTCTTAACACAAAGACATGTTAGTATGACATTTATTCTATGCATCGTTTCCCCTAACGTTGGGGTTTTCTAACATCCTGTCTGTCTAAGTCCCGCTGCGTGGGTGAAACTTAGAAACAGGATGCTCATCTCAGAAACTTGCTGTAGTTATACAAATACAGAAAAAAAATTATTCTCCATTCTGCATACTATATAGAATTCAACCATTATGTCTTCCTTCAGCCATTAGCCCCTAGCCCATAGCCCCCTAGCCTCTGCTATTACAGTAGGTCCTTCCACGCATGTGCTGCCTGCGCGCTCTGTGATTAGCGAGACCATTAGACTTGGCTGATCACAGATCGGAGTAAGGGACTGATCCCGGCCCCTTACCGCATGATCAGCTGTCAGGCAATGACAGCTGATCACATGATGTAAACAGAAGCCATAATCGCCTTTTTTTTACTCACGCTGACAGCTTGTGTAAGCGGGACATCGGTCCCACACACTCCACACCCACTGCTGCTAAGCAGTACCCACCAGTGCCACCTATCTGCGCCCATCAGTGCTACCAATCAGTGTCCATCAGTGCCTCATCATCAGTGCCACCTATCAGTGCTGCCTATCAGTGCAGCCCATCAGTGCCCATCAGTGCAGCCTATCAGTGTCCATCAGTGCAGCCTCATCAATGCCCATCAGTGAAGGAGATAAATTACCTGTTTGCAAAATTGTATAAAAAATTATGAAAACGTTTTTTTTTTTCAAAATTTTTGGTCTTTCTTGGTTTATTTAGCAAAAAATAAAACCCCCAGCAGTGATTAAATCCGACCAAAAGAAAGCTCTATTTGTGTGAAAGAAATGATAAAAATGTCATTTGAGTACCGTATAGCATTACCGTGCAATTGTGATTCAAAGAATGACTTTAAAACATTAAGCAGAGGCCATGGAGAATAACATAGAGGTAGTTCCAATTGGGCATTTTGAATGTTTCAGTTTAAGCATGTGTACTGCGAGTGCCCATGTACTGTGAGGACACGTGTACTGTGAGTGCCTGTGTACTGTGAGTACCCATGTATTGTGAGTGCCCGTGTACTGTGAGTGCCCGTGTACTGTGAGGACACATGTACTGTGAGTGCCCATGTACTGTGAGGACACGTATACTGTGAGTGCCTGTGTATTGTGAGTGCCCGTGTATTGTGAGTGCCCGTGTATTGTGAGTGCCCGTGTATTGTGAGTGCCCGTGTATTGTGAGTGCCCGTGTACTGTGAGTGCCCGTGTACTGTGAGGACACATGTACTGTGAGTGCCTGTGTACTGTGAGGACACGTATACTGTGAGTGCCTGTGTACTGTGAGTGCCCGTGTACTGTGAGGACACATGTACTGTGAGTGTCCGTGTACTGCGAGGGCCCGTGTACTGTGAGTGTCCGTGTACTGCGAGGGCCCGTGTGCTGGGAGAACGTGTACTGTGCATGCCCCTGTACTGTGAGTACACGTGTACTGTGAGGGCCTGTGTACTGCGCATGCCCGTGTGCTGTGAGTGCCCGTGTGCTGTGAGGACACGTATGCTGTGAGTGCCCGTGTGCTGTGTGAACACATGTGCTGTGAGAACACGTGTGCTGTGAGAACACGTGTGCTGTGAGTGCCGTGTGCTGTGAGGACATGTGTGCTGTGAGTGCCCGTATGCTGTGAGGACACCTGTGCTGTGAGTGTCCGTGTGCTGTGAGAACACGTGTGCTGTGAGTGCCCGTATGCTGTGAGGACACCTGTGCTGTGAGTGTCCGTGTGCTGTGAGGACACGTGTGCTGTGAGTGCCCGTATGCTGTGAGGACACGTGTGCTGTGAGGGCCCATGTGCTGTGAGAACACGTGTGCTGTGAGTGCCGTGTGCTGTGAGGACACCTGTGCTGTGAGAACATGTGTGCTGTGAGTGCCCGTATGCTGTGAGGACACCTGTGCTGTGAGTGCCCGTGTGCTGTGAGGACACGTGTGCTGTAAGGGCCCGTGTGCTGTGAGAACATGTGTGCTATGAGTGCCCGTATGCTGGGAGGACACGTGTGCTGTGAGTGCCCACGTACTGTGAGGACACGTATGCTGTGAGTGCCCGTGTGCTGTGAGGACATGTGTGCCGTGAGTGCCCGTGTACCGGAAATGCCTGTGTGGCGTGGGTGCCCGTGTTCCGCGAGTACCCGTGTGCTGTGAGTGCCATGTGCTGTGCATTGTGAGTATTAGAGTCAGGAAGCTAGATGTCAGTTTATTGGACAGAATATAATTCCCAGTCCCCATTAAATAAGTGGGTACGATGCCCGGTGGGTGTGGAGACGTGACTTGGTGTACATATTGTTGCGTTCCTTGATCATGCGATCGAGGGCGCATACTGCTGTACAAAATGTAAGCACGTTGTTTCCCTGGAAACCCAGGACCTGGATCTAGGGAAGCAGCTGGCAACATTGAGAAGCTTGTCCATACCAAACGAGAGTTGGAATCGTACCTGGCAGGGGCCAGCACAGAGGTGGTGGAGATTCAGAAGTGCAGGCACCAAAGCAGAGTAGTTGGGGGACAGTCAGGAAGGGTAGAAGGGAAAGAGTCAGGGAGGCTGATCCTGGGCTGGAACATCCCAATAAGTACGCCCCGATGCGTGATATTGCGGAAACCAGTCAGGGCCCAGCACTGCTGGAGCAGAGTGATGCCCCTAGCTGCCAGGGGAGCAACTCCTCCAGTGAGGGCGGGGGAAAAGGAAGACAGATTCTGGTGGTAGGGGACTCAATTCTCAGAAGGACAGAGAGGGCAATCTGTCACAAAGACCTAAAGCACCGAACTGTATGTTCTCTACCAGGCACTCGGGTCCGGCACATCACGGATCTGGTGGCCAGATTACTGGGAGGGGCTGGGGAAGACCCAGCTGTTATTGTGCACATTGGCACCAATGACAAAGTCAGAGGAAGATGGAGTGTCCTAAAATAAAGATTTTAGGGACTTAGGAGCTAAATTGAGGACTAGGACTTCCGAGGTAGTATTCTCATAAATACTATTGGTACCTCGAGCCACACCAGAGAGGCAGCGGGAAATTAGGGAAGCTATCAAGGGGCTGAGGTGCTGGTGTAGCAAGGAAGGTTTCGGGTTTCTGGAGAACTGGGCCGACTTCTCAGTCAGTTACCAGCTCTTTAGCAGGGACGGACTGCACCTAAATGGGGAAGGTGTAGATTGGCTGGGAGTGAAGATGGCCAACAAGTTAGAGGGGCTTTTAAACTAGGCAATGGGCTGGAGGGTCCAGATGTAGAGGTAGCCAGCGGGGTACAATTTTCAGAGGGTAGTATTGGGGGCATTAGTGGTAGGTTGAATAAAGCACCTAAACCTGAGGTAAGTATAGTAACAAGTCCTATTTGTAAGCTCAGAACTCCCACGAAGGAGGTGGCATACGTCCGGACAAAACTTTGTGGCTTGTTTACAATTGCCAGGAGTCTGGCAGACAAGATGGGGGAACTAGAGATGCTATTGTATGAGGAGGGCTTAGATTTTGTGGAAATTTCAGAGACTTGGTTCAACAGCTCTCATGATTGACTGGCAACCATTCAAGGGTATTCCCTATATCGCAGAGATAGGGAGGGTAACAAAGGGGGGGGGTATGCCTGAATATTAAAAATAATGTACAAGTGAATGTGAGGGACAACATCACTAATGGAGCAAGGGAGCAGGTATAATCCTTATGGGTAGAGCTACAAAGGGAGGAAACCAGGGGGAAAATATTAATGGGAATATGCTATAGGCCCCCTAGCCTCAGGGAGGAGGGGGGGGGGACCTCCTATCTCAGTTTGGAATGGCGGCAAGGATGGGAGGTGTCATTATAATGGGGGATTTAATTTATCAAGACATAGACTGGGAGGAAGGAACCGCACATTTGTCTAAGGCTCACCATTTCCTAAATGTCTTGCAGGACAATTACAGTACATGGTTCAGATGGTAAATGCACCAACAAGAAATAAAGCATTACTAGACCTACTGATTAATAACAATACAGACCTGATCACAGATGTGGAAATTAAGGGGCAATTTAGGAAACAGCGATCACAGATCAATTAGTTTCAGTATAAATCACACAAATAGAAAACGTAAGGGGAATACTAAGACACTAGATTTCAAAAGAGCCAACTTCCATAAACTACGCTCCTTGCTGGACGATATTAAATGGGATAAGTGAACATAGAGGAAAAATGGTTGTGCTTTAAAAGCATATTAAATAAGGGTATTAGTCAGTGCACCCCAATGGGAAATACATTTAAAAGAGCTATTAAAAGTCCTGGGTGGCTTCACTCCAACATAAAATGCTTATAAAAATAAAGGAGGAGGCCTTCAAAAAATACAAGGCTGAGGGGTCACCATCAGCATTCCAACTTTACAAAGAATGCAATAAGAAATGTAAGGGTACACTCAGGGCAGCTAAGATAGAACACGAAAGGCACATAGTGGAAAAGAGTAAGAAAAATCCCAAGAAAATCATTTAAGTATATAGATAGTAAGAGATGGGGATCAGATCATATTGACCCCATGGAGAATGATGAAGGGAATCTGGTTACAAAGGATGGAGAGATGGCAAAGGTTTTAAACATATTCTTCTCCTCAGTCTTCATGAGGGAAACGGAGGACTTCAATAACCAAAGCTGTAATGTTTATTCTCACGGCACGTCACAGGAGGCAACATTATGGTTAACAGAGGATAGAATTAGGAATAGACTTGAAAAACTTAACACTAATAAGTCACCAGGACAAGATGATGTATCTGGATTGTGCAAAAACATTAGTAAACATTTACTGTATAAACTAAGGTCTGTCAGCATGGACCAAAGGGTGAGTACATGGATTGAAAGCTGGCTACAGGGGCGAGTTCAGAGGGTGGTGATAACTTGGGAGTACTCAGAATGGTCTGGTGTGGAGAGTGGGGTCCCCCAGGGTTCTGTCCTGGGACCAATCCTATTCAATTTATTCATAAACGATCTGGAGAATGGGATAAACAGCTCAATCTCGGTATTTGCGGATCATACTAAGCTATGCAGGGCAATAATTTTTACGCAGGATGTGAAACCTTGCAAGAAGATCTGGACAAATTAATGGGATGGGCAACTACATGGCAAATGAGGTTTAATGTAGATAAATGTAAAATAATGCATTTGGGTGCCAAAAATATAAATTAATAGTGCAAACTACTCACTAGAGGGAGAGCCTCTGGGGAAATCTAGGATGGAAAAGGACCTGGGGGGTCTTAGTAGATGACAGGCTCAGCAATGGCATGCAATGCCAAGCTGCTGAAAGCAAAGCCAACAGGAGATTGACATGCATTAAAAAGGGTATTCATTCCAGAGATAAAACAATAATTCTCCCATTATAAAAAAAACTCTGGTCCGGCCACACCTGAAGTATGCCGTCACATTCTGGGCTCCAGTCCTCAGGAAGGATGTGCTGGAGAGGGTCCAGTGAAGGGCAACAAAGCAGTGCCCATCCCCCTATGCCATTTTTTGACAATGCCTTGCCCATTAGCCTTGACATTGGCCAGAACTGATTTTAGAGATTTGATTCTTCATGACGTCAATAGGATTTGGGTTAATGTTCAGAACTTCAGCACAGGTTGGCGAATCTCTGAACCCTGGTATGTTTGGTACATCTTTAGTCACAATAACATGCAAAAACAATATGTTTAAACTTTGGTCCAAGAGACGTTCATATATATATATATTACTTACTGTATTTACAGACTTTTCCGGCTTCTAGATGAAGGCACCATATCCCTGGGGTCAAAAACATCCCAATTCCAATTACTGTGAGACCTCAACACTACCTAAGCCCTAACATTCGCAAACAGGATGAGAGTAGTCCCAATAAATGGTCCTCAAACCAAGAGGTCTGACTGGTTTCACCCCACCTCCCCCCGAAGGGGGAAGCACGTCCTATAGGCTTCCTGCATACATGGTGGATATAGGGCTGGTCTCCTTCAGGAAATACAAATCATTGCTCCAGGGTTGCCAACTGCCAGTAAATTTACTGACAGTTTGTAAAAATCTGTGATTTTTACAACTGTCTATAAATATCAGGGTCTGATAATTTGTCATGCTGTGTTGACTTTTTAAGTGTAAATCAGGCAAACTACTTGATATGGGTATTGTCAGTGTTTCCATGTTGTGTTTAAATATCAATTGTCTTCGTTTTTAATAGGAGTTCTGTTATTTTCAGGTTGCCAGTAAAAAATGTGCTCCGCCAGTAAATTTTCCATGTTCTGCCAGTAAAAAACTCTGCGGGAGGTTGGCAACACTGCCTTGCTCTGGTAAGCTACCAGAACCCCCCAGGAGTCTCAACGGACTGACAGACAATAAATTGGTTTTAGCAGGGGTTCCTCAACACCTCATAATAAGGCCTCCTCTGGGGCAAAATGGTTACTTTAATGTAATCCTAAACTTAATTTTTTTTCCTTTAAAATAATAACCCATGTTATACTTACCCATTCTGTGTAATGGCTTTTCCCCCCACCGAATGCCCCATAGCAAGCCACTTTAACCCCTTGCCGACCGCCGATCGGCAATTGACGGCGGCAAGGTGGCTCGTGAGCGCAAATCGCTGTCATATGACGGAGGCCGCGCTCACGAGCCTAGTGTTCGGGGAGGGCCAGGGAGCGGGTGCGGCGGCTTCGATTGCCGCCGGCTACCCGCGATGGCCCCCCCGAGCGGAGGAACGGAGGTCCGTGTAAGTAAACACGGACCTCCGCTCTGTGTGAGGGGGAAGGGCTGTGACCACTTCCCTTCCCCAGCTAGTACAGTCCCCCTACAGTTAGAACACGCCCAGGGAACATACTTAACCCTTAGAGCGCCCCCTGCAGGTTAACCCCTTCACTGCCAATGGCATTTACACAGTAATCAGTGCATTTTTATAGCACTGATCGCTGTATAAATGCCAATGGTCCCAAAAAAGTGTCAAAATAGTCTGACATGTCCGCTGAAATATCACTGAAATATCGCAGTACCGCAAAAAATCGCAGATCGCCGCCATTACTAGTAAAAAAAACCCAAAAAACCTTAAAAATGAATTCTCATCACCTGTAAACGCGACCACTTTTGCGCAAACCAATCAATAAACGCCGATTGCGATTTTTTTTTATCGCAAATATGAGGAAGAATATAAATCGGCCAAAAACGGTGAAAAAAAATGTTTTTTTATATTTTTTTTTTGGATTTGTATTTTAGCAAAAAGTAAGAAATTTGGGTTTTTTTGCAAAATTGTTGCTCTTCTTTTGTTTATAGCGGCGATCAGAAATGACGCAGAGGTGATCAAATACCACCAAAAGAAAGCTCTGTTTGTGGGAAAAAAAGGACGCAAATTTCGTTTGGGTACAACGTCGCACGACCGCGCAATTGTCAGTTAAAGCGACGCAGCGCCGAATCGCAAAAAGGGCTCCGGTCCTAAAGCTGGAAATCCTTCCGGGGCTGAAGTGGTTAAGCACTAAGGAGCACCTTTCTTGTTGTCTTCTACAGCCTCACCTAGTGGGGATACAAGGGAACAACAGGGCATGGTATTGCCTCTCCACTATAATCCACATTCTTGGTGTTTTTCTCATAGTAGCCAAATGAGCAGAGGCTTTGGAAAGTTGCAGAGATTTGTGCAGGTCATTTGCTGGTTTTCTTTGTTTCTTTTTTTTTGTCTTCTTCAGTGCTGACCCATGTCTATGACCTTTGCATGAGGCCCACTTCTAGTAGAGTTGCATTGGTACAGCATTCTCTACATTGCTAGGCAACTTTACTTGCCATTGACTGACCTTTATAAATACTGTTCTAGTCTTTCAATTCTTTGCTAAAAATGTTTTTTTAAATTTGGCAGGTGCAGCTATTTAGTTGTGTGGCTTTACTGTAGTGAGCGGAGCAGTGGTTGATTGTTTCTGTCTGTTCAGGGTTTCCTAGGGTTTCTCCCAGAAGAAGCTTCCAGAATATAGGGCAGGGAGGTGGAGATGACCAGTATGAATATTTATAATGCCCCGGCCGATCCCAGGAGAAAAAGTCCAGAAGGTGGCTAGGCAGGTGTTACATTTTTGGGAAGCTCTATGTGTGTGTCTTTCCTCTTCAGGGAGAGTTCCAGTTTTCTGGGGGGCTACTGCCCCTAAGAGAGGGTTTCTAAGAGCCTAGGCATATTCCCTCTACATTCCTCCTACACAGCCAACTCTTGGGGACATTTTCTCTTCCCAAAAATACTCAAAAATATAATGGATGTATGAGCTTTTGTGTATAGAGTATATGGGGAGTATTCCTTTGGAATCCTTGGTTTGTAATAGCACTACCTGGAGAAAATATATTTTGCCCAAATTTTTTTGTTTTTAAGATGGATCTGCGCTTTTGGGAAAACATGGTTAACAAAATTCAGTTGGAAAAAAACGGCCACCAGTAACCCTATACAGGATAAGGAACAATTGTGTTCCCTTTATACATTAAAGGATATTTATGAGAGGAAGTCCAGAACAAGAAATATCTGGATGAGAAAATATATCCCAAGGGTCTGAGGGTCCAAATAAAAAAAAAAAACTGAGCTCCATTATCGTTTTGCATATTTTTGCTATGTTTTACAGTGGAGGGCTTCCCCACTAGGCAATAAGGAGAAGTATGTGAACCTTGTAGGACTCTGTAGCAATATTTTGTGTATAGACATTTTCTCTTCCTGTCCTGATTGTCAGCAACTCTGGAACAGGAAGTGAGGGACATTCTACCCAGTTGGGACACAAAAATAAAAAATCTAAACCAGTTATTCTCATCCAGAGTTCCATGGAACTTTAGGTTTACTCCAAAGGTCGCTAGGGGTTCCTTGAGCTGTGGCTGATTGACCTCTCATTTGATGGTACCTGCAGAGTTCCGACAGACGCAGCTGCATGACATAAATGATCTTTTTAGGTGTCTGTAAGGATCTCATTTTGACCACCAATGTAAGGAACATTTTCCCACTGACCAAAAATTAATCTTTTTAGTAGGGGTTTCTTGATATCTGGAATTCATTTCAATGGTTCCTTTGAGGTAAAAAGGTTGTTCTAAACCTTCTCCAGCCAACTAAAAAAAAATGGTTCCTTTGGGGTAAAAAGGTTGAGAAAGGTTGTTGTAGACCTTCTCCATCCCACCCAAAACAGGGTCAAAACTTTTTTGGCTAGAGTTCTGCTTAACTTTCCAGGTGTCTGTAAGGATTTCATTTTAACCACCAATGTAAGGAATGTTTTCCCACTGACCAACAAATAATTTTTTTAGCAGGGGTTTCTTGAGATCTAGAAATTATTTCAATGGTTCCTTTGGGGTAAAAAGGGTTGTTCTATACCTTCTCCAGCCAACTAAAAAAATGGTTCCTTTGGGGTAAAAAGTTTGAGAAAAGTTGTTCTAAACCTTCTCCAGCCAACTAAAAAAAAATGGTTCCTTTGGGGTAAAAAGTTTGAGAAAGGTTGTTCTAAACCTTCTCCATCCCACCCAAAACAGGGTCAAAACTTTTTTGGCTAGAGTTCTGCTAAACTTTCCAGGTGTCTGTAAGGATCTCATTTTAACCACCAATGTAAGGAATGTTTTCCCACTGACCAACAAATATTTTTTTTAGCAGGGGTTCCTTGAGATCTGGAAATTATTTCAATGGTTCCTTTGAGGTAAAAGAAAAAGTTGTTCTAAACCTTCTCCAGCCAACTCAAAAAAATGTCTCCTTTGGGGTAAAAAGGTTGAGAAAGGTTGTTCTAAAACCTCTCCAGCCAACTCAAAAAAATGGTTTCTTTGGGGTAAAAAGGTTGAGAAAGGTTGTTCTAAACCTTCTCCAGCCCACCCAAAACGGGGTGAAAACTTTTTTGACTGGAGTTCTGCTTAACTTTTCAGGTGTCTGTAAGGATCTCATTTTACCCACCAATGTAAAGAATGTTTTTCCCACTGACCAACAATTAATTTTTTTTAGCAGGGGGTTCCTTGAGATCTGGTAATTATTTTAGTGGTTCGTTTGGGGTAAACAGGTTGAGAAAGGTTCTTCTAAACCTCCAGCCCACCCAAAACAGGGGAAAAACTTTTTTGGGCTGGAGTTCTGCTTAACTTGGTTTGACAGCTTCTCAAAACCTGTAATCATCACAACCATACTACCCCGTCCAGTCTTGTGTGTAGTCTTCCAGCTGTGATAAATCATTATTTCTACAGACAGATTGAGCAACAGGAATAATTTACCATTATTATATATTTATGAACATCGGCTCAATACAACATGTTCTCAATGACTCAGAACACATTTCATCTACAGGGTCAGGACATCGTCTTGCAATATCTTATCGGAGATCCCCTGGCGTCCGTCTGCTATTAATGAGATCCATATTTAAACGTGACGGGGGAGGGGGGAGCACATCGCATTCTGTAATCCTTTCATATTTTTCATACAGAGATGTTAATTAAGTCCCGAAATAAAAAAAAAATGCATTATGGAGAATGCCCTCCGAGACTCACACTGAGATGAGAACTTTGAGCTAAACAGGATATTGACATAGTGAAGGATAATTTTATTCATATGTTGATGGAATTGTTTGCACGGGTAGGCCATACATTTAATGTGGGCCTAGAACATACATTGTGGAAACCAGCTTCAAAGGGTAGAGCATTAACCACTTGTCTACCATAAATAAAGCATGGGAGACAAGTGATTAACTGCTTCAGCTCCGGAAGATTTTACCCCCGTCATGACCTTCATGGGCTTTTTTTTCTATTGGGCACTGCACTTAACCGCTGCCAGACCGCCCACCACACATTTACTGCGGCAGGGCGGCCCGGCTGTGTGAAAAAACTTACCTGTACGCTGTTTCCTCTTCTGGGTTTGGGGCGCGCGCGCCGCCAGCGTCCCGCTCCCACTGTGATTGGACAGGCAGAACGGCAGTCTGCCTATGTAAGCAAAGCAGACCGCCGTTCTGTCAGAGAGGAAGAAATAGATCTTGTGTTCCTGCTAATCAGGAAAACAGATCTCTCTCTTCCTCCAGTTAAACCATCCCCCACACAGTTAGAAAGCACTCCCTGGGAGCACACTTAACCCTTTGATCGCCCCCTGATGTTAACCCCTTCCCTGCCCGTGTCATTTATACAATGCCGGTGCATTTTTTTAGCACTGATCACTGGTCCCCAAAAAGTGTCACTTAGTGTCAGATTTGTCTGCCGCAATGTCGCAGTCCCACTAAAAATCGCTGATCGCCACCATTACTAGTAAAAAAATTTAAATGCCATAAAAATGTCCCCTAGATTGTAGACATGATAACTTTTGCGCAAACCAATCAATATACGCGTATTCAGATTTTTTTTAACCAAAAATATGTAGCAGAATACATATTGGTCTAAATTTATGAAGAAATTCGATGTTTTACTTTTTTTTATTGGATGTTTTACAGCAGAAAGTAAAAAATGTTGTTTTTTATTTTTAAATTTTTTTATGTTTATAGCGCAGAAAATAAAAAACGCAGAGGGGATCAAATACCACCAAAAGAAAACTATTTGTGGGAAAAAAAGGACATACATTTTATTTGAATACAACGTCGCACGACCGCGCAATTGTCAGTTAAAATAACGATGTGCCGTATCGCAAAAAAAATGGCCTGGTCAGGAAGGGGGTAAAACCTTCTGGAGCTGAAGTGGTTAGCTGGCGATTGCACGGTCATCTCTGTGTTGTTTACCTGCCACTCGCTCTGATGATCGGTGGGTCCCGGCCATAAATCATTGACCAGGAACTACCGATTGGCATGTGCTGAAGCCAATGACAGCACAGCTGGGCGGGCCTGCGTGTGCCCCTACCGGAAAATGAATTACAGACCCCCTATGGGTGGGATTTTAAAGGCACCAGACGTCCCCAATTTATACAATAAGTATTTAATGACAAAGTATAAAATACATAAGGAATGCCCCAATCTGGGTACATAAATAATTAGCAAAAAATGGAGTACAAAGAAAACTGCAGCAATACTTTCTCCAGTACCCTCTCCAGTACCCGACGTTTCAGGTCTATATGCCCTTCTTCAGGGGTATCTGAGGGAGCTCCAATTATTGTAGTTACTAAATCTAAAATCTAAACCTACCGCTCCCCCACCCACCGGCAGCACATGGGTTCTCCGGGGAGCCCTGCACTGTGGGAAGCAGCTTGTTCTGTAAGAGCAGGAGGAACATCTATTCCCTGAGCCCTCCTGCAGCTAATGGCACCCAACGTGGTATGTTGTCAGGGCCCTGGCCTGAACCTGCGACCTCTAGTGGGTCTGGCATTCTCTCTTCTTGTGGAGCCACCTGAGATGCTGGGCAGCTCCCTGTCAGATCCATTGCACAATCCTGCCTTGTACCACATCTCTGCAGATCCTTGAACTCCTTGCACCTCCCATGAACTTCCTATTTTAGCTATGCATCTACATAACTAACTGTCCCTAATTTGGAAGTCCCTCTTTCCTCATCTGTCCCTCATTTTGGTCTGATCTATATAGCTGTATATGAAATTCTGCATGATTAAGCTCAGAGGGGCGGAGTGAAACGCATTGGGGTGTGGCTTGGCTGGAGCCCAGGCTGAGAATGCCATTCATTCCAATTCAAATGCGTCTGCATTGATGTGCGGCTTCATGGGATACACAGTTGTATATAGACATGTGCACTATCGAAAAATTTGTTTAATTTAATTTTTATTTAATTTCTTTTTTTTTTCGTCTATCGGATCATTTGTTCTGATCGGCATTCGTTACTTCGGATAATTCGTAATTTTGGATGCATTTGTATTCGGTACATTCACTAATTGTTACTTTAGCTAAATTTGAAAGGAAATTCCAAACCTATAATTTGATAGTTTATAATAATATAAAAAATAAAAATAATTAAAAAAAACTGTAATAATAGTTAATAATTTAATCATAATAGAAAATACGAAAAACTAAATTATCCAAATGTAATTGATACCCTAAACACGTAGGTTGGATAGTTTTTCTTTTGGATTTTCGGATTTTTGTTCTTTCAGATTTTCGTTCTTTCTGAAAATTTGTTTTCGTATGCATTCGTCAAAATAGTCTTTCATTCATTTGGATGCTTCCGAATGAACGAATATGCCGAATTTCGCCCGAAAACGAGTTGCACGTCTAGTTGTATATGAAATGCACTTTTTATTTCCAAGAGATATGCACTTTTTAACTTTCAAAAAAGTGTTTCCCGGTGCTAATCTTTTTTTTTTTGTTTGTTTCATTCTTATTTAAGGGGCGTGGCAGGGGGTGTGTCCTATGCCTACATAGTCAGGTTGAAAAAAGACACAAGTCCATCTAGTTCAACCAAAAAATAAAAAAATAAATAGAAAAATTATATATAATCATACAATCCCATATACAATCCTTCACCCACAGTTGATCCAGAGGAAGGCAAAAACGCCCAGCAAAGCCAAAGATCCAATTTGCTATAGCGGGGGGAAAAATTCCTTCCTGATCCCCCGAGAGGCAATCTGATTCACCCTGGATCAACTTTACCTAAAAATGTCAGTACCCAGTTATATTATTTACATTAAGGAAGGAATCCAGGCCTTTTTTAAAGCAATCAACCATGCTGGCCAAAACCACCTCTGGGGGGAGTCTATTCCACTAGACCTTTCCAGCTTACAATCCTAATGAACCTAACACTGATAGCTCAGATCATTGTCCCCTCAGGGACCTCTTCTCTTTATTGCCCAGGGAGCAATTTTATGCAACTACGTCTGAGTTTATGGAAAAAAT
>BLSH010116636.1:46602-59372 GCA_018402905.1 Glandirana rugosa
GAGGAGGTCTAAGAGCCAAAGACGTCGACGACCTGTCGTGTCACTGTCCCTTCTGGTAGAGTCCTCCTGGAGTATGTAAGTACTCGGACAAATGAGACAAAAAAAACGGAAAATTATTTTAACGACTGTACGACGTGAATCTTCGCGGAAAGAGACGTGTCGAAAATGTCTCCTCTGAGGTACGAGATGTACGGTTCCAGTCGGTGTTTGGCCCACTATACGTTTCGTGGTAAAGAAATAACCAACGATTAAATGTAAGTGTTATGATAACCCGGTTATGACGGACATTAAATGACGTGAATCAGACCGCGGGGGGGGCCACACAAAAGAACCGAGATGTGATGTCCAATGGGCCCTCAATGAAACTGAGTTGGACACCCCTGCCTTAGAACAAGCAAACCCACTGGTTGGGTTGGTGAGTAACCTGTAGTGTAGAGCCAAGAAAACACACCGGGGGGGGCGCCAGACTAAGTGCAGTAAATTACAGGCAGTATTGGCCCAATAGTATTGTGAATGTAAATTAGCAACCAATAAAGAAATGGTGCTTTGCATATCACCCGGTTTGTGGCTGACCTTGGCATGTAGAGCATGGAGTCTCCTCTGTAAAAGCTGTGCAGAGAAAGGCGCTTCTAAGTGCAGCATGTCAGCAATTTTATTAAAAGGCAAAAAAAACAGAGTAAACAGGCTCATGAATGTATGAGGTCCTCCTGAGATGGTCTTCCCTGTCACTGTGCTGTCCAGCAGCTGCAGAAACCGAGAATCTGGAGGAGCAAGATGGCTGCCACACTTCCGGAAACCACTGTGGAACACAGGTGGTGGAAGGGATGTCAGCAAGGAGGGGTGACTAGTTTCAGAGCATTTTACAAAGGCTCCTTCTTTAACCACTTCAGCCCCGGAAGGATTTCCCAGTTCAGGACCAGAGCACTTTTTGCGATTCGGCACTGCGTCGCTTTAACTGACAATTGCGCGGCCGTGCGGCGTTGTACCCAAACGAAATTTGTGTCCTTTTTTTTACACAAACAGAGGCTTTCTTTTCGTGTTATTTGATCCCCTCTGCGTCATTTCTGATCGCTGCTATAAACAAAAAAAAAAGCGACAATTTTGCAAATTAAAACAATTTTTCTTACTTTTTGCTAAAATACAAATCCAAAAAAATATATATTAAAATACATTTTTTTCATCGGTTTTGGCCGATTTATATTCTTCTTCATATTTTTGGTTAAAAAAAATCGCAATCTGCGTTTATTGATTGGTTTGCACAAAATGATGAGAATTCCTTTATGGGGTTTTTATTTATTTTTTACTAGCAACGGCGGCGATCTGTGATTTTTAGCGGTACTGCGATATTGCAGCGGACATGTCAGACCATTTTGACACTTTTTTGGGACCATTGGCATTTATACAGCGATCAGTGCTATAAAAAATGCACCAATTACTGTGTAAATGCCATTGGCAGTGAAGGAGTTAACCTGGAGGGGCCACTCTAAGGGTTAACTGTGTTCCCTCAGTGTGTTTTAACTGTATGGGGGCTGGGCTGGCAGGAGGAGGGGAGTGATCACGGCTTCCATATACAGGAAGCCTGTGATCACATCCCTTCCCCCTCTGTCAGAACAGAGATCCGTGTTTATATACACGGACCTCCGTTATGTCGCTCCGGGAGGGTGATCGCGTGTAGCTTGCGGCGACCAAGTCCGCCCTGCCCCCCCGTCCCCCGGAACACAGTAATACACGGTAATACTAGTTATTACGACCAACGTCAGGTGATGGCGTTTCGCGATAATGAACCACTTTGCCGCCGTCAAGCCACAGCGGGCGGTTGGCAAGTGGTTAAAATGAGTCTCCTCCCCCTTGCTGACATCACTTCCGCTCGGCTTTGATGGAGGAAGCAAAAACCAAGATGATGGCAGCCAGACTCATTTGGAACACAGTGGGCCGGATATGACTTCAGGGGGTGGGGCTACGCGTTTCAAGGTCAGTCAATCCTCCTTCTCAAGCCCACTACACTTAGATTGCGCCCTCTTCCTCTCTATCTGTTCAGCCAGAGTCAGTTCAGTCTCTAAGGAGGTGCTGCATCAAGTGTCTTAGGCCAAGAAGTCACCCCGGATGGTGTAAGTCAGTGGTTCTCAACCTCAGTCCTCAAGTACCCCCGACAGGCCATGTTTTCAGGTTTTCCTTTAACTTGCACAGGTGCTTTAAATCCGAGTCAATGGCTTGGAATTTTGGACAGCTATTTTATCTAAGAGGAATTCCCAAATCATGGCCCGTTGGGGGTACTTGAGGACCACTGTTGGAATTGAACTTATGGACTCTAAGTCACTCATTGCGCCATAGACCTATTTTTTATCTGTTCCCCAGCCACGGAACGCCACTTGCTTGGCTACATGGATCTCTTTCTTATTCTGCGGTGGAATCCTCAATCCGTTATACGTTGTATCTTATCATACAGTATGTATATATTGATGTACATTTCTTTTATCATACCCACCCCCCCCCCCCCCCACCACCACACCCAAACCCGTCTACCTGTGTCCTCCTTTCTATATCTCCCATCAATGGAAACTTTGTAAATGAAAAATAAAGCACAATGAAACAATTACATTTTGATCATAATAAAGTCAATTTTTACATCAAAGTGATGAAACTGCTGCTTGAAAAAATAATATTTCAGGTTTATTCAAGCACGGCGGATGTGTCTGCACCTGACTGGTTTACAAATATTCCCCGTGAATATATAAGGCGTGAATCTGAGGGATTGATGTTTTCTGGATGATCAAGGGCGACATTCAATTCTCTATACCTGTATATAGCATGAAATATTTGATGTTATTTTATATAATAATATTATGCAGTACTGTGCAAAAGTCAGGTGTGCCGCTGTAAATGAAGAATACTTTCAGAAATCAAAGTGTTAATAGTTTATTTGTATCAATTAACAAAATGGAAAGTAAATGAAGAGAAATCCAAATCCAATCAATATTTGGGGCAACCCCCCTTTGTCTTCTTCTAGATAGACTTGCACAGCTGTTGAAGGATCTCAGCAGGTAGGTTGTTCTACAGCAGGGGTAGGCAACCTGGGGCCCTCCAGCTGTTGCAGAACTACAAGTCCCATCATGCCTCTGGGAGTAATTGTAACTGCCAGCCTTGCAATGCCTCATGGGAAATGTAGTTCCACAACAGCTGGAGGGCTACTGGTTGCCTACCCCTGTTCTATGGACATCTTGGAGAACTAAGCACAGATCTTCTGTGGATGTCGGCTGCCCCCAATCCTTCTGTCTCTTCATGTCCCTGACAGACTCCATGATGGTGAGATCAGGGCTCTGTGGGGGCCAAACCATCACGTGCAGGACTCTTTGTTCTTCTTTACACTGAAAATGGTTCCTAGCCACCTCCCACCCGGCCACTGTACATATACGGCCGGGTGGGCGCCTCACCAGTCTCAGTGGACGTTCAGGAACGTCCCTCAGAACGAGTGCTCGCAGCGCGGCCTTGAGGCGCACTGTGGATGGATCCTGTGATCATTATGATCACAGGACATGGCCAAACAGAGATCGGGACATGGGCGCTGTGTTTGGCCCTCACGATCACGTGACGGCTGTGTCCAATCACAGCTGTCACAATGTAAACAGTGACAGTTGGAACACCCCCCCCCCCCCCCCGCCGAGCAGCTATGTGACAGCTCTCTGTGTGAAGATGATTTTATACAAAGAGCTGTTACAGATTGCCCCACACATAGTACACCAAGCAGGGCCGCTGATAGGGGGGTACAGCCAGCCCCGGTGTGGGGGGCCCAGAGCACACAGGGGGGATTAGTGACAGATAACAATTGCGTCTCTTTTCCTCCAGCAGATGAAAGTTGCTCTCCTTCCCTCTCCCTTGCTACAAGCTTTTATCTGATAAGAAAGAGACAGTCATCCCTCACTAATCCCCCTCCCTGTGTGGGCCCCCTCCTCTCAGCACTGGAGTTTATCTCTAACTCCCTGCACACTGGCTTAAAAAAAAAAATCGCTGCTTCTACAGGAGTTCAGTGTTTTGCCTGTAGAAGCAGCTCAATGTTATCCTATGTGTCCATACACATTGGGACAATTACAGGCATATTTTAAGCTTAACGTTTAAGAGACAGAAAAAAAAAACCCTTCTGGTTCTCCTAAACTCGTCTAAACTTTGTACAAAAAAAGATCTTTATGAGCATTTTTTTCTGCCAAGTGAACCGGAGTTTTTTTTTTTGAAGCCCAGTGTGCATTGAGCTTAACTTTGTTTCTCTCCCTCTGTCCCTCGGTTCCCGGAGCCTGGATATTTTTTTTTCATCTCTTCATTTTTATTGATTAACTCAGTTTTATCTTTTAGATTTAGCAGGAATTCTGTGAGTTATGTTGTATTTGTGTCTGATAATAGTTTTATTGTATTTTTAGTGAAATATAGCTTTAATACTTTCTTGGGGGGGGGGGGGGCCTGTCAAAAAGTCTGTACGGGGCCCCGCGATTTCTATCAGCAGCCCTGACACCAAGCACCACTGATACCCCTGTCCCCATACACGTTAGTGTCCCCAAAAAACATCCGTTTGTCCCCCATCACCACCAACACCAAATAAACCCTGATGTGGGTTATTTTTACCAAAGAAATGTAGCAGTATCATTTTTGGTCAAAATTTAAGAAGAGAAATTACTTATTTACAAAATTTTATAACAATAAAAAAGAAAATGCATTTTTTTTTTAAAAAAAACCTCGGTCATTTTTCATTTGTAGCATAAAAAATAAAACCCCCAGCGGTGATTAAATACCACCAAAAGAAAGCTCTATTTGTGTGAAAAAAATGATAAAAATGTAATTTGGGTACAGCGTCGCACGACCGCGCAATTGTCATTCAAAGTGCAACAGCGCTGAAAGCTGAAAATTGGTCTGGGAAGGAAGGGGGTGAAAGTGCCCTGTAGGCAAGTGGTTAATGGCATTGGCTGTATGTTTGGGGTGCTTGAAATGCTGCAGAATAAAATTGGGGCCAATCACACGCCTCCCCGATGGTGTGGCATGATGGAGAAGTATCTGCCTGTATTTCTCAGCATTGAGGACACCATTAATCCTGACCAAATCTCCAACTCCATTTGCAGAAATGCAGCCCCAAACTTGCAAGGAACCTCCACCATGCTTCACAGTTGGCTGAAGACACTCATTATAGTACAGCCCTTCCCCCAACAAACTGCCTCCTGCTGCAGCCAAATTTTTCACATTTTGACTCATCAGTCCAGAGCACCTGCTGTCATTTTTCCGCACCCCAGTTCTTATGTTTTCCTGCAAAGTTGGGTCCCTTATGGCCCGTACACAAGTTCCGAAAACCGGACCACAGATCGTCCGTTATTTTTATTTTTTTTTTTTAGCATGCTAATCTCAGATCGAATCGGAAGAGTGTACTAAAGTCATGAAAATTCCCGTACGACAGAATAAAAAATCTGAAGTGATATCATGGTTACATAGTTTGTCAGGTTGAAAAAAAGACACAAGTCCATATAAGTTCAACCAAAAAAAAAATAGAAAAATGATATATAACCATTCAATCCCATATACAATCCTTCACCCACAGTTGATCCAGAGGAAGGCAAAAACCCCCAGCGAAGCCAATGATCCAATTTGCTATAACGGGGGAAAAGATTCCTTCCTGATCCCCCGAGAGGCAATCGGATTCACCCTGGATCAACTTTACCTATAAATGTCAGTACCCAGTTATATTATTTACATTAAGGAAGGAATCCAGGCCTTTTTTAAAGCAATCAACCGTGCTGCCCAAAACCACCTCTGGGGGGAGTCTATTCCACATTTTCACAGCTCTTACTGTGAAGAAACCTTTCCGTATTTGGAGATGAAATCTTTTTTCCTCTAGACGTAAAGAGTGCCGCCTTGTCCTTTGTGATGACCTTAAATAAATAACTCCACACCAAGTTCACTATATGGACCACTTATGTATTTGTACATGTTGATCATATCCCCCTGTTAGAAGACTGTGCTGAGGGTTAATTGCATTTGGTTATTGTTTCCTCTAGACCCAGGAGGAGCAGTTCTATTTAAACTTCCTGCTTCCTGTAACAAGTGCTGCTTGACCTGTGAGCCTCAGCTCCTGCTACCTGTTCCTGTGTTTGTTCTGCTTCCTGTTGACCCGGCTTGTCCTGACCTGCTGTTCCGCTGCCTGCACCGACCCCGGCTATCCACGACCATCCGATTGTCTGCTCCCGTGTACTTCTGCTGCCCGCCCGTTAACAAACCTTGCTTGAACTTGACTACCCGTTCGCCTGATCCTTTTGTACCTTCCTGCCTGCCTGTTGCCAACCCAGCCTACACGACCATCCTTCTATCTGCACGTCCTTCTGGAGCATCACAACATCATCAGTGACCATCCAGCACTCTTGGACCTCTGTCCACTCTACCAGGGGTCCTTGAATCGGGTGCGCAAGAGCGGTTGTTCTCTGCACAAGACAGACTCCACCACCAGGTTCGTGACACCCCCCTTCATCTCCTCTTCTCAAGAGAGAATCAATTCAGATCCTCTAATCTTTCCTCATAGCGGAGCTCCTCCATGCCTCTTATTAGTTGGTTGTCCTTCTCTGCACTTTCTCCAGTTCCCCGATATCCTTTTTGAGAACTTGTGTTTTTGCTAGGTGTCCCTCATTTCCGTCTCAAAAAGCTGAGAGGTCTGCATCTACTCTAACTCAATCTGTGCTCACATAGATGCATGGGAGGGCAGTAGAGACATTGGGGTCTAATAGACCCCCAATGTCTCCATAAAGAGTACCTGTCACCTGCCTAAAGCTTTCACAAGGGGGCTTATGATAGAAATAGCAGTGGGCTGTCCAGCAAGAAAGCAAAGCACTTGTTTCTGCAGATAAAACTTTCAGATGGGTGCTTTCTCTGCCAGCTTCATTGAAGGCTTCCCATTGACCTGTGGGTGTGTACTCTGATATCCTGCTAGATGGGTCTATTTGCAGTTTGCAGGTTCTCCATCAGCTCCAGACTAGGCTCTGTGGCTCTACGCTGCACAATTTTTAACCAATACTCCTATACGCTTTTCGTGGTTTACTGGTTTCGGTTCCTGTATGTTGCACGGAGCTGATCTTCTGTGGATGCGTCCACTTTGGAAAAATCGGGTTAGTCTGGATACTCTGTTGGAACACAATATCATTACTACTGTTATATTGACACTGATGATGAAGATTCACATACTGCACCCTCACCCTCTCCCCTGAAGACGGAAAACACAAAAGAATACTGAAACGCGTCGGGTGTGGGTTAGCTGTGAACACCCTGCATTACCAGTGCCAATTCCATCATGGCCGGCTTGGTGCAACAGCTCATCTCATGACCAGGGTGCTCTGTGCATTGTATACATAACATGTGGTTTCTATATTGATTATATCCCCATTATTGGGAATTTTTGTATTTAATACATTTTGTTATATTTTAACTACTTCTTTACTACCATTACTATTCCTTTCCCCCTTACCTGTTTTAAAAGTACCATTTGGGGTAAATCATATTGTCTATAGGTCTATTTGCAGATTGGTAGTAAGTCAGCCTGGTAATTTGGTAGCGGTGTTGCTTCATTCTTACCCCTTAGGAGGTAACAAAAAAAAATATATATATATGAAACATGAATATACATTATAATATTCCATATTAAGTTGAATATAACCAGTGTTGTCTTTTAAAATTGATATCAATAAAAAAAAAAAATCACTAAAAATAAATATACAGTATATATATATTGACAGCATATATCAATCACAACATTCCCCTAAAAGCTCTGAGACGAGGAAATGTGGCGATAAAAAAATAAATAAAATATACATTTCCCTGAAGGTCAGCAGCGAGCAAATCCACCCCACAAGTCTAATTTCATAGCCCACTGGCTTATCCATACCGAGAACTCCAGATATAAATAGAAATATATTAATATAAGTGGCGGCCGCCATTGTTCCTTCTCAGGGTTCAGCCAATCAGAAAATGATCAATTTTGTTTCTAAATATACTTGGATTTAATCAGAATAGGATTTGTGTTGCATCAATGTTACAATTTATTTTAGAAGAACAAACTTGGTTAGGCGCTAAGGAATCCGCACTCGGTGACCTTAGCAGCACCCTGGTAAATAACCCCATCCGCAGGGGAGGGGGGATGGGGGGAATGTTAAAGCCGCTTATGTTTCACTTTCCCTCATTCTTCCCTTCACCCCCCTTCAACATGCATTTTTTTTTTAAAATAAAACCTTTCAATTTTCTTCACATTACATATTTTAGATGTCATCACCGGGTCTCTGTGCTGCTCTCAGTCCTGATGCAAGTCTGGAGGAGTGGGCATGCCTTTGTCAGGCTGTGTTTGCATGCAGACCACCCTAGGTAACATCCAGGCTGCAGAGCTCCCATGATTGAAAGAACTGAACTCCAATGAATGCTGTCACTCAAGTGGTTCCCAACCACTGGGGTGCGACCTCCCTCCTCCTGGGCCTCCAGCCAGCTGAAGATCCCATAACTTACCACAGTGCCCCCCATAGTGCTTGTAACCTCCCAATATTGCCCACAGTGCCCCTCAACCCCCCACAGTGCAACCCATCCTCTAACAGAACCCCCTAGCTTGCTGTAAAGCCTCCAACCTCCAACAGTGTCCCATAGTACCTCCCAAGCATTGCCGTAGAGCAGGGATATGCAATTAGTGGACCTCCATTTGTTGCAGAACTACAAGTCCCATGATGCATTGCAAGACTCTGACAGCCACAAGCATGACACCAAAAGGCAGAGGCATGATGGGACTTGTAGTTTTGCAACAGCTGGAGGTCCACTAATTGCATATCCCTGCCGTAGAGTCTCCTACAGTGGCCCTGCAAAGCCCCCAGCCTGCTGGAAAGACTCCAGACCCCTCATTCAAATGTTCAGACTCCCCATCTTCCTAAGGTGACACCCAGCCCCTTGAAGAGCCTTCCCATATTTCAATACATGTTTTCCATTTACATACTTTTATTATGCGAGTATTGACTTTTTCTTCCACTTTTTTTACTGTTGGGGCAGGTAAGGTTTTGGAAGAATTTACTGGCCCTGGTGATTATTTTTATGTAGGTACCTAGGAAAGGAATAAAGGGGACTATTAGGCCTCATGCATTCAGGCAGGGCCGGTGCTTAACTGTTTCGTGCCCACTGCCTTTAGTCTTGCCTAGGGCTGCGCAGGAGACAGGATCAGAGAGCAGACTCACCGGACTGCAGCTACATCTCCGCCTCCTCCTCAGCTGTGCCAGCCGCCTCCTCTGCTGACTTTATACCCGCCGCCTCCTCAGCTGTGCTTGCCTTCTACTCCAACCTCATGCCTGGTGCCTCCTCCACCTCCCCCGCCTCCTCCGCTGATTTCATGCCCGGTGCCTCCTCCACCTCCCCAGCTGTGCCCGCCTCCTCCGCTGATTTCATGCCCAGCGCCTCCTCCGCCTTCCCAGTTGTGCCCGCTTCCTCCACCGACCTCCCCTCCTCTGCCTCGTGTTCCCTGGCCAGGCTAATGGAGAAGTCAGCGGGCTGTGGCTGTGCCCCCTAGGCAGCAGTGTGCCCTAGGCGGCTCCCTAGTTCGCCTAGTGGCAGCACCGGCCCTGCACACAAGACATTATAGAAATTGCAGTAGCATTAGCTGTACAAAGCTATAGCTGTAGAATGAGTTTTGCAATGTTTTTGAAGTAGCGTTTTTCAGTGTTTTTTAGCATTTGCATTTTTGTTAGCTTTATTTTAGCAAAACTATACTCCCAGAAAAGCTTATGGCTCAAAAATGCTCATAAATGCAGAATAACTGAGTTTTTAAGCTTTTATCAGAGTTAGAGCATTTTACAGCTGAAAAACTCCTCTTCATATCCACTAGGTCTGGGTGTTTTTTTCCAGTCAGAAAACGCTTCTGCCAAAAAACGCTGATAACAACCTTAGTGTGCATGGAGACATAGGATAACATGCCGGGGAGTTTACTGGCTGTAGAAAAAAGCGCCTGAAGCCAAAAACAGGCTGCAGGTTTGATTGGTTTCCCCTGTTTTCTGGAGGATTCCAGAATATAGCGGTTTGGGAGAGTCAGATAGGCAGCCCTAATATTTATGTGGTTCCAGCTAATCCCTGGGGAAGGGTGCCCAGTAGGTGGCTGGAGAGTGCATACATAGTCAGGGGGCCTGAAGCAGCCCTGTTCTTGTCCAGGAGGAGAAGTTCCCAGCCTGCAGGGCTATTGCCCTTCCAGGCAGCCCAGCTGAAAATTCTACCTGTGCTCATCGAGGTCCCAGCTGTGGCAGACCTGGAGGCCTTGTCTGCTAAAACGCTCTAAAACTAAGCGAGGGACTTCACTGGTGATCCAGTCTTGGAGACTCACAAAATAATTGTCTGTCTGATATTGGAAGGAGGCCACCAAGTATCTGGGGTCATAGTGAGTACAGACCGGCATGGAGGATCCTTGTGACTGTTGCTGCTGATATCCCTAGCATATCAGTTCTTGTGCTTGCCTGGCCTAGGATATTACTGAAGGTCTTCCTGTGCTGTTCAATTTCTGGGCTTTTGCAGGTGGAGCTGCCCTGAGAAGTAGGGAGACAGTGAGCGTGTCCTCAATCTATTACTCGGTGTTCATGGAGGACCCCACACCTCCAAGTTCATCCACAACAAATCTTAAAAAGGCAACCCCTCGGCTGTTTCTTCAGCCAGAAGAGTGACTGTTGTGGTGTGCCTGGCTGCTGCTTCACTATCTAGGAAAAGAACCTGGGAAAAATCAGCGGCCCTCATGGGGATGAGAGCTACATGTGTATATAACAAGTGTGTAGCCCAGGCAGACAGGCTGATGAAGAGGGATGAACATCTTGAAACGCATTCCCAACAGCACATGTTCCATTGGGCAGAGGAGGTCCCCTTCCCGTGGCACCATTTCTGAGTTTCATACATTGGACTTTGTGGTTTTTGTGAACAGCCCTCCAGTGGTCAGAGAAGCATGGGTTTCATCCATTCCCCATGCTGCAGGCCTGGGGTCTGTTAGTAGTCAGGTGCAGGCTACTTTCTTGAGTGTAGGTGGCGCTCTCCGCAGCAGCACTGCAGTTGCAGAGAAAGTCAAGAGGAACATAGTTCCTCTATGGTTTCCTAGGTCACTGGGGTAGCATCCAATTCAATGTTGCTGCCCCATGTGACTCTGACAGCCATCTTGGGTCAGGCAGAGCCTATTTAAGATCCTGGCACCCATTTGCAATTTAGTAAAGTAGGGGCAGGTACCCAGCCTCTTAGAGACAGTACTAGTGGTAGGAACGGTTCCTGATGGGGAGGGAAAGCTGTCAGGAATCATGAATCAGACTGAGACAGAAGTGCAGTTAAAATCACACCTTTTAATAAAATGGTAAAATAGTACAAACAGAGCAAACCTAGTCAAAAATAGCCAGGGTTCGGTAACCAGAGCAGGTAGTTAGAGCAAGCCGGTGAAACAGGAATCCAGAGATCAGCGTAGTAGAGGCAGCAAGCAGGATCAGGAACCAGAAGGGAAGTCAGCCAGGTAAAGTCTTTAATCCAGAAATCAGCGTAGTCAGAAGCAGCAAACAGGATCAGGAACCAGAAGGGAAGTCAGCCAAGCAAAGTCTTTAACAGGAAAACACAGCAGAGAATATCTGGATATGTTGACCAGGTGAAGGCACAGGAGATCTGATCCAGGCAGTTTAAATAGCCAGCAAGGCTACCTAACAAGCAGGAAATGAAGACCAGGTGAGTCACTGCGAAATGAAGAGTGCTGGCAATTAACCTACAGCTGAGCAACTTGAGCTCTGAGAAGGGAGGGCTGAGCCCAGCCCTGCAAAAGGGTAGGATTTGCAACCTCTCTGGACACCTGCTCCTTGGGCACAAGATGGCCAGACCCTCTCTACAGACACTGATAGTTTGTCTACAGTCTGCTCTCTACACACTGTTGTTTTCCCGGTTGGGCTGCCTTCCCACCTGGTGACTTGTGGACTGTTTCTGCATTATTTCAATACAAGTTCTTTCTTTGCAATGAGTTTGTTATTCCCCTGCACCGCCCTGCATCCCACCTACTTGCTGATGGCACGCTGCCGCTCATCCACATGTTCATCAGCCCCGTCACTGGCAATATATTGCGAGTGCATTTTAATCTTCAACCACTTCAGATCCGCACTATAGCCGATTAACGGCCACAGCGCGGATCTGAATTGCCGAGGGGCCGTTAATTGACGTCCTCCCCCGCGGGTCGGGCAGACTTATGTCCGCTGGAGACCCGCGATCCCTTCACAGAGAGCCAGAACGGGGAACCGCCGATGTAAACACGGCGGTTCTCCGCTCTGTGAGGGGGGCATAACAGATCTGATCCCTGTGATCGAGGTCAGTTAGATCTGTTATGACCTTGCCAGCCCCGCCCCCACACAGTTAGAACACATACAGGGAACACATTTAACCCCTTGATTGCCCCCTTAGTGTTAACCCCTTCCCTGCCAATGACATTTATACAGTAATCAGTGAGAGACACTTCCCTAGCGCCCAGAGGTCGCCTGTATTCAGACGGGCTGGGCGCCCCCTCCTGCAGTTAATTGCCGGGGAGCCGTTAAGTCTAGGCGCGACACCGGCAATTAGCCGATATCACGCCTAGACTTCACCAACTTCTAATTTTACGTGAGCGTTATATAACGGTCACTGCCCCGACTACTTGTACACCTACTCGCCGTCGCACGGTAGTCGTTCATCCACCCTACGTCCCGCCACGTCCCCTTATTGTTTGAGTAACGTTTCTTTCTTGAACATAACTTTATTAC
>BLSH010116636.1:111625-128042 GCA_018402905.1 Glandirana rugosa
CTCGAGTCGTTGTGGTCCTACTCTTCTCTTCCCATCACTCTGGTACAAGTTGATCTTGGTCTCATCTGTCCATAGGACGTTGTTCCAGAACTGTGAAGGCTTTTTTAGATGTTGCTTGGCAAACTCTATTCTGGCCTTCCTGTTTTTGAGGCTCACCAATGGTTTACATCTTGTGGTGAACCCTCTGTATTCACTCTGGTGAAGTCTTCTCTTGATTGTTGATTTTGACACACATACACCTACCTCCTAGAGAGTGTTCTTGATCTGGCCAACTGTTGTGAAGGGTGTTTTCTTCACTAGGGAAAGAATTCTTCGGTCATCCACCACAGTTGTTTTCCTTGGTCTTCCGGGTCTCCTGGTGTTGCTGAGCTCACCGGTGTGTTCATTCTTTTTAAGGATGTTCCAAACAGTTGATTTGGCCACACCTAATGTTTTTGCTATCTCTCTAATGGGGTTGTTTTGTTTTTTCAGCCTAATGATGGCTTGCTTCACTGATAGTGACAGCTCTTTGGATCTCATATTGAGAGTTGACAGCAACAGATTCCAAATGCAAATAGCACACTTGAAATTAACTCTGAACCTTTTATCTGCTCCTTGTAAATGGGATAATGAGGGAATAACACACACCTGGCCATGGAACAGCTGACTATTCAATTGCCCCATTACGTTTGGTCCCTTAAAAAGTGGGAGGCACATATACAAACTGTTGTCATTCCTACATCGTTCACCTGATTTGGATGTAAATACCCTCAAATTAAAGCTGAAAGTCTGCATTTAAAGCACATCTTGTTTGTTTCATTTCAAATCCATTGTGGTGGTGTATAGAGCCAAAAACATTAGAAATGTGTCGATGTCCCAATATTTATGGACCTGACTGTATATGACACCACATATAATGAAAGACAAATCAACAAAAAAATTATATCCAAGGGCAGAGGCGTAACTAGAACCTTCAGGGCCCCGGTGCAAGAAATTATGAAGGGCCCCCTGACCCCTGGCCAGGGCCCTTCCCTCTTCCCACTGATCCCGGGGCCCTTTACTCCTATCATGGGTCCCTTTATTACGGTACTGCAGTGGGGCCCTTTCACAAGTTCTGCAGCAGGCCCCAGGGGGACCAGGGAAGCACACAGGGGCCCTGGGAACAGCAGAAGACAAGTAAACTGGATAGAGGAAAATGGAGGAGATTGGGTCCTCTAAATTCCACCCCCGCCATCCCTCCTATTCAGGTGTACAAGGGAGGCACATGGGCCCCCTGGACCATGGGGCCCGGTTGCAATTGCAACCCCTGCAACCCCTATCGTTACGCCCCTGTCCAAGGGAAACTATGAGGAGCCAATGCATGGGGACTGCACATCACCACATGAATCACCTGAGCAAAGCAAGGAAAGCGTTAAACGCAATGCTTGGAGCCCCGCTACAGTAATAGGACCACATCTTTCAACAGACCCAAAAAGATATTGTTTTCTTGGTAGCCATCAAAGAGGAGGTCAGTACGAGAAGGGACAATCTTGGTCTTCCTCCATCTGTGTAATACCTAACACCTGAGAGGCTCCTATATGACACCACATATAATGAAAGACAAACCAACAAAAAGTAATGTTCAAGGGAAAACCCTGAGGAGCCCATGCAAAGTGACTGCAGAGTGCCACATGGGTCACCCAAGCAAAGCAAGGAAAGCGTTAAACCCAATTCTTGGAGCCCCGCTACACAAATAGGATCTCATCTTTCAACAGACCTTTTCACAAAAAGATATTGTTTTCTTGGTAGCCACCAAAGAAGAGGTTGGTACAAGAGGAGTCAATCTAGGTCTTCCTCCGCCTGTGTAATACCTAACACTGAAGAGGTTCCTAGACGACACCACATATAATGAAAGACAAACCAACAAAAAATAATGTCCGAGGGAAACCCTGAGGAGCCTATGCAAAGGGACTGCAGATTGCCACATGGGCCACCCGAGCAAAGCAAGTAAACCGTTAAACCCAATGTTTGAAGCCCCGCTCCAGTAATAGGACCACATCTTTCAACAGACCTTTTAACAAAAAGACATTGTTTTCTTGGTAGCCATCAAAGAGGAGGTCAGTACGAGAAGGGACAAACTAGGTCTTCCTCCACCTGTGTAATGCCTAACACCTGAGAGGCTCCTATATGACACCACATATAATAAAGACAAACCAACAAAAAAGTAATGCCCAAGGGAAACCCTGTGGAGCCCATGCATGGGGACTGCACAGCGCCACATAAGTCACCCGAGCAAAGCCAGGAAAGTGTTAAGCCCAATGCTTGGAGCCCTGCTACAGTAATAGGGCCGCATCTTTCAACAGACCTTTTAACAAAAAGATATTGTTTTCTTGGTAGCATTCAAGGAGGAGGTCAGTATGAGAAGTGACAATTTTGGTCTTCCTCCACCTGTGTAATGCCTAACACCAGAGAGCACCTATATGACACCACATATAATGAAAGACAAACCAACAAAAAAGTAATGTCCAAGGGAAACCTTGAGGAGCCCATGCAGGGGCGTTGCTAGGTCTACAAAAGATCTGGGGCTAGAGCCCATAGCAGCAAAGTACAGTCATACCCTTGAGTGGGCATACACATATATATAATATACATGTGTGTGTATATATATATATATATATATATATATATCGTTACATTTCTGAGTGTGGATCCCCCTTACATCAGGGTCCCCAGAGAGCCCCCCCCCCCCATTTACATCAGGGTCCCCAGAGAGCCCCTTCCTTACATCAGGGTCCCCAGAGAGCCCATTCCTTATAACAGGGTCCCCAGAGAGCCCCTTCCTTACATCAGGGTCCCCAGAGAGCCCATTCCTTACATCAGGGTCCACAGAGAGCCCCACCTTACATCAGGGTCCCCAGAGAACCCCCCTATACATCAGGGTCTCCAGAGAACCTCCCCATATATCAGGGTCCCCAGAGTTTCTCCCTACACATCAGGGTATCCAGAGAGCCTTCCCATACATTAGGTGGAGGCGAGGGCCGAGCCGGAACCCCGTGCTACCATGGCTCAGTCTGCCCCTGCCACCTGCATTCTGCACAGAGACATACCTGCAAATTACAGAACTGCACCCACCCGGTAAGAGACTCAGCGCTATAGGCCCCATACTCTGGGCTGTAGCCCCAATAGCCACCCCCTAGCAACGCCCCTGAGCCCATGTATTGGGACTGCACAATGCCACATAAGTCACCTGGGCAAAGCAAGGAAAGAGTTAAGCCCAATACTTGGAGCCTCGCTACAGTAATAGGACCGCATCTTTCAACAGACCTTTTAACAAAAAGATATTGTTTTCTTGGTAGCCATCAAAGAAGCGGTCAGCACAAGAAGGGACAATCTTGGTCTTCCTCCACCCGTGTAATGCCTAACACCGGAGAGCGCCTATATGACACCACATATAAAAGAAGACAAACCAACCGAAAAAATAATGGTGTTTTCTCGAGAAAATTCATTGCAATCCAAATATTGTTTGCTGGATAACTCTAAACTAATGAAACCAATTGTGCAGCGGGCAGAGAACTAATCTAATGGAAACCATTCAATCAAACCGCACTTCTATGGTTTCTCTTCGACTGTTTGAAACATAAAATCAGTTATGAGTCACAGACGCCTTTTTGGCTGAAAATCCGAGCAATATCCCCGCTATTAAACTTCTATAAAGTCACGGTGGAAAGACGGGAGGCGCACTTCGGAAGAGACGCGTTCCCGCGTGACGCGCCTGGTTTTAGAGGCTTGTCATGCACACATCAGACCCAGATAAATTATCACTAATCAGCTCGCCGTATTCATTTCAATATGTTCTTTTTTTGCTTCATTTGAGTCTCCTGAGAATTGATTTCTTAAGTAATGCTCCTTCACGTTGTCACTCGCCTCCTTTAGTAACGGTGCCAGATGCACTTTCCACTCCACCTGAATCGCGCTTCATTCCAATTTTCTGCTTCCGCGCTTTTAATTCCACTGTTACAAATGGCGCCGTCCTCTTCTCCGCTAATATCATTCGGTCCTGTGCCCTGGCGGGATCGACGTCGTGAAATGCCATATGTTTTATGACTCATACGTTTATGCATGCACTTTTAGGAATACTTTGGGGCATAATGCAACTTTATTTCTAGAATTAAACGTTGAACTCGCCTGCCTGCAATAATATTTCCGATGTGTTCGGGGAGAGAGTTTGGAAGAGGCTTAGCATTTAGAATTGATACGGCGAGAAACAATATTTCCTTTTCTACTTTTTTTTTTTTTTGCATTAAATAGAGAAGAAGACGAGTGTTGGTTTTTTTCAGGACATGAAAAGTTGACTTTCAGTAACTTTACAAGTCTGCATGAATAAATTCATGACAAAATATACACTAAATGGCCTATTTATATAATATTTGCATAGCAGCTAACCTTCATATACACTATATTGTCAAAAGTATTGGGACGGCAATGAATAAGCACTGTTGTTAAGTGTGAAACGCGTTGACCTGGTTCATCCTGTACCATGCTAATTTGATGCTTCAATAAACTAAGATACTTTTTCGAACTTCCTTTGAGGTGCAGTCGTTCCTTTTTCTACATTGGGACGCCTGCCTTTACACGCACATGAACTTTAATGGCCTCCCAGTCTTAGTCTGTTGGGTTCAATATTGAGTTGGCCAACTCTTTGCAGCTATAACAGCTTCAACTCTTCTGGGAAGGCTGACCACAAGGTTTAGGAGTGTCTATGGCACAGGTGTCAAACTGGTGGCCCTCCAGCTGTTGCAGAACTACAAATCCCATGAGGCATTGCAAGGCTGACAATTACAAGCATGACTCCCAGAGGCAGAGGCATGATGGGACTTGTAGTTTCGCAACAGTTAGAGGGCCGCTAGTTTGACACCCCTGGTCTATGGGAATGTTTGACCATTCTTTCAGAAGCGCATTTGTGAGGTCAGACACTGATGTTGGATGAGAAGGCCTGGCTCACTGTCTCCACTCTAATTCACCCCAAAGGTGTTCTATCAGGCTGAGGTCAGGACTCTGTGCAGGCCAGTGAATTTCCTCCACCCCAAACTCGCTCATCCATGTCTTTAAGAACCTTGCATTGTGCCTCCTGTAGGGGCTGGGCTGACTTTTTCTTTTTCTTCTTAGCCAGCGGGGAGGTGGCACCCAAGCGCCCCTTATAGACTGGCCGCCATATTTGAATCTCAAATAAGGGGTGGGCAAGTAGAGCAGCTGCCATGGATGCAGTAATTTAATGTTGGAGGGATGTGTTACTTTTTCTGAACTGTACATGATGAACAGCACCTACCTTGACACCCTGGTGGGAAGAGGCTATATGCCCCCCAATCACAGCTGGGTCCCCTCTTCTTGTAAGCCTGGAGCAATTGAAGGGCAAGGTTGAGCAGGAACAGAGCCCAGGATATGCAAGGGGTGCTATCACCCTGTGACTGCTGCGGACTAGAAGGCCTGGCTCGTAGTCTCCACTCTAATTCATCCCAAAAGTGGGTGTTCTATCGGGTTGAGGTCAGGACTCTGTGCAGGTCAGTGATGTTCCTCCACCCCAAACTCGCTCATCCATGTCTTTATGGACCTTGCTTTGTGCACTGATGCACAATCATGTTGGAACAGGAGGGGCCATCCCCAAACTCTTCCCACAAAGTTGGGAGCATGAAATTGTCCAAAATGTCTTGGTAAAGAGTTCCCTTCACTGGAACTAAGGGGCCAAGCCCAACCCCTGAAAAACAACCCCACACCATAACCCCCCTCCACCAAATGATTTGGACTAGTGGAAAAATCAAGGTCCATAAAGACATGCATGAGCAAGTTTGGGGTGGAGGAACTTCACTGGCCTGCAAAGAGTCCTGACCTCAACCCTATAGAACACCTTTGGGATGAATTAGAGTGGAGACTGTGAGCCAGGCCTTCTCATCCAACATCATTTATCAGTGCATTTTCATAGCACTGATCGCTGTATAAATGCCAATGGTCCCAAAAAAGTGTCAAAATGGTCCGACATGTGCGCTGCAATGTCGTAGTCCCGCTAAAAATTGCCGATCGCCGCCATTACTAGTAAAAATAAAATAAAAAAATTAAAAACGCCATAAATTAATTCACATCATTCGTAAACGCAGCGACTTTTGCACAAACCAATCAATATACACCGATTGTGATTTTTTTTTTTTTTTTTAACAAAAATATGAGGAAGAATATAAATGGGCCAAAACCGATGAAAAAATATTTTTTTGTTATTTTTTGGGGGATTTGTATTTTAGGAAAACGTAAGAAATATTGGGTTTTTGTTTGCAAAATTGTCACTCTTTTTTTGTTTATAGCGATCAGAAATGACGCAGAGGGGATCAAATACCACCAAAAGAAAGCTCTAATTGTGGGAAAAAAAAGGATGTCAATTTCGTTTGGGTACAACGTCGCACGACCGCGCAATTGTCAGTTAAAGCGACGCAGTGCCGAATCGCAAAAAGGGCTCTGGTCCTAAAGGGGGAAATCATTCCGGGGCTGAAGTGGTTAAACCCCCCACCTTAAAAAAAATCATTTGGTGGCACTTAATGCCCCCTTACCAAAATGAATTCCACAATCACTGGTCATCAGTAACACTTTAAACCCCTACACTGAAATAAAATCAATCTTACAATCGTTGTTGCACTTGGACTCCTCCCCCCGCCCCCTCCCCTTCATACACACACCTTAAAAAAACAATCCCACAATAATTGGGGGTCAGTGGCAGTTGACCCCCCCCCCACACACACACACACAAGTGTCAGTTAGGTGTTCGATCTGTCCGCTGCAATGTCGCAGTCCTGCTGAAAACCGCTGATTATCGCCATTACTAGTAAAAAAATTTGTAAAATATCACAGTTTGTAGACGCGATAACTTTTGCGCAAACCAATCAATATATACTTATTGGGATTTTTTAAATAAAAATATGTAGCAGAATACACATTGGCCTAAATTGATGACTACATTTGATATTTTACATTTTTTATTGGATGTTTTATAGCAGAAAGTAATAAATATATATATACTTTTTATTTCAAAAACGCAAAAAATAAAAAACGGCAGAGGTGATCAAATACCACCAAAAGAAAGCTCTATTTGTGGGGGGGGGGGGGAGGACATTTGATTTGGGTACAGCGTTGCACGACCGCGCAATTGTCAGTTAAAGTAATGCAGTGCCGGATCGAAAAAAATGGCCTGGTCATGAACGGGAGGGGGTAAAAACTTCCGGGGCTGAAGAGGTTAAACAACAATTGCACAGTCAATAGTGGTCAGTGCCACTTGAACTCCTCCCACCACCACCCTCAAAAAAAGAACCCCACAATCATTGGTGGTTATTGGCATTAAAATTCCCCCACCTTAAAAAAATGAATCCCTCAATCATTTGGTGGTCAGTGGCACCTGACCTCCCCCCCCCAAACACACGAGCCACCCTCTCCCCCCCACACACACCACATTTCCCTACCTCTATTTTGACTGGGCTGAATGTAAACACAGGCAGTGTTTACAGTTGTTATGACTGTGATTGGTTCACAGTGATTACAAGGTACAGAGCCACTCTGATTGTCTCTGAACCTGTGATCTGAGCTGTCCAATGGCATTTCAATCACAGGCATTCAAGGCCACACTGGCCATCTGTGCATTTTTGCTACAGCTCTAGGATAGAAAATTAAATCCCCGTGATTCTACAATAGAGTGGTAAAAAAGTGGTTACAGACGGATAAAAACAAGATTTTATTTTTATTTTATTTTTTTATTGCCTCTTATGCCTTTTGACCATTCAAAGTAATCCTGAACCCCCAGCATTGATAATGGGTGAAGTTTAGTCATTGTACTGAGAATTCTGGGGCGTCTGGGATACCCTAAGACAGTCTCCAAACTGTGGCCTCGGGGGCCAGATGTGGCCCTTAGCTTGCCTTTATCTGGCCCTTGGGGCACTACTCCACTAACTGATGCCAATGAAGGGACACCATTTCCCCTATGGACACCATCAATGGGGCACTGTTCATTTCATTGATATGATTAATGGGGCACTATTCCTCCCAATTAAAGCAATAATGGGGCACTGATGCCAGGACATTTTCTTCTTCAAATGGCCCTCCTAAAGCCCAAAGGACAGTAAACTGGCCCATTGCTTAAAAAGTTTGGAGAGCCCTGCCCTAAGGCCACTTTCACACTGGGGTGGGTGGGTAGCAGCGGTAAAGCACCGCTAGTTTTAGTGGCACTTTACCGCTGTTATAGCGGTGCTTTTGTGCCACTATTCTGGCATCAGCAGGACGCTTTTAACCCCCAAGGGGTTAAAAAGGAGTTAAAAGCACCAGTGTGTCGCACTTCTGAGGCGGTGTACACAGGGCCGGCTCTACCATGACTCCCAGTGGGTCCATTAGACCCAGGCAGCACTTTGAGAGGGGCAGTAAATTGAACCACAGCCACCTCTCCTTCTCTTCTTTTTACCCAGCAAATTGATAACCAAGATTTTTTTCTAGCAGTTTTATGTGCCATGATGACTTCTGCCCCCTGGGCCACTCTGTCTGCCCCTATACTACCCTAGCCCCCCCCCCCCATACTGCCCTAGCCTGTTTATATACTACCCCTAGCCTGTTTATATACTACCCCAGCCTGCCCCTATACTACCCCAGCCTGTCCATATACTACCCCTAGCCTGCCTATATACCACCCTAGCCTGCCCCTATACTATCCTAGCCTGTCCATATACTACCCCTAGCCTGTCCATATACTACCTTAGCCTGTCTACAGGGTGGGCTATTTATATGGATACATCTTAATAAAATGGGAATGGTTGGTGATATTAACTTCCTGTTTGTGGCACATTAGTATATGTGAGGGGGGAAACTTTTCAAGATGGGTGGTGATCATGGCGGCCATTTTGAAGTCAGCCATTTTGTTTTTTCAATAGGAAGAGGGTCATGTGACACATCAAACTTATTGGGAATTTCACAAGAAAAACAATGGTGTGTTTGGTTTTAAGGTAACTTTATTCTTTCATGAGTTATTTACAAGTTTCTGACCTTTTATAAAATGTGTTCAATGTGCTGCCCATTGTGTTTGATTGTCAATGCAACCCTCTTCTCCCACTCTTCACACACTGATAGCAACACCGCAGGAGAAATGCTAGCACAGGCTTCCAGTATCCGTAGTTTCAGGTGCTGCACATCTCGTATCTTCACAGCATATGGTTTTTTTATGGTCAGTAAAAAACAATACTGAGTGAGCTGCTCCTTCCAGGAGGTACCGCCATTCCTCCAAAGCTGACTTGATGGCCAGCAATTCCCTATCACCGACATCATAGTTCCAGCAAGACGGTGCACCACCACATTATGGGTATCAGGTCCGAGCAAAGTGGATTGGTTGTCGTGGGCCAGTTGAATGGCCCCCAAGGTCTCCCGATCTGACCCCCTTAGACTTTTATCTTTGGGGTCATCTGAAGGCAATTGTCTATGCTGTGAAGATACGAGATGTGCAGCACCTGAAACTATGGATACTGGAAGCTTGTGCTAGCATTTCTCCTGCGGTGTTGCTATCAGTGTGTGAAGAGTGGGAGAAGAGGGTTGCATTGACAATCCAACACAATGGGCAGCACATTGAACACATTTTATAAGTGGTCAGAAACTTGTAAATAACTCATGAAAGTATAAAGTTACCTTAAAACCAAGCACACCATTGTTTTTCTTGTGAAATTCCCAATAAGTTTGATGTGTCACATGACCCTCTTCCTATTGAAAAAACAAAAGTTGGATTCAAAATGGCCGACTTCAAAATGGCCGCCATGGTCACCATCCATCTTGAAAAGTTTCCCCCCTCACATATACTAATGTGCCACAAACAGGAAGTTAATCTCACCAACCATTCCCATTTTATTAAGGTGTATCCATATAAATGGCCCACCCTGTATATACTACCCCAGCCTGTCCATACACTACCTCTAGCCTGTCAATATACTACCCTAGCCTGTCTATATACTGCCCTAGCCTGTCCATATACTACCCTAGACTGTCCATATACTACCCTAGCCTGTCCATATACTGCCCTAGCCTGTCCATATACCACCCCTAGCCTGTCCATATACTACCCTAGCCTGCCCCTTGGAATTGAACATAATGGTATACCATATAATTTTGCATATAGATAAGGTGCTGTTGCATGTAAATCTGACTTCCTCATAAATTTAATTTTAGACTTAATTATCACGATATAAAATAATGGATGTGAGACCTTTTGGTGGACGTTCACCGCAACGCCCCAAAGATGCTGCTTGCAGGACTTTTTGTGACGTCCCGCAAGCGCACCGCCCCAATGAATGAGCATTCAGGCTTTCACACTGGGGTGGATGGGGGGACGTTTTAAAGCGCCTGAAAAACGCCCCAGTGTGAAAGTGGCCTAAGAGACCAAAAGACCTGAAATTCAGCCACGGAATACGTCTCTTCCTCTCTCTATTCCCAGTTGTGTTATTGAGCAGATTGGGACTTTCACTCCAAGGACACGCTGGTCTTTTGTATCTCAGCTAACACCAGGGAATAGTTTTCTATTTATAATAAATGGGGGGAAAAAAAAGAATAAAAAACATTTTCCTTTGTAGTTAAAGGGCAACCCAGTTCAAAGCTAAAGGGCGACCTAGTTTTGTGATTTGTATAACTAGGACAATTTCATTCTTGATGTTACCTTACACCTTGTGCCCGTTCACACAGGGGCGACTTGCGCTCCGACTTGAGTCTCCTCAAGTCGCCCCCTAAAGTCGCTTGACATTTGAAATCCCATTGAAATGAACGGGAGCCGTCTTAATGTACACTACTAATCATCATCACTATCCTTTGCACAATGCGATACTTTGGAACATTTCTGGCAGGGGCGGTCTATGCATTGTGGGCGCACGGGCGCTTCCCCCCTCTATCGCTGCCCCCTATCCATGCACCCGGCCCCTTTCAGGACACCGGGCACATGAATTACAATTGTGGGGATAGGCGGGGGGGTGTCTTGTGAAGCACCTGATTAGAATCAGAGGCTCTAATCGGCTTCAAAATAGGGGGGCTCGGGACGCAGAGCATTGCGTCCGGAGCCCACCCAGGTGTGTTACAGCAGTTGAATATTCGCTATTGCAACACTGATCCACCTCCCGGCCAATCGGGAAGCGGTTCTGATACATGTCACCCGATTGGCTGAAAGGGCAGGTGATCCAGCGATGTCCACAAGCATCTCAGCTGTCTGAGATTCTCCTTCCTGATTGGCTGAGTCATAGACAAAGTCAGCAAGCCAATCAGGGGAGAGAGGGGCCGGAGCGGGGCTCAGTGTCTGAATGGACCCATGGAGCTGTGACTTGGCTCGGGTGCCCCCATAGCAAGCTGCTTGCTGTGGGGGCACTCAATAGGAGGGAGGGGCCAGGATCAGGGGACCCGAGAAGAGGAGGATCCGGGCTGATTTGTGCAAATCCACTGCAACAGAGCAGGTAAGTATAACAGGTGTGTTATGTTTATGCAGAAAAAAACGAGAATGTACAATCACTTTAACAAAATATCTTACACAATACAGATCCCAAGAGTCTCTGCGTTTTCTCAAACAAATGCAGTTCAGTGACATTTGCGTTGTTTTTGTCGGGCGGGAGGCCAGACAGGAGCCATTGTGTGTGTCAGAAGGTGGCGGGATCACTGCGCCGTGTACAAGGAACAAACAACAAAAACACAGCAATTAGCTTCAATGTATCAGGTGTGATTTCTTTCTACACTTCATCCATGTAATGAGGGCCGAAAGCCTCTTTTTTTAACCTATTTACCTTCTACTGAGAGCAGGTGGGTGAGAAACATCAGAAGGGGGACACAAAGATTTTAACTATATAAGATAGATAGATAGATAGATAGATAGATAGATAGATAGATAGATAGATAGATAGATAGATAGATAGATAGATAGAGATACACTATATTGTCAAAAGTATTGGGATGGCATCCCAGGCTTAGTCCGTAGGGTTCAATATTGAGTTGGCCCACCCTTTGCAGCTATAACAGCTTCACCTCTTCTGGGAAGGCTGTCCTCAAAGTTTAGGAGTGTCTATGGGAATGTTTGACCATTCTTCCAGAAGGGCATTTGTGAGGTCAGCCACTGATGTTGTATGAGAAGGCCTGGCTTGCAGTCTCTGCTCTAATTCATCCCAAATGTGTCCTATTGGGTTGAGGTCAGGACTCTGTGCAGGCCAGTCAGTTCCTCCACCCCAAACTTGCTCATCCATGTGCAGTGGTCCTAATCATTTGGTGGAGGGGGGATTATGGTGTGGGGTTGTTGTTCAGGGGTTGGGCTTGGCCCCTCAGGGGTTGGGCTTGGCCCCTTAGTTCCAGTAAAGGGAACTCTTAAGGCATCAGCATACCAAGACATTTTGGACAATTTCATGCTCCCAACTTTGTGGGAACAGTTTGGGGATGGCCCCTTCCTGTTCCAACATGACTGCGCACCACTGCACAAAGCAAGGTCCATAAAGACATGGATGAGCGAGTTTGGGGTGGAGGAACTTGACTGGCCTGCACAGAGTCCTGACTTCAACCCGATAGAACATCTTTGGGATGAATTAGAACGGAGACTGCGAGCCAGGCCTTCTCATCCAACATCAGTGCCTGACCTCACAAATGCACTTCTGGTTAAACATTCCCATAGACACTCCTAAACCTTGCGGGCAGCCTTCCCAGAAGAGTTGAACCTGTTATAGCTGCAAAGGGGGGGGGGGGGGGGGAGGCAACTCAATATTGAACCCTAAGGACTAAGACTGCGATGGCATTAAAGTCCATGTGCGTGTAAAGGCAGGTGTCCCAATACTTTTGACATTATAGTGTAGGGGGACATCGGAGAGCACACAGAGGATAAGTGGCACGACCTGTAATAGCCCTGCCCAGACCACAGCTGCCACTCAAGCAGTCGCCCAGTCATCAACGGGCCACGGACTGGTGCCGGTCTATGGCCCGGGATTGGGGACCCCTGCTCTAGGGTGTCTGTTTTTGGAAAATATATAATATTTAGGGGGTTTGAGTCCTGAACTCAACCCGATGGATCACCTTTAATTTGAAAATCTATATGTGTACGGCATGCATTGCACCTCGGTGCTGATGACCTTCTGCAGCCTCTTTGCAGCCACTTCCCGTACCTATGCACTCCAGTGATGGCTGCATGGCGTTTCTCAAGGCTTCTTGAGGAATTCAAGGCAAAAGATAAATCTTTCAGGATATCTTTTAGGAAAAATTTCCATTCCTATAACACAGCAAATCCTTTTTAAATTCACGTCTACTCTAACAAGAATGCCGCCATCTGCTGCCGCGCAACAACCAAATCCTGGTCGATTCTTCCTTCTTTCTTTTTTTTTTTTTTACAAAATTGGTGTTTTCATGTGCGTTGTGCTGTAATGAATTATCATTAACATAAAATCGCTGTAAAGTCCCAATCGTCGTGAAGCTGACCTGCGTCTGATCCGTATTGATTGCAGTAAAATGTCGCTTTCCCTTCCCTCCGCAGACTACAGGGGAGGTCTCTGCAATCATTCCTCCTTGTATCCCTTAATTAAGAAAGATTACAGTCATGACTAAAACAGATTGCGCTAAAAAAAAGAGAAAACCTCCCATGATTGCCGACGTTGGACAAAATATCATCACAATGCGGAATCCAAAGACGGAGGTTTTCCGAGCCGCACATTAATGGTTGTAATAATTGTGATGAAGCGCCAGTCGCTGCCTGAGGCCAGCAGAGCCTTTTATATGGAACTCCCGGCAAAGGCTTCAAGTCCAACAATTGGGGCTTATTTTATTTATTTCCAATACGTGTCCGCTTAAGGTCCCGGCCCTTTTATGGCACTTTTTGTTTACAAGTAAAAATCTGTATTTTTTGCTGGAAAATGACTTAGAACCCCCAAACATTATGCAGCACCCTCTTGTGTGCGTGCAGGAGAATTGATATTCTGGCTCATGTGTAACCACTTCCCGCCCGGCCTATTGACAAATGACGTCCTCAGGATAACCAGCGATCACGGCGATCAGTGGTGCCGTGGAAGCCTTTTACCATGTGATCAGCCATGACCAATCACGGCTGATTACAGTGTAAGTAGGAAGAGCCGCTTATAGGCTTTTCCTCTGCTCAGGTCCGCAGACCTGAGCAGTGGAGAGCTGATCGGCTGCTCTCCTGATGGGGGGGGGGCTGCGCTGACCGTTTAATAGTGCAGCCCCCCTCAGGATCGCCACACTGGACCACCAGGGAGCCCCCCCCCCCCAGGGACACCATAAGGAGGCCGCCCAGGACCACCAGGGAGACAATCAGGAGGCTTCCCAGGGACCACCAGGGAGCCTCCACTAGACCACCAGGTAAGGGCAATACAGTGCACTGTAGGGATGGCACTGTGCCCATATGTGATGCCTGGCAGTGCTATCCCTGACAGTGCTATATACACCAGTGCTATGTACCAGTGCCCACCTATGCCGCCTATCAGTACCCACCTGTGCCACCTAGCAGTGCCCACCATTGTCACCTATCAGTGCCCAGCAGTGCCACCTATCAGTGCCCAGCAGTGCCACATATCAGTGCCCATCAGTGCTGCATATCAGTGCCCATCAGTGTTGCTTATCAGTGCCGCCTATCAGTGCCCATCAGTGCTGCATATATGTGCCCCATCATCCATGCAACCTTATCAGTGCCACCTCATCAGTGCCAATCTGTACTGCCTCATCAGTGCCCATCAGTCTAGCCTCATCAGTGTAGCCACATCAGTGCCCATCAATGATGGAGAAAATGTACTTATACAAACTTTTTTGACAAAAAAAAAGAAAAACTTTTTTTTTTACAAAATTTTTGCTTTTATTAATTTGTAGTGCAAAAAATAAAAACCGTAGGGGTGATAAAATACCACCAAAAGAAAGCTCTATTTGTGGGGAAAAAATGATAAAAATTTTGTTTGGGTACAACGTTGCACGACCACGCAATTGTCATTCAAACGCAACAGCATTGAAAGCTGAAAATTGGTCTGGACGGGAAGTGTTCTAAGTGCCCGGTATTGAAGTGGTTAAAGTGGTCGTCAACCCACTTTAACCTACAGGTAAGCCTATAATGAGGCTTGCCTGTGGGTGCCCTGCATATCTCCTAAACCTGCATGGTTTAGGAGATATACAGTGTACTAGATGTGCCGACGTCATTCGACACATGCGCAGTGAAGAAACGGCCTCCGTTTGAGATGCATAGTAGCCCATTATGCTTCTACTTTGCAGGGAAATATAGAGAAAGTAAACCCCATCAGGGGTTACTTCCTCTTTAAAACCTGTGAATCTTATTCTATCAGGGTTTACTAGAGTTCAGGGCTGGATGACTCATACAGGCAGCTCCCTGGTGCCTCCCCCTGGTTCTGGAAAGTTGGAGAACATTCTGGAAGCTGCATGGCGGAGGCTAGGAGGGTGGCTCTACACATTTAAGGGAGCTTAGCCAATCTTCAGGAGGTGGGCCTTGCAAGGGACTAAGTGAGCCTTTAAATATGAATGAGTCATGCCAACAGGGGAGTTGGGTGGAAGATGGAGATGCTGAGGGGACTGTCGGTGGTCCTTGGGGCTCAGGTGTTGGCCTGGAGGAATTCTACCATAGAAGAAATTGGAAGGAGTCTTTCCTGAGAGGCAACAGGAGCAAGGAGAGGACAGTGTTAGTACTACAACACAGTGCAGGGACTTACCACGAGAGAGACTGCCACATGTACCAGGTCTCTCTGGAAGATAGTGGTGTGCCTAAATCTTCCCCAGCTTGCCCCGGGAGATCTTCAGAGTCAGTCAGGTAGACTGGTGAAGAAGCAGCCAGGTGGGCTGACATTTCCTGCAGTGGTGGAGCTGGGACCAGTGTCTATAGGGGAGTAGAGGTACTCCAGGATGCAGCTTACAACACTTTCTGCTACCCAAAGTATTTTCTATTTTATTGTAATCTATTCTATTTTAATTCAAATTTATTCTATTCAAAATCTGAATTTCGGAAGATGGTTATATTCTTTCTTTCTATATTTTTTTCTATTCTATTCTATTCTATAGGCACATAGTGCTGGGGGCCTGTAAGGGAATCCCAATGATCTACAGGCACAAACAGTGTGGGAGCCCCCTGGAAGGACCCCAAAAATCTATAGGCACATACAGGTTAGAGCCCCCCTGAAGGATTCTATAGCACGCATAGGGTTGCCCTCCTCCCTAATGGTCTATGTACACACAGGGTAGGGCGCTTTAGAAAGACCCCAATGATTTATAGGTGCACCAATGGTAGGGCCCCTTGATGCTCCTTAGGCACACAAAGCATAGGCCCCCTAATAATCTATTGGAACACATTGCTGGGCCCCTGTAGTCCGCACTAATATTGTATAAGCACACGCAGTGTTTTTTATATCTTTCTTTCTTATATTGGTAGAAGGCTTTAAGTCTAAAACTT
>BLSH010116636.1:128525-142429 GCA_018402905.1 Glandirana rugosa
CCCAGGGACGGAATACACGGATATCTAGTAACCCCCCCCCCCCCCCCCCCAATGATCTATAGGCACACAGGGCAGGGACCCCAGGGAGTACCATAGTGATTCTATAGGCACACACAGTGTAGGGCCCCCCAATGATCTATAGGCACATAGAGCAGGGACCCCCAGGGAGTGCCATAATCTTTCTATAGGCACACACAGTGTAGAGCCCCCCAATGATCTATAAGGTACACAGCACCCCAGTCCAGCCCCCATCCCTGAGGGGCACATACGGGGCACTGCGCCCTCCCCCGACTGAGAGTTCCTAGCCTGTAAGGGGCTTTTGTTTTCTAAAAGAGACTGTTAGCTGCCAGAAGAAGAATCAAATTGTAAGAGTGGTAAATAGGGAGGAATTTGTCCCTGAGATTGTTACTGTCAAGTTGGGCATCCTTTTTCCTATTCCTATTCCCCATCCAAGTTATTACACCCCAAATGAAACATAAAACCAAGCTAAATACTATTCCTTTGTGTACAGATGAAAATTGGAAAAGGCTGTTTCCCTGGCTGTGTAGTGGTGGGGAACACAGTCATCTGCAACTTCTACGGGGTAGTGCTACAATTATTTATTTTTTTATTATTTATTGCTCCGGCCCTCCTAGATCATAGAGGTGATAGTCTGGTCTCTCTTCACCTCTATGGCCAGCCGCACAAACCGCCAGATCGTGTCTCAGCAGTGCGAATGGTAAGCTAGAGAAACACCGGCGAAAGGCGCTTGGGGGCGGGGGGGGGGACCACTCATGCTGGTTCTAGGGCCTCATACACACGGACGTTTTTTTGACACCAACATTTTTTTGCAGCTCTCATGTTAGCCAATGGCCCCATAAAAACGCCAGTGTTTTTTAGCTGTAGAGGGCGTCGGCGTTAGTGAGCTGAAACTAGAACCCTTGGCCAGCGGGTTCTGAGGCTGTAACGTTTTGGCGTTTTTTGACGCCGATGCCGAAAAACGCTCACTAACGCCTACTAACGCCGTACCGACGTTAACCGGCGTTTTTGACGGCAACGTTTTTAGATTGAAAAATAGCAGAGGATTTTTTTTTTTTTTAAAACGCCTATTGACGCCGACGTTCACTAACGCTCATTAACGCCCTGACGTCGGACCCGAAGTTTTACTTATTTTTAAAACATACGCCTGTGTGTATGAGGCCTTAAAGCTAATCAGCCACTCGGATCACTTTTATGAGGAAGAGAATCGCCGGCTGAACATAAAAATACTGGGGTCATGGCTGATAGGTTTAGCCATAACCCTTGTAAACCACTTCATAGGCCACAACGTATATATATATATACATATTGGGGTCTTGAAGTGGCTAAAAAGGGCCAGCATGTCACCCAGCTGCCCCAGAGAGGATACAAGTGGCACTGAGGCCTCATTCACATCTGAGCATAGCTGGAATTTGCATTCCCACATGCATTTTATTTTTTTGCGCATTTTGGAGCATTTCTGCCTCCCAATGATACCAACTTTTGGGCCCAATTACAGGGCACAATTCTTCCCAATGACACCAATGATGAGACACAATTCCTCCAGCTGACACCAGAGATGGGGCACTATTCCTCCCACTGACACCAGAGATGGGGCACTATTCCTCCCAGTGATGCCAACAATTGGGTCCAATTATGGGGCACAATTCTTCCCAATGACACCAGAGGTGGGAGACAATTCCTCCCACTGACACCAGAGATGGGACACAATTCCTCCCACTGACATGGGGCCCTATTCCTCCTAATGATGCCAACAATTGGGTCCAATTATGGGGCACAATTCTTCCCAATGACACCAGATATGGGAGGCAATTCCTCCCACTGACACCAGAGATGGGGCACTATTCCTCCCAATGATGCCAACAATTGGGTCCAATTATGGGGCACAATTCTTCCCAATGACACCAGAGATGGGACACAATTCCTCCCACTGACACCAGAAATGGGGCACTATTCCTCCCACTGACACCAGAGATGGGGCACTATTCCTCCCAATGATGCCAACAATTGGGTCCAATTACAGGGCACAATTCTTCCCAATGACACCATATATGGGACACAATTCCTCCCACTGACACCAGAGATGGGGCACTATTCCTCCCACTGACACCAGAGATGAGGCACTATTCCTCCCAATGATGCCAACAATTGGGTCCAATTACAGGGCACAATTCTTCCCAATGACATCAGAGATGGGACACAATTCCTCCCACTGACACCAGAAATGGGGCACTATTCCTCCCACTGACACCAGAGATGAGGCACTATTCCTCCCAATGATGCCAACAATTGGGTCCAATTACAGGGCACAATTCTTCCCAATGACACCAGAGATGGGACACAATTCTCCCTACTGACACCAGAGATGGGACACTATTCCTCCCTTGGACACCAAAGATGGGACATTGTTGTTTCCCCGCTAATGTGGGGACCTTCGATACTGCCAATGACCAGGATCCGGCCCCCCCTCAAGACAGTAAACTGGTCCCCTGTTTAGAAATTTTGGAGACCCCTGTTCTAGAAGCCTCCATAATGCAGGGGGAAGAAATTAAACCTACAGCTTGTGAGGTCTAGAACAGCCCAAAGAGATCAACAGCTGCTCCAATGATTACAGAGGAGCCAAAAACTAAATTTACCTATCATCCATTTCTGTTAAAAAAATATTACCTATCATCCTATACCAGGAGGGTGCTACGTGCGGAAATGTGCAAAAAAAGACGTGAGTGGGAATGTGAAGCGAAGTATGAATGGGACCTTATATATGACAGTCTACAAGTTTTCAGCATCCATTCATCTGAACCATTCCCTGTCCTGGATTTGTTTCTTAAACAGCCCATTTGCCGTATTCTCTTGGCCTCGTCCCACCAGACAGTTTACATTACAATCCTCCTCTTCATGCAAATTACAGCAAAATTTTGACTAACAGCGCACGTCGCAGGCAGAGCGGGACGCGACGTCCGAGTGATCTATTCCCCATATTTCATACCGGGACGTGCCACTTCAGAAGGAAGGTCCGCTGATTTAATACAGCTCGTCCGGCTGAAAACACCAGATTTACAGTTTAATGGATAATTATATTAAAATCATTTTGCTTGGCGGCCGAGATGAATTTCCTTTGTCATGAGATAATTTATAGCGGGGAACGTGGCCTGGATAACAACCGCGCTTACCCAATCCCGAGCAATGTGTTCAGAAAGGAAAATAGAACTTTAGATGGAAAGCCTGATATAGATTTTACATGGCAGTGGTGAGGCAGTATGGGGGTCAGCAGCACCCTACCCCCTACAACTCTGCAGAGGGGCCATCAGTAACTTTATGAACAAATTCCTGACATGTTCTATTTTCCTGTCCCACCTGTGCCCCCCATCCCAGTCCCTGTCTTTGGCCCCTCCCCCCACCCTAGTCCCTGTCTGTGGGTAGATGTGTGTGATTCCTGGTACCTTCCATAGGTTTATGATGGCCAGCAGTGGGCAGGGCCCGTTCTCCTTCTGAGTGAGGATGGGGGTGCTCTGCTGATAGATAAACTGTCCTGGATAGTGATGCCTGGCTTCCTCATCCTCGTGCCCCGATATGCCTGTTCCCGGGTCGATATCGGAGCTCAGAGCAGAGAGGAGGTTGGAGGAATCCAAGCTCTGGGAGGCGCTGCTGTGTCGAGGATGCTGTTCATGCTGCTGCTCACCTCTCTCTCCTGAACTCCTCAGTCCTAGCTGCTCTTTCTGTTTGCCTTCTCCCTGCTCACGCCGTCACTGGTCTGAGGCTCCATATGACAAGGGGCTCAAGGGGCAGCAGATTTGGGCCCCACAACAATGACTGGGCCCTGGGCAGCTGCCCCTTTTGCCCCGTGTTGAAGAAGGCACTGACTCTTGGCCTTACCTGTTTAAAGTCCTAGATGTGTGGGGATTTGGACCCCATTTTCTTAAAATATTGTAAGCCTTATATTCTAACCCGCAGGCTCAAGTGCAGCTGCAAGGCCAATTCTCCCTCCTGATTTCTATAGCTGGGGGTACTAGACAGGGATGCCCCTTATCTCCCCCGATATTCACAATTGCAATAGAAACCTTGGAAACTCCCATCTGAACCGACCCAGATATACATGGGGTGCGTTGAGCGTTCTGTGATTGCTCTGTGATTTTGGCAGGGTATCAGGGCTAGAAGTGAACATGTCTAAGTCCATGGCATGAAATGTCTCAGTCCCCTCTGAACTGGTTGGTTACCTCAAGGATCACTTTCCTTTATCTTGGAGCTCCACCCATATTCCATATTTAGGGGTACAACTGACCACTAATATTGACTCATTATATATAGTACATGTAACTATTCTCCCCTATTTAGTAAACTGGAGTCAGACTTGCAGCAGTGGTCTCTACATAATATACAGTATCTTGGTTAGGTAGAGTCACATTGTTAAAATGACCTTCTTATCTAAAATTCTCTATTTTTTCAGGAATTTGGGTTATCATCCTACGTTCATACCCAACCTAGTCCCTGAAAGTATTGTACCTGCTGTAGAGAAGACTGTAGAATTCTTGACAAAGAATAACAAACTGCTACAGGAAACCCTGGCTCAGACGCAGGAGTGCAACAAGAGGGCATTCAGTAAGGGGAGACGCGGGGAATTGGACCTGCAACCGGGCAACCGAGTGTGGTTGGCAACCAAGAACTTAAGTCTATCATGCCCTTCCAAGAAGTGGGCGCAAGATTCATTGGACTCTTCCCTGTGAGAAGGAATATCAACAGGGTGGCATACGAGCTGGACCTTCCTCCTTCCCTGCGAGTCCACCCGGTATTCCATGTCACCTTGTTAAAACCCGTAACCCAGGACCCCTTCCCGAAGTCGGCCCCACCAGAGCAAATTCTTGTGGATGGCAAGGAAGAATTTGAAGTGGAAGCCATCCTTGATTGAAGGGAAAGGGCTGGTCAAGTGGAAGGGTTACGGGCCCGAAGAAAGTTCATGGGAACTTGAGGACCACATTCACGCTGAGGAACTTGTTGAATTTTTTTGGAGAAGACACCCAGAGCTAAGAGCCCGTTTGGGCATCTTGGGGGGGCAATGTCAGGAGACCACCTCCACCTTTGGAATTCGGGCCAGGAGACCTGTGCGCGGGCGCACGTAGCGTTTGCGTGCATGTGCGTGCGCGTATTGCGCAGGCACAAGCTCCCAAATGCCCATTTAAGCTGACAGCACCCTGCAATCGGTGCTGTCCGTTCTACAGCATTCCCGTGTTCCCTAGCGATCTGTTCTGAAGACTTCCTGTTTACTTGTGATCCGGCTTGACCTTTACCTGCTCGAACTCTGCCTGCACCGATCCCCGGCTTGCTTACGACCATTCTTCTGCCTGACCCCTTGGTACCTCAGTTGTCTGCCCGTTACCGAACCTGCTTGCACCCGACCACCCGACTGCCTGCTCCTTCTGTACCGCCTTGCCTGCATGTTACCGACCCGACCTGTCACTCTTCAGTCTTGCACGAACCTCTGGACGACATCTCATCACCATCTGTGAGAAAAAGGGGGGTTGTGGGGAAATTGGGACTTTATTGAGGCCGTAACATGGTAGGGTCATGCATCTCCATCCCTGAAACTTGGTAAACTATAAAAATAGGTGGGTTGGGACTTTAAATGACACACGTGGTGGGAAACAAATACTAGATGGATCAATAAAAAGATTTTATTGAGGAAATATTAAGGTTACATGACATTAAAATATAACGGTATACAGGTAATCAAAAATGGAAAAAACCAAAACATGATTGTACAGCAGGGTAATCACAATATAATATAAATCCAATTCATATATGTACACACAATTCCCCGATCCATCAATAAATATATATACAAACAATAATGTTCCACAGATAGTGGTCGGCGTGAGCCATGGCCTGACACTGCCCCCTATGGGGAATACCCCGATAAAATGGTGGAAACCAATGTTGCGGAGATAAAATGGTAAAGGATTGGTAGCTCTACGCCTTTCGTGACATTTTCATCACTCATCAGGAGCAAGTATAAAATTCATCTGAAATAGATGAGAAGTAATCACTGTTGGATATCATAGGGGTCAACCATAAAGTCCGAACTCCGCCATCCCAAAAAAAAGGGGGGAGGCAAAAATCTCCACCTACCATGTCCACACAGGAGCAGGGCACCGCTGGGGCGCAGGGGACACCCGTGATATGCTGGATCCGGGGGCTCAGGCAGGAGGGGAAGCAACGGCCCATCCAGGACGACGCCCAGCATGGAAAATGGGCACCCCCAGCATTGTGTGCCTGTGATTTTTGATTACCTGTATACCACTATATTTTAATGTCATGTAACCTTAATTTTTCCTCAATACAATCTTTTTATTGATCCATCTAGTATTTGTTTCCCACCACGTGTGTCATTTAAACTCATCACCATCTGTGTCCGATCCAGTCCTCATGCCCCCTCTGCGCTCTAGAACTCCCTGTCTGCTCTACCAGGGGTTCTGGAACCAGGGCCAGAGAGGTTGCCCACTGCATAAGTCAGAATCTACCACCAGGTACGTGACAAGGGCTTCTGCACACAGAAGGTTTTTTTATCTTAATGCTTAGAATGCACTAAGATAAAAAAAACTGTCTGCCTTTAGAACCACCTAAATGCTTTTAAGTGGTGGTTAGACAAGGGGCTGTACAGAATTGGACACTTTTTTAACACACGGGACCCTTTACTTTGCTTCACTGTGTGGAGGCCCTTGAAATGCCCCCATAGGACCGTTTTTGGTTTTTAATCAAATTTCACATTTTTTGCAGTCACTCTGGCTTGCTAAACAAGACCGATGTCAAGTTACCCTATATGGAAGGTGGTGCACGCATTACATGCCTATTCATTTACTTTACCTTTACCTAGCACTATCCCCATAGGAGCCGCTACGTTCCACTGCTTCTTTCCCAAATAGCTAAGAAGCAGCCAGGCACTTGGCAACAGTTCATCACTTTGGCTCAAATTAACAGTCTAGGGATTTGTCTTTTTGTGATTTTATTTCTGAAAGTGAAGGTCAAGTGAAGGTAGACTGGAAAAGTCTTCTAGAGGCTCACAGCAGAGGGCCATGAAGCAGCTTTAGCACAAGTAGAGGCTTTACTCACAGTGTCCTAGAATAGGGTCAGTCCATAGGTGCAGCCCCCTAAACAATAAACAAGCAACCAGTACAAAAAGGCTCCAGGGGCAAGCAGCCCCCCCCCGCCCCCCCAAGCTACCAGATCCATTCTCACAGGGGGAAAAAGACAGTTTCCTCAGGCTTCCAGACTATGTAACAGCAGTCCAGCCACCATCTAGGCACACCTCCCCAGGGATTGGTTTGGCTGATTCAGGCTGAACATCTGAATTCTCCTTCCCTAAGGTCTAGAGAGGCAGGGGAAAGTAATCAAACGATCAGCCTGTGAAGCTCTGACCAAACCAGAATAAACAATCAATGATGGGGTGGCTGGGGGTGTATTTTTTTTTTCTGTAGCGGCTTGGGCAGTGAAAACGAAACATGATAGATAGACAATGAACATCATAAATTGTTGTAACTCTCCAGTAATGGGTTTTCTACAGAAGTTTTGTCTCTGCCCTTCCCACAAGGCTACAGCAAACTTTTTTTACAGCTGGATTCTCTCATTTTTTTACTTTAGAGTAATTGTGGAGAATTCACCGTGGAAGGTGACACCAATTTTTGGCTTTATGATGGTTGCAGTGGCAGGGAGGCCGGGATATCTCAGTAATGGAGCTCCAGGGAGATGGGGAAAAATCAGCATGTGATACCACAAGCCAGGCAGCGCACAACATGGAGATATTATCCTTGAGTGGATACGACTTCCATGGCACAGCAGGTGCATAATGGAACAGAGATGCATTTATGAATTTGTGCTTTTATTTTTTTAATAAACAGTTAAAATAATCTCCAGTTTCCCTGAGATATTTGGAGTCAGCAGTAAGCCAGGAAAACCTCAGAGGGCGGCTTAATGAGCCATGTGCAACAATAGAGTAAGTGCAGAGCTTTGCCTTTATGATCGGATGTGCGCAAAGAATAAAGTTTAAAGCAATCTCCAGAGTATCACTGAAATCTGGGCAGGATACATCCAGATGTGGAAATGTCTGTTCGCTGCATCGTTTGAGTGTCCCCTGCCTATTTTGATGGCATGTTTTCATGAAAGGTTTATTAGATGTTTATTGTTAAAGGGTCCCTTTGTTTTAAACATAACATGTAAAAAAAAAGTCATAAAATATGAAGATCTCACTACTTCTCCATTGCACCCACAATCCAGCCATCAAAATCCTTTTGGCATGATGGAGATCTCAGAATACCACCAAGGCCAACCATCAGGGGGCGTAACTACAGGGGTTGCAGTTGCAACCGGGCCCCATGCTCCAGGGGGCCCATGTGCCTCCCTTGTACACCTGGATAGGAGGGATGGCGGGGCAGCATTTAGAGGAACCATTCTCCTCCATTTTTTAGGAGATTGGTTCCTCTATATGCTGCCCCCCCATGCCACCCCTCCAGTTTACTTGCCTTCTGCTGTTCCCAGGGTCCCTATGCCCCCCACAGAGCTGCTGTCTTCCCCCCTCCTCTCTCCTGCCAGCTGCTGTAGAAGATGAGTCATGATGGAGAGATGGAAACGGGTCAGTAAATGTGTCATTTACCGCCTCCTTCCTTTTCTGAATGGACAGAGTCAGTGATTGGTACCAATTGGTTTATTCATAACTGAAGTATAGTAAACTGTTTTTACTATACTTCTATTTCTGAATGAATGGGAGGCTCGGTACTCAACTATTCCTGTCCATTCATTCTGTGCAGCTGAGGCTACACAGATGGAGATTGAGGGCTGAGGTTTGTTTAGACCCCCTGATATCTCATCAAAGCCCAACCAACAGAGCTCCTAAAATAAATTGTAAAAAAATAAAACTGTAAAAGAAATAAAATGAAATGGTAAAAATATAATAAAATTTAAATAAAAATTAAAAACTACCGACACCAGTGAGGGAGCTATCAGGATTGCAAAGGGTGGCCCGAAGATGGCAGAAAGGGGTGCCGCTGCAGGACCATAATAAAGGGACCCGCGATGGGAGTAAAGGGCCGAAGGATCAGCGGGAAGAGTCAAGGGCCCTGGCTAGGGGTCAGGGGGGCCCTTCATAATTTCTTGCACCGTGGCCCTGAAAGTTCTAGTTACGCCTCTGCTAACCATCTATTGAGTGGCTGAGTATTCTTGGCCTCAAGAGTGTGAAGAAGAGATGAAATAATGAACATGAAAACTTGCAAAAAATGTTACCACTTTCCACCCATAACCACCTTTCATCCCTGGTTCCCAGCCTCTTAATTTCAGTTGGCTTACTTACGTTTTCTCTCACCAACCCAGGCTCTCCTGTACACCTCCTGGACCTCCACATTCCACACGCAATTGGCTGGACAAAACCTAAAGTGACACCTTTTTATACCTTATGGCAGAAGAACTTGGGCTTGGAAGACTTGGATGACAACAGTTGGTGCCTTGGAGCTACTTACTAGAGGGAGTCATAAAAAAATTAGACTTCTCTTCTGCACCAGACAATCCAGCCATCAAAATCCTCTGGTGCTTGGCATGATGGAAATCTAAGATCTCAGACTACCACCAAGACTAACCATTTATCGTGTGGCTGAGTATTCTCGCTTACAACAGTTTGAAGAAGAGAGAAAATAATCAACATGAAAACTTGCAACAAATGTTACTTACCACCCATCACCTCCTTTCATCCCTGGTTCCAAGAACTTGGGCTTGGAAGACTTCAACCAAATTAGTAAAGCTGACTAGCTGGAATCATAAAAAAAATTGAATTGTTTTACTTCTGGGCCCCCCGAAAGGCAGGATAGCACCTCTAGATGCAGGGGGCACGCTAGCCCATGGCTAAAATGGGGGAACTGAGAAAGGATATCGGGCACCAGTAATTTTTTGTCTTTAGTTTTATTACAGAACGGTGAAGGAGGTAAGGGTTGGGGATCCCAGGAACCATAGAAGATCATCTACTGACTCTCCAAATTCATAGCAATGTCCTGCTTCACTGTGTCAATACCTTTAAGCCGACCCGACAACACTGTAAGCACGTTCCCAAATTCCAGTGCCTCCTTCAAGTGAATGACCAGGCCCTTCTGAGAGACCAGCCTTCTTCCTGGCTCTCTCCAGCATGGAGACAGCCCTGAGTCTCCTCCTTGGCACAGCTTCATTCAGACCAGGCAGGGCAGCTTCAGGGTCAATTCAACACACGTTAGGCCCCAAAACAGGCTATTGGACCTAACAGTTCCATCCAGCAGCACCTCCCTAGGCCTCAGTCAAGGGGTAGAGAGCAAGCACATATCCTGTCCCAAATATTTATATCCTCTCCCAGCATCCTCCAGTGGCATAAACCTCCTACTGGATTTGCTAAAAAAAAAAAAAGTTTTGTTTATGAAATCTCACACTAAGACCAGTGGTACTAGTGACATCGACTGGCGACAGTGAGAAATCACAAGCCAACTTAACGTTTCTTAACCCAAAAACAAAAATGCTGTTCCTGTCTCTTTAATGTGCAATTAGCAGCATGGCGCCTTTGCTTTTTAAATTATCCCTCTGTATCCTCTAGAATATAAGTGTGATAATGCCAGGTCATGACTTTCCCCCTGAGTGGAGACTCCCCTTGCCATATAGTTGATCCTGAGAGCCCGTGGTCTGTGCATGTCTGTGTCACTCAGAGCTTCTCTTCTATGCTCTGCTCTCATACTTAACTCTAAAATCTCCTATTTCCTCTGTATTAGAAGAATAAGTTCCCTGTGTCAGTGTTATACCATAAATATGTTTATCTATATAGATAACACAATAGGCTCTCTATCTCCAGCTGACATTAGCAGCAGTGCTCAGCCCCACCCTCAGGAATTCTGAGCTGAGAGAGAAGAGCAGAAAGACCACAACTGATCCTAGTAAGAAGGGGTATTATCAGTACAGATAAGCATATATATGTTATAACACAGGCACGGGGCAACTTCTTCTTATAATACAGAGAGGATGGCAACTTTTTATACAAGTGGCTTAACAACCACTTTAAGCTTAGGTGAAAAACCATACAACCAGTCTGAGGCTAATTAACTACTTCCCGACCGCGTGCTGTCTTTTCACGGCGGCAGTCTGGATGCTGAGCACGAATCGCCGTAAAAAGACGGCGATCTGCAATCAGCCACTAGGAGGCGCGCGCGCTCCCGCCGCACTCCTGAGGAGTGTGCCCGTGGCTCGGGCAGACCCGATGTCCGCTGGCGAGCCGCGATGAGCGGCCACGGGGAAAGAACGGGGAACCGCCGATGTAAACACGGCGGTTCCCCGCTCTGTTAGAAGGGGCATGGGTGATCTACTGATTCCTGTCACTGGGATCAGTTAGATCTCTCATGCCCATGTTAGCCCAACCCCCCCACAGTTAACCCCTAGCTCTCCCCCCCAGGTTAACCCCTTCACTGCCAATGACATTTATATAGTAATCAGTGGACATTTAAACTTCTGATTGGTGAAAAAATGTTTTTTTATATTTTTTTTTTGGATTTGAATTTTAGCAAAAAGTAAGAAATTTGGTTTTTTTTGCAAAATGGTCGCTCTTCTTTTGTTTATAGCGGTGTTCAGAAATGGCGCAGAGGGGATCAAATACCACCAAAAGAAAGCTCTATTTGTGGGAAAAAAAGGACGCAAATTTTATTTGGGTGCAACGTCGCACGACCGCGCAATTGTCAGTTAAAGCGACGCAGCGCCGAATCGCAAAAAGTGCTCTGGTCCTAAAGCTGGAAAACCTTCCGGTTGGTAAGTGGTTAAAGCCCAGCCAAAAACCAGATTGACATAGTAGCCCCTGTTTAGGACAAGGGGGCTACACTTCTCTACTGCACCACACACTACAGCCATCAAAATCCTCTGCTGTTTGGCATGATGGAGATCTCGGAAAACACCACCAAGGCTAACTATCTATTATACGGCTCTTGCCACGCATATGAGTATGAAAAAAAGAAGAAATAATCAACATGAGACCACTTACCACACATAACCACCTTTCATCCCTGTTTCCCAGCCTCCAACTCAGGCTCTCCTGCACACCTTCTAGACCTCCACATTCCACACACAGGCAATTGACTGGACAAAGCCTAATGTGACACCTTTTCAGCACTTATGGCAGAAGAACTTTGGCTTGGAAAACTTGAACCAGTTCAATACGTTTCACTATGGCAGAAGTTTCTGCCTCAGAGCCTGCCTGGGAGCTACTTACTAGCTGGAGTCATAAAAAATTAGATCTTGTTATTCTCTACTGCACCACACAATCCAGTCATCAAAATCCTCTGGTATTTGGCATGATAGAGATCTTAGATCACAACCAAAGCTGACCATCTATTATGAGGCTGAGTATTCTTGCCCACAAGAGCATGAATAAGACAAGGCAATCTGCTCAGTGAACTGGCATTTTTCATGAATAGGCAGGAGGCTATTATTTACTAATACTGCTAGACAAATAACCAAGTGCAGCTAATAATAGGGTCCAGTCTACGGAACCACCAGTGGAATGGGCTCTATTATTTTCTACTCTCTAGGTAGAGGTAAGACCAATGCTCTGCACATGTCACCACTCACCACCCATCCTCCCCTTTTATCCCTGGCTCCTATCCTCTGCATTTCAGTTGGCCTCCTTGTGGGGAGGTCCAGTTGCAGAAACAAAATTTGTATGAAGGTTGAAGTTCAATAATGCACAACAAGCCTGGCGAGTTGGCACCTGACTAGGGGCCCTCACAAGATGCAAGCGATGTATTGCAGAGCAGGTCTCAGGGCTGGGGGGGGGGTATAATGCGTTTGGCCCACATGGGGAGGTTTCCAAGAAGAATGGCATTTCCCTATCCATTCCCTACTAGTCTGGGACCTCTCCCTGCAGCTAATCACTGTCCCTGTCAGATGGGTGACCTGTCTCTACACTACCCACATGTGAAATGCGCACCAAGCCTGGGAGCCAGGGCTCTGAATGACCCAAGATGGCTTCCAGGGTCATATGGGGTGGCAGCATCCAACCAGATAGTTTTCTCAGTGACCCAAGAAACCATGGAGGAACCATATTCTTCTTGACTTTCCCTCCAGCTGCAATGCCCCTGCTGTCAGGTGCCACCTACAGTGGAGAAAACAGACTGAGCTTGCCTACATCCTTAATGTTATTTCTGACCATCCCAGGCTCTCCTGAACAGCCCCCTTGGACCCCCATATTCCACTTACTGGCTTTTGGCTGGAAAAAGCCTAATGTGTTACCTTTCCAGCCTGTCTGGCAGAAAAACTTGGGCCTGGTGCTGAGGATTTTGATGGACCTCTTTATGGAAATAAATAAAATGAAAAAACAATTTTTTGTTAAAACAAATGAAATATTTTAAACAAGCACCACTCTCCCTCTATGGCTCTCCATAAAGCAGCTGAAAGCCACAGGAGAGAAAGGAGGAGGAGCAGCTTGCAGCTGCTTCATGGGGAGCCATAGAGGGAGATTGGTGCTTGTAGTCGCCCCCCCCCCCCCACAGTGCACCGATCACCCCCGACTTTCAGATTCCCCCTGCTGCAGGAGGTACCATGAGCTTCTCATGCAGTGCAGTGTCCAAATGGTCAGTAAGTCCCTGCTGGGCCTATATTAACCACTTAAGGACCGGAAGGATTTCCCGCTTTAGGACTGGAGCACTTTTTGCGATTCGGCGCTGCGTCGCTTTAACTGACAATTGCGCGGTCGTGCGACGTTGTACCCAAATGAAATTTGCGTCCTTTTTTTCCCACAAACAGAGCTTTCTTTTGGTGGTATTTGATCACCGCTGCGTCATTTCTGATCGCCGCTATAAACAAAAGAAGAGCGACAATTTTGCAAAAAAACCCAAATTTCTTACTTTTTCCTAAAA
>BLSH010116636.1:165090-177420 GCA_018402905.1 Glandirana rugosa
CCTGTTCCTGGACTCGGCAGGAAAAGATTTTCCTTCTTCCAGCCAAGTTGCGGTCATTTAAGTCGGCAGTGCAAACTTTCCTGTCGCACCGACGTTCTTCATTACGAGCGGGGGCTGGGGCTCCTGGTCTCGACTTTCGAGGCGATACCATACGCCCAGAGTCACACTCGTCTCCTTCAACGAGCAATTTTGGCTCGGTGGGACAGGTCCCCTCGGTCCTTGGAACTTCTAACCCGTCTGAGCTCCCAGACCAGGGCGTTTCTGACCTGATGGTTTCAGGACTCGGCGTTTATTCAGGGGAAGTCGTTCCTGCCCCTTCCGTGGGTGATCATCACCACGGATGACAGTCCTTTGGACTGGGGCGGGGTCCTGGGACAGCTGTCTGCCCAGGGCCGTTGGTCGGCACAGGAGGCTCGCCTCCCCATCAACGTGCTGGAGCTGAGAGCAATCAGATTATGCTTTTTTCTCTGGAATGCAGGGTCAAGCGATTCGAATTCAGTCGGACGATGCCACAGCGGTGGCGTATGTGAACCATCAGGGCGGCACAAAGTCCAGCGGCAGAGGCAGCTCTGATACTGCGTTGGGCGGAACGTCACGTTCCGGCAATCTCCGCCGTTTACATTCCAGGTGTGGAGAACTGTGAGGCGGACTTTCTCAGTCGCCAGACGCTGGACCAGGGAGAGTGGTCTCTCCACCCAGAGGTGTTCAATCAGAATTGCCGCAGATGGGGGACGCCGGACGTGGATCTCATGGCGTCTCGGTTCAATCACAAGGTGAGGACCTTTGTGTCCAGAACGGAGGATCTGTTGGCAGTGGCCACGGACGCTCTGGGACGCTACTGGTTACCGCCTTCAGTACGCCTTCCCTCCCATAAACTGCTTCCGTGATTGATAAGCGGGATAGTGGCGGAGGGAATACCAATATATCCTGGTGGCTCCAGATTGGCCTCGGCGCACTTGGTACGCCGACATGGTGGCAGACGCCCCTTGGCGGCTTCCGCTGCGAGACGACCTTCTGTCTCAGGGGCCCATCCTGCACCCTGCTTTACACTCGCTGGCTTTGACGGCTTGGCTATTGAGTCCCAGGTGCTAAGAGACAGGGGAGTTGCTGACTCTGTGATCCCTACATTGTTGAAGGCTCGCGAGTCTACTTCTCGCAAGATTTACCACCGCACCTGGAAGGCTTGTATAGCTTGGTGCGAGGCGGAGGGTCTTAACCCTCGCTCTTATGTCGTGTCCAGTGTCCTGACTTTTTTGCAGCAGGGCCTGAACAATAAAACTGGCTTTGAGCACTCTCAAGGGCCAGATATTGGCTCTGGCGATTCCTTTTCAGAGGGACCTTTGGCTTCGCACTCGTTGATTCGTACCTTTGTACAAGGTGTGCGACGTGGCGCCTCGGGTGAAGGTTCCGATGGCTCCGTGGGAGCAGAATTGGTGCTTTCTGTACTTCAGAAACCGCCATATGAGAATATCAGGGAGATTTCTTTACAACTGCTGTCGCAGAAGGTGGCCTTTTTAGTTGCCATCACTTCCGCCAGACGGTGTCTGAATTAGCAGCACTATCGTGCAAGTCTTCCTACCTGGTCCTGCTTAAGAACAAGGCGGTCTTGCAACCCTCTCCTTCATTCCTTCCGAAGGTGGTTTCTTCCTTTCACATTAATGAAGATATTGTTCTTCCTTCATTGTGCCCTCGTCCATCGCACCCAAAGGAGTTTGAGTTGCATGCTTTGGATGTAGTGAGGGCCTTACGAGTTCTCTTCGTAAAGCTGATGCCTTGTTTGTGCTGTCAGAGGGTCCACGCAAAGGTTTGGTGGCCTCGTCAGCTACGATTTCTCGCTGGATCTGACAGACCGTGACTCATGCGTGGAGTATAGGTGATATTGCGCTAAGGCTTGTGAGGAGTGTGATGTATATACAACGTATAAAACAAATAAACCAATAAATCAATATTGGGGGCGAGCAGCTACTACACAATCAAATTGTAAATTCAGAGTAATATACAGATGTTATAGCGCTCAGCCAATCCAGTAGGAACAATCAATTGGGAAACAGTGAGTTTCTAGACACATATAATCAATCAATGAGAGAGTTCATGCAAGTCAGGAATGACTGAAGATGATTGGATAGGCTCAGAGTCCGCAGATAAATTTTGAGTAAATTCTGTAAATCAGTTCCAATAAAACAACACAAAACAAAGATATTCTCCAGTCTTGTTAGGATGGAGGCTTACCAGATTTCAGATATAGTAGAGCGTTGGACCATTCACCAGGTGCCAAGGTATGTATTGAAGAGTAGATGGTATATCTTGCGTTCCACCAGGGATTCTCTCATGGTTCCTGTGAGGGTGGCTCCTATGGGAACTGGATCTCCGGATGGGTGTCCTCCACTGTGTAAGGAACGTCACACATTCCGTTCGAAAACGTGGGTCTTACTTGAAAGACGGAGGTATCCCCAAGATCCAAGCGTTCGTCCGCGGTGGTGGTGGGTGAAGAGGGGTGGATCAATGGACCCCAATTGGGTGGATTCGGAAGAGATAAAAGAAAGCTCGAAATAGTGTAAAAACCTCTTGGCATGAGGTGCGTTTATTACAAATGAGGTTAAAAAACCTATCAATCAGGCATAAGGTAAAAAGATTCTTAAAAGTCTTTTTCAAAACACAAAAACGCAGCAAATCAGGGCAGCAGGTTCCCGACATGTTTCGTATAAAAGATACGTCATCTGGGGTGATGATGTATCTTTTATACAAAACATGTCGGGAACCTGAGCTATAGCTGAGCGCTATAACATCTGTATATTACTCGATCCAAAGTACCAAGTGTGATTTCTGTTTTACTGCATTTTGAAAAATGCTGTGTAACACAAAGCAAATTCCAGCTGTCATTTTGACAGCCGGTCATTGGCAGTAATAGCAGTGGCGGCTGGTGGGTTTCTCCTTTTGGGGGGGCGGCACTGACAGCACCCCCTCCACCTATGGGACATCGGGCACAAACCCCCCCGCAGCACTGGGCTAACATAAAGCATCCCCCCCCCCCCAGTCCGCATCGCGGGACCAGGCTCTTACTTGCTGGGCTGCTGAGTGTTGTGCTCCTCTCCTCCTCTCATTGACCTGCCTCCTGTACTGCAGTGTGAAACTAGGGAAAATTAATTCGCTATGGTCACACAATTGGGTGGGATCGGGGCGCACTCTCTGTTCCCCGAGCCCAGCCTTTTTTGAAGCCTATTAGAGCCTCCGGCTCTAGTCAGGTGCTTCAAAAAAAAAAAAACATCCCCTCCTGCCCCCACCATAGGAATCCATGCGTCCAGCGTCTTAAAAGGGGCCTGGCGCATGGATAGGAAGGCGGAGGCAGGGATGGGGGGGCAGCGCCCGTGCGCCCTTAATACACAGGCCATCGCTGGGAGGAGGGCTGGGGTAAACACAAAAGGTTTTTTCTTACCTTATTGCATTCTCTGCATTGAAGTAAAGGCCTTCTGTGATCAGCTCCCCCTCCCACCCCCTGCAAATACTTACCTAAGCCTAATTGTGATCCAGCGCTGTGCCTGAGGGCAGCAGCATTGGTCTCTCTCCCTTTCCTCATGAGACATGGAGGTTAGTAGTGGGAGCCATTGAGTTTTGCTGCTGTCAATCAAATTCTGTGAAGAGGGAGCAGGGGCGGCGCAAAGCAGTGTTTTGTGTATCAATGGAAGCAGATGGCCCGGCTCAGGAGCAAGCCGCATGAGTGCCCCCATAGCAAGCAGCTTGGAAGGAAAGGGGGGAACCAGAAGCACCAGCAATGGACCCCAGAAGAAGAGGTTGAGGGCTGCTCTGTACAAAACCATTACACAGAGCAGGTAAGTATAACATTTTTTTTATTTTAGAAAAAACAAAAGTAAAGTGGTTGTAAACCCCGTGAAGTGATTGGCCTCAGGTAGACGTGCAGAACGAAAAAAATTGTTTTGTTTAGTTAAATTTGTTGAATTAGTTTTAGTTTTGTTTATTTGTTTTCAAATGCGATTCAAATTTTGACCAGACTGAATTTGAATTTTTTTTTTTATTCAAATGCGGTTGACAAATTTTTCACATCTAAGAATTGCAATATATTTATATTTCATACTCAAATCAAATTCGAATTTGAATTTTGTTATTTCAGACGAATTATCAGAGGTTTAGTTTGCATTCGTCACTATTGTGATTCAGAATTCGGATGCATCTGAATTTATGAATAACAGAAAATTCATCCAAATTTTGATTCAAAGATTCAGAGATGAAACAAATCCTCGTACATAAATTGGAGCCGTTTATCAGCAGTCTTCTCTTCTCTACACCTGTTCAGAATTTATGCAGCTTGTCTGAGAGTTCAGAAAACAGGCGGGAAGCTGAAGTTACTTGTCAGAAGTGACTCACACAGAGTATAGGGTCAGCAGATAGAAATGACACTTAGTGCTCCTACTTGAGGCAAGTACCAAGTACACACTATAGAGCAGTGGTCTCCAAACTGCAGACTGGGAGCCATATGCGGCCCTTTTTTTCCTTATATTTGGCCCTTGGGCACTATTTCATCCACTGATACCAACAATGGGGTATAATTCCCCTCACTGACACCAATGAAGGGGCACAATTCCTCTCATTGACACCAACAAAGAGGCTCAATGATGGGGCACAATTCCTCCCACTGACACCAATGATGGGCATTATTCCTCCCACTGATACCAATGATGGGCATTATTCCTCCCACTGATACCAATGATGGGCATTATTCCTCCTGCTGACACCAACAATGAGGCACTATTCCTTCCATTGAAAGCAAGCTGGGTCATTGTTTTTTCCCACTGCCATCTGGACCTTTTTTACTCCCAATGGCCACAGTCCAGCCCCCATAAAGTTTGAAGGACAGTAAACTGGCCCTTTGTTTAGAAAGTTTAGAAAACTGCAGACTGGGGGCCATATGCGGCCCTTTGCTTCCTTATATTCGGCCCTTGGGCCACTATTTCATCCACTGATACCAACAGTGGGGCATAATTCCCCTCGCTGACACCAATGATGGGACACTATTCCTCCCACTGACACCAATGATGGGACACTATTCATCCCACTGACACCAATGATGGGGCTCCATTCCTCCCACTGATACCAATGATGGGGCACTATTCCTCCCACTGACACCAACAATGGGGCACTATTTCTCCCATTGAAACAAAGCTGGGTCATTGTTTTTTCCCACTGCCATCTGGACCTTTTTTACTCCCAATGGCCACAGTCCCCATAAAGTTTGAAGGACAGTAAACTGGCCCTTTGTTTAGAAAGTTTAGAAAACTGCAGACTGGGGGCCATATGCGGCCCTTTGCTTCCTTATATTCGGCCCTTGGGCCACTATTTCATCCACTGATACCAACAGTGGGGCATAATTCCCCTCGCTGACACCAATGATGGGACACTATTCCTCCCACTGATACCAATTATGGGACACTATTCCTCCCACTGACACCAATGAAGGGACACTATTCCTCCCACTGACACCAATGATGGGACACTATTCATCCCACTGACACCAATGATGGGGCTCCATTCTTCCCACTGATACCAATGATGGGGCACTATTCCTCCCACTGACACCAACAATGGGGCACTATTTCTCCCATTGAAACAAAGCTGGGTCATTGTTTTTTCCCACTGCCATCTGGACCTTTTTTACCCCCAATGGCCACAGTCCCCATAAAGTTTGAAGGACAGTAAACTGGCCCTTTTTTTAGAAAGTTTGGAGACCCCTGCTATAGAGAGAAATGCTTTGTTCATATTTCACGTCTGAGGTTTACAACCACTTTATGGGGGGTGCAGTTTGACATCTTCACCTTGGGTGGCTGAGAGTCTCTATTGTTGGGAAGGAAAATGCTGCATGGTTATCAGCTGTAAAAACGATGGACAGAAGTCACCGTTCTCATTGGCCATCAGGGAGAAAGTTACCCGCCTATGCTTAGCTCTGACTTTATTATCCAGAAGGATCAGAGGATGGATCGGTGGCCTCGTCTCCTCTCTGCCTTCCAGTTACTGATCTTTTATTAGGCAATCAAGCCGCAGGACACACAAAGGCTGCGAGTTTATTTTATAAGTAGGATCACCTACCAGCGGGCCGGGCAGACATATGCACTTTATAATTAGCGTGATTTATTGTGCGCCGGCTGTAATTGTGCGCCCGGAGGGATGTGATGCAGGGCACCTCGTAAGAAGCCTTGATGGCTGGCATAGCAGCGCTGCCCTGTGTTCTGCTCTCCGGAGAGACATACGGGCTGGGATCACACCGAGCGCCAACATTCTTCTTCATATCTATTTATATCCCACATTCTTCTGGAAGGATGGTAATAGAACGCCTATAAAGCTTCTCCACGCTCTGCGCTTTAATCAGCAAAGCCAACGCGGCACATTCAGTAAAACTGATGATTTATTATTTGCTTAGCTTTTCCAGGTGTAATCCAGAATTTTCCTGTTGGACTTTGCACGACAATAAAGAAAACAACTTATATAAAATCAATGCAAATGCAAAAATTATTTTAAAAGAACGTATTGTGTCAAAGACAACCAATATCGCAATCAACGCTGTATCTTGGCCTAGGCCAACAAGGCCCAGGCCTAGGGCGGCACTTTGCAGGGGGGCAGCATGAAAAGAGTCCCCGCCAGTTTGCACTACACTTTTAGTCTTAAGGGGCGGACTGGGCCGGGAGACAAATTGGTCTGGCACCCCCACAAAGCGCCTGTACTTGCTGCCGGTAGGGCCGCCATCAGAAGGGGACAGCCATTACATATGTAGGGGACCCGGGCATCCCAAGGGACCCAAGCGGCGGGCCCCAACCAATGAGTTGTTGTGCTGCCCCATAGCCAAACAGTGAGAGGAAATCTCTTAAGGGATCCATTGCCCCCCCCACCCCACCCCCAAGGCCCTCAGAACTAGGGTCCCCACTGGAAAATTTCAGGGTGGATCTTAAACAGGAAGGGGTGTGGCATTGCCAGGAAGGGGTGGTTCATATTTAAATGAGGGGGTGCATGAGTTTAGTCAGGCCTAGGGCAGCACAAAACCTAAATACACCACTGATTATAATTCATTTACTGAAAGGTGACCCTAGCACACCACAATATCCATCAAGCCACTGGAGGGGTTGATGTACAAATGTGTCCACCAATAGAATTTCTGACAGGGAAACCCTAACGTGTTTCATTTTTTTTCTTTAAATCTTCATCAGAGAAAAAGGGTATCTAAATATCTACAATGCATCATGGTGGCATATTACCTCAAGGTCCAACTTTTGAAAGAGGGCGACATCAGGGGTCCTAGGTGTGTTAGGGCCAGATTAAGGCAGGGGCTATTGGAGCTGCGACTCCAGGCCCCTACCTTAGTATAGGCCCAGCCGGGAATACTGCGCATTTGCAGCTCTGATATAAGCCGATACATTGGCAGTCTGTATTATTCTGCTGCTCCCTCCTCCCACCGGGCCGCTTAAGTTTACATCTCCCCATCTTCATCTTGAGTCTGCTCGGCTCAGGCAGGGCTGGTGGGCCGCTGCTCCGGGTGCTCACTGCACGATGACATCATAGCACTTCAGAGAACAATGGGGTAGCCCTTAAAAGTAGCACTCCTAGGTATCCTGAAGTGGTGAGTAGAGTGGCAACCTCAGCCTGGACTCAAACCAGGCTAAGCCCCCAACGTGTTTCACTCCGCCCCCCAGAGCTTAGTCATGGGGGACATCATATCACTTGGTGGCTTTTCCACCAATTTGAAATAGATTGCAAGGAGGAGGAGGACCAGGAGGAGAGGGGGGTCCTGCCTTCAGTGCCCTGAGCTGCACCGGACAATTTACTGTTACAGAGATCAGTGATTGACAGCTCCTTGCCACAGAGAGACTGCCCTGCCATCTGCTTAACGGAGTCTGTAGGGGGTCACTGATGTAAAGGGGTAGTAGGGACCCTAAGGTAAGGGGGAACACTGGTAAAAAGGTTTCCCCATTATATCAGTGTTCTTACTCCCCTTTTACATCAGTGTCCCCCCTTACCATAGTGTATTCAATTTGCAGATGCTGATGTAAGCGGGGAGGGGAGGTGTTCTGGTGACCCCCTTACCTTAGTATCCTCCCTAACACCAGAGTCCCACTTTACATCAGAGTCTGCAGAGTTCCCCAATGCTCTGTATGGTGAAACTCTGTGGACTCTGATGTAGAGGGGGACTCTGATGTAAGAGATGACGCTAAGGTAAGGGGTAACACTGTGGACTCTCATGTAAGAGGAACTCTGTAGACTCTGATGTAAAGGAGAAAGCTGCGGACTGTGATGTAAAGGGGAACTCTGCAGACTCTCATATAAGGAGGAACTCTGCAAACTGATGTAAAAAGGGTGGGGGGTGCTCTGGTTACCAGAGATCCCCTTACATCAGAGTTCCTCTTTACATTAGAGCAGTGATTCTCAAACTGTGTGAGATTTGCAGGTATGCAGTTGGAGTTTTGAAAAACCTTTAACATTTCTAGCGGTTTGAAACCTTGAACTTATCGAAAAATTAAATGGTAAATCAATGTTGCAAAAGTTAAAAAAGTAACATATATAAAACGCAATCTCTGTCAGTCTGCCATTCGTTGGTTCCTTTCGTAGTGCGAGATCTCAGGAGAACTCGATCGCTCTAATTATATTATAATAATGGAGACCATTCCATTTGTTTGTTCCGTTTGTCGACTTTGGAGCCTTGCTTTAATCTGATTTTCTTTGGAAAGAAGGCACATCCTTCACATTCAATTTAAAATTATATATACAGTATCTCACAAAAGTAAGTACACCCCTCACATTTGTGTAAATATTTTATTCTACCTTTTCATGTGACAACACTGAAGAAATGACACTTTGCTACAATGTAAAGTAGTGAGTGTACAGCTTGTATAACAGTGTAAATTTGCTGTCCCCTCAAAATAACTCAACACATAGCCATTAATGTCTAAACCGATGCCAACAAAAGTGAGTACACCCCTAAGTGAAAATGTCCAAATTGGGCCCAAAGTGTCAATATTTTGTGTAGCCACCATTATTTTCCAGCACTGCCTTAACCCTCTTGGGCATGGAGTTCACCAGAGCTTCACAGGTTGCCACTGGAGTCCTCTTCCCCTCCTCCATGAGGACATCACGGAGCTGGTGGATGTTAGAGACCTTGCCCTCCTCCACCTTCAGTTTGAGGAGCCCCACAGATGCTCAATAGGGTTTAGGTCTGGAGATGCTTGGCCAGTCCATCACCTTTTCCCTCAGCTTCTTTAGCAAGACAGTGGTTGTCTTGGAGGTGTTTGGGGTCGTTATGTAGGAATACTGCCCTGAGGCCCAGTCTCTGAAGGGAGGGGATGCTCTGCTTCAGTATGTCACAGTACATGTTGGCATTCATGGTTCCCTCAATGAACTGTAGCTCTCCAGTGCCGGCAGCACCCATGCAGCCCCAGACCATGACCCTCCCACCACCATGCTTGACTGTAGGCAAGACACACTTGTCTTTGTACTCCTCACCTGGTTGCTGCCACACACGCTTGACGCCATCTGAACCAAATACTTTATCTTGGTCTCATCAGACCACAGGGCATGGTTCCAGTAATCCATGTCCTTAGTCTGCTTGTCTTCAGCAAACTGTTTGCGGGCTTTCTTGTGCATCATCTTTAGAAGAGGCTTCCTTCTTGGATGACAGCGACAGCCATGCAGACCAATTTGATGCAGTGTGCAGCGTATGGTCTGAGCACTGACAGGCTGACCCCCCACCCCTTCAGCCTCTGCAGCAATGCTGGCAGCACTCATAAGTCTATTTCCCAAAGACAACCTCTGGATATGATGCTGAGCAATCAACTTCTTTGATTGACCATGGCGAGGCGCTGTTCTGAGTGGAACCTATCTTGTTACACCGCTGTATGGTCTTGGCCACCGTGCTGCAGCTCAGTTTCACGGTCTTGGCAATCTTCTTATAGCCTAGGCCATCTTTATGTAGAGCAACAATTCTTTTTTTCAGATCCTCAGAAAGTTCTTTCCCATGAGGTGCCATGTTGAACTTCCAGTGACCAGTATGAGAGAGTGAGAGTGATAACACCAAATTTAACACACCTGCTCCCCATTCACACCTGAGACCTTGTAACACTAACAAGTCACATGACACCGGGGAGGAAAAATGGCTAACTGGGCCCAATTTTGAGATTTTCACTTCTGTTGCCAGTGTTTTAAACATTAATGGCTGTGTGTTGAGTTATTTTGAGGGGATGGCAAATTTACACTGTTATACAAGCTGTACACTCACTACTTTACATTGTAGCAAAGTGTAATTTCTTCAGTGTTGTCACATGAAAAGATAGAATAAGATATTTACACAAATGTGAGGGGCGTACTCACTTTTGTGAGATACTGTATATGTAAAAATAAATACATTCTTCACCGAAAAAATTGTTAAACCTTTTCGGGTGTGCCGTGAAAATTTTTAGATCTTTTTGGTGCACCACAAGGCACAAAATTTTGGGGAACACTGCACTAGAGTGTTCCCTCTTACATCATGGTCCGCAGGGTTCCCCCTTACTTTAGGTTCTGCAGAGTTCCCCTCGCTGCAATGTAAGGGGGAGCCCTGCGGACTCTGATATAAAGTGGAACTTTGGGGACTCTGATGTAAGGGAGGCTCTGTGAACTTTCCAAAAAATGGCCCACCAAAATCATCAGCACCAGGCCCAATGTTGCCAACCTCCCGCAGCGTTTTTTACTGGCAAATCATGGAAAATCTTACTGGCAGAGCACATTTTTTACTGGCAACCTTAAAAATAACTGAACTCCTATTAAAAACTAAGACAATTAATATTTAAACACAACATGGAAACACTGACAATACCCATGTCAAGTAGTTTGCCCAGTTTACACTTAAAAAGTCAGCACAGCATGACAAATTATCAGACCCTGATATTTATAGACAGTTCTAAAAATCACTGATTTTTACAAACTGTCAGTAAATTTACTGGCGGTTGGCAACACTGACCAGGCCCATGATGGTCTTAACCTGGCCCTGTGTTTGTCTCGGTGACTAATGGAAAAGTGTGACCCAAAATGTAGTCACCTTAGGGCAGAGATTTATGTTTTGTATTTAAATATATATTGTTAAATAAAAAGAAAAATCGAATGATCACAATTGGATAGAATAACATGAATAAGGAGTCAACCAACTTCAGGATGTTTAATTAGGCGAATATACAAAGACAGAGAAGAAATTACCGGGACAGGATCCTGACTTCTCCGGACTAATAGCTTTAAAGATTTTGGTTTAAATTTCGGAATAATTGCCGCAGTCAGACGTTAATGGGCAGCGTCTGGTAAGGTTACCTGGATGAGGAATTGGATGGATCGTGCAGAATTTGTGGTCTGATAATTGAGTCATGAAAGACTTCTCCAAAATTGGCTTCTGTTGTAATGCGACCTCCTTTTTCACCTCTTCCCTTCATCCCCTATGAGCCACAGCGCTGGAAACGCTGGGGGTCAATCACTAAAATGGAAGGATATATTTATTCAGTGCTGTGCAAAAGTTTTAGGCAGGTGTGATGCTAATGTTTTAATTGAAGAAAGCTTTCAGAAATAGAAGTGTTAATAGTTTATTTTTTATCAATTAGCAATATTAATTTGCTATTGTCACCAGGGCTGTCTTTAACGCAGGGCAAAAGGGGCAGCTGCCCCGGGCCCAGTCATTCTTGTGGAGACCAAAGCAGCCGCTCCTTGAGCCCCGCAAATAGTTGGATTTTTCTCTCACTTAGGAGATGAGAGCGGAATCAAATGTTGGGGGCACTGGTGATTAGTTGGGTGTTATGTCTGCAGCCTGTGTGGTGAGTATGGTTGCCACATCATCCCTTTAACCACTTCCTTACTGGGCACTTAAACCCCCCTCCTGCCCAGACCAATTTTCAGGTTTCAGCGCTGTGGCATTTTGAATGACAATTGCGCGGTCGTGCGGCGTTGTACCCAAATAAAATTGATGTCCTTTTTTCCCCACAAATAGAGCTTTCTTTTGGTGGTATTTGATCACCTCTGCGCGTTAACAGTAAGTTTTACGGTGTCGCGACTTTGGACTTTTAACCAGACCCGTCCTCCCCCCAAATTCACGGGTCATTCCTTCACCAATTTCCCTACTACACCGTTGGTATGAGTGGTGTGTCCGACGTCTGTATTGTGGGTTGATTAGTGGTCACGGGGGTTGTAAACTAAGGCGAGAGTAGAGGATTCACTCTCTTTTTAGGTTGATAAACGCCCCGAGTTCCTCGCCGACGAAACCAGAGGTGTTCTTACTGACCCGGGCCCCGTCGACGGGGAAAACGGGACGCAATTTCTGTCGGG
>BLSH010116636.1:248817-280727 GCA_018402905.1 Glandirana rugosa
CCTTATCACAGAGTAGTAACCACAGTCACCCTCCTTATCACGGTGTAGAAACCACAGTCCACTATTCCTCCCACTGACACCAATGATGAGACACTATTCCTCCCACTGACACCAATGATGGGGCACTATTCCTCCCACTGATATCAATGATGAGACACTATTCCTCCCACTGACACCAATGATGGGGCACTATTCCTCCCACTGATATCAATGATGGGACACTATTCTTCCCACTGACACCAATGATGGGGCACTATTCTTCCCACTGACACTAATGATGGGGCACTATTCCTCCCACTGACACCAATGATGGGGCACTATTCCTCCCACTGACACCAATGATGGGGCACTATTCCTCCCACTGACACCAATGATGGGGCACTATTCCTCCCACTAACACCAGGACATTTGCTACTCCCATTGCCCACAGTCTGGCCCACCTAACGATTGAAGGACAGTAAACCCGCCCTTTATTTAAAAGTTTGGAGATCCCTGTGTGCTATATAATAGGCAAGAGTTGAAGGGATGCGACTGAGCTCAACATTGCCTTTTTGTGCATTCATCCAAAGGCTGGACTTGCTGTTCCTTCAGAGGACTGACTGCCATGTTTAGCAGCTATAAGGAAACAGCGGGTACCAGTGAGGTCATCAAGCTCCATTCATTGGCTAGGAATTCCCAGCCATGTAACTGGCGGTAGAGCACCGATACCACTTGGCAGATATGTCCACATGGATAACAATCCTGGGAGACCCTGCCCCTTGTTTACATTTATTGGTGGTCGATTGATTTTCAAAGCAGTGGCTTCCAGGCATTTAGGAGGTGACACAGACCTGATTTTTTTTTTTGCCCGAAAAAAGTGTAACATGCCACAACCGCCAGCCAGTTGTGGCACAGCCCCACTGACTTGTCCACTGCCTATGTACATTCCTCTCTAATTATATGTTTGTTTGTTATTGGGGGGGGCGCAGTAAAACCGTGGCTCAACTGCCCGTGTAAAAGAGGCCTTATAGAGTGCGATGAACATCATTTGTGGTTTGGCAAAGTATCACTCCTCAGATGTGGCCTAGGAGAGAAGTCCACGACTTGACACAAAGTAACGAAGATCCCCAATAACTTCCCATGGAAGGGTCTCGGCATTATGAAGGAATAGACGGCAGTTTGTTTGTCTGACGCATCGCTGATATTTTCCCTCTGGAGAGAATCCCGGGTGATAAATGCATTCATTACATTAATACATTGCGTCTCTGCACCATAAATACATTTATTGTGCGAATTTTTAACATTGGCATTTATAAATCCCATGTAAATGTTCTTTTATAGAAATGCAATAATGGAAGCCTCGCTGCAGCGGCAGATTTTCCTAAGCTAAAAAATAACTAAAATGTTATTTATTTACTTTAAATATTTTATTAATATATATAGAATTTTATTAGCTTAAAGCTGAATTCTGGGCAGATGTAAAAGAAAATCAATGAACAAAGATACAGCTGTGCTCATAAGTTTACATACCCTGGCAGGATTGATGATTTCTTGTCCATTTTTCAGAGAATATGAATGAGAACACAAAAACTTTTCTCTCACTCATGGTTGGTGTTTGGCTGAAGCCATTTATTATCAATCAACTGTGATTACTCTTTTTATATCATAATGACAACAGAAACTTCCCAAATGACCCTGATCAAAAGTTTACATACCCCAGTTCTTAATACCGTGTGTTGCTCCCTTTACAATCAATGACAGCTTGAAGTCTTTTGTGGGATTTGTGGATGAGGCTCTTTATCTTCTCAGATGGTAAAGCTGCCCATTCCTCAGTTCCTGGAAATTCTTGGGCTGTCTTGCATGAACTGCATGTTTGAGATCTCCCCAGAGTGGCTCAATGATATTGAGGTCAGGAGACTGAGATGGCCACTCCAGAACCTTCACTTTATTCTGCTGTAGCAAATGAGAGGTCGGCTTGGCCTTGTGTTTTGGATCATTGTCATGTTGGACGTCCCATGCACAGCTTCCTGGCTGATGAATGCAAATGTTCCTCCAGTATTTTTTGATAAAATACTGCATTCATCTTGCCATCAATTTTGACGAAATTCCCTGTGTAGCTCACACATCCCCAAAACATCAGCGATCCACCTCCATGTTTCACAGGCCTTGTTGACTCCTCTCCAAATGTAATGTTTATGGCTGTGGCCAAAAAATGTTGCTCTTATCACTCCAAATGACTTTGTGGCAGGAGGTTTGAGGCTTGTCTCTGTGCTGTTTGGCGTATTGTAAGCGGGATACTTTGTGGCATTTGCGTAGCCTTGGCTTTCTTCTGGCGACTCGACCATGCAGCCCATCTTTCTTCAAGTGCTTCCTTATTGTGCATTTTGAAACAGCCACACCATATGACCTGTATTTCACCTGAAGTTATTTGTGGGTCTTTCTTTGTATCCTGAACAATTTTCCTGGCAGTTGTGGCTGAAATGTCATTTGGTCTACCTGACTGTGGTTTGGTTTCAACAGAACCCCTCATTTTTCACTTCTTGATTAGAGTTTGAACCCTGCTGATTTGCATTCTCAGTTCCTTGGATATCTTTTTATATCCCTTTCCTGTTTTATACAGTTCAACTACCTTTTCCCGCAGATCCTTTGACAATTCTTTTGCTTTCCCCATGACTCAGAATCCAGAAACGTCAGTGCAGCACTGGATGAAAGATGCAAGGGTCTGTCAGGAGTCCAAAAACTCATTGACCTTTTATACACTCACACTAATTACAAGCAACCCGATCACTGGTGAGGATGGTTACCTTTAATAGCCATTCAAGCCCCTTTGTGTCAACTTGCGTGCATGTTATGTATGTAAAATTTTGATCAGGGTCATTTGGGTAGTTTCTGTTGTCATGATGATATAAAAAGAGTAAACACAGTTTATTGATAATAAATGGCTTCAGCCAAACACTAACCATGAGTGAATGAAAAGTTTTTGTGTTCTCATTCATATTCTCTGAAAAATGGCCAAGAAATCATAAATTCTGCCAGGGTATGTAAACTTATGAGCACAACTGTATAAATTGGTTTAAAAAATAATTAAATGTATATCAGAGACCTTGTCACTTCTCTAATGAATTTATAGTATATAAATGGCCATCAAACCACAAAGTGATGAAATCCAAGGTGCTTTTAATTGTTTGAAATGCCATCACATATAAAACCGCTGGCGCGTTTTGGGGGCAACAAAACACTCCTTTCACCAGAGCTTAGAAAAATGGAATAAGGACTTGAATTCCCACCCGAAAGAAGGCTTTGCACCCAATCAGGCTTAGATCTATCTGTTTGTAGTAGTCCATTCTAGTCCATATTCCATTTTTCAAATATTTGCAGGCTGCAAAAGTCCCCTTCAGCGCCCCCCCTTACATAAGGGTCCTCATCAGAGTCCCCCTTGCATCAGAGTCCCCGGTACCCAGATAGCAAGGATAACTTGTGGAAGTTGTGGCAGTGTTGAATTGTAAGTCTGTTAACTTGCTGCACATTTTACCTGGTGAGTTGTACACTTGCAGAGTACTGGAAGCACAAGTTCTATGTGACACTTTTCCAATTTGTAGCAAATTTGCGTGGCAAGTCTCTAGCAAGAGCAAAGTTGCAGTGGTGAGTCTACAGCAAGAGCTCTGTGAGTCTACAGCATGAAAATTCAGCCACAGTGCCCCCTGTGGTGGGATGATTATTGCACAACATAACTGAACCAGAACTTGCAGCAGACTTGCAGAATGTTGCAAAGGAAGTTGATCTGGAGTCATGCAATTGTGCAACAAATTTGTGAAGCCTGGAAAGATCCCTATCAGAGTCCCCCCCTTACATCAGAAGCAGGAACCATAGGCAGCCTTTGTGGACCCTAATCCTCAATCAGTGCACACTGGGAATTCTCCACTGACCCTCATCTGTGGGCTGGATGTGGCCGGTGGCCCATAGTTTGGAGACCCCTGCTTTCGAAGAACGCTGGCGATGGATCGTGGAGGAAGAAGGGAAGCAAAGTTGCAGTGGTGAGTCTACAGCAAGAGCTCTGCGAGTCTACAGCATGAAAATTCAGCCACAGTGCCCCCTGTGGTGGGATGATTATTGCACAACATAACTGAACCAGAACTTGCAGCAGACTTGCAGAATGTTGCAAAGGAAGTTGATCTGGAGTCATGCAATTGTGCAACAAATTTGTGAAGCCTGGAAAGATCCCTATCAGAGTCCCCCCTTACATCAGAAGCAGGAACCATAGGCAGCCTTTGTTGACCCTAATCCTCAATCAGTGCACACTGGGAATTCTCCACTGACCCTCATCTGTGGGCTGGATGTGGCCGGTGGCCCATAGTTTGGAGACCCCTGCTTTCGAAGAACGTTGGCGATGGATCGAGGAGGAAGAAGGGAGCAGTGCTGGAGCATGGAGAGGGTAATTAAAGATTGGCATTATTTTAAAAATGAAAACTAGTTCCTGGCGTTCTACTTTTAAAAAGTCTGAGAAAAGCATTTGGAATGACGATAACTCGTTGAAGGTTGTGTAAGATTTCCGTGATTGGGGTTTCAGAAGTCGGATCCGGCCAGAAACAAATGTGACCATCAGCTAATGGCTTACTTAGCATTCAAAACAAAGAGCCGGCCGCTTCCCGGAATCAAATTAGCAGCTTGCCTTTTGATTTCACTTGTTGCCATTTAATCCGCAATAAATGGCTGAAAAATCCTCCTCCACTTTCAAAGAAGCCGCAAAGCAAAAAAGAAAAAAAAAAAATGTGAAACATTTCTGCTTTCAGAGACGAGTCGTCTAACAGTTCACGCGGGATGAAGAGCGCCGGCTTTACTTTTCCAGACCCACCAAGTCACGTAACGACAAGTCGTATTTTTCATCACAGAGCCGCTAAGCGTGCAAAGTCATTAATTTAAATTTCCATTTCCATGTCACCACAATAAAAAAAAAAAAACACGTTATTTTTTTTCCCATCCTGGGAGAATATATTAATTGTGTGTCTTTAATGTGGCCGGTTAGCTGTGGCATGTCGGGAGCGCTGTAAAGCGAAGATTGATTGCTATGCACAATCAATGGACCGTCCTGATGCACGCATGACACAACTACAAAGCAATGGGGGTTGGGGGGGCGGGGGGGGGGGTGGTTGATATAAACCTTGTAGATGGTGCATTAATTGTGCAAGATATATCATTATTCAACCAATTATATGAGTTGCACATATAGAGATATATCGTTATTCAGCCATTATGGGCGTGCGTCTTGTAGCCGATGGACGGAATGCTTAAAGGCTAAATGTGCAATTTGTCCACTTGTACAGTCGCCTTGGTAAATACATTCCATATGTCGGATCGCATTAATGCATTGCGCTGGCGGGATACATTTCTACATTATGCATTCAATAAGCTTCATGAAAAGAAAAGTGACAGCAGTAAACTAATTACATGTAACTGTAATGGAATATAGAGAGCTCTGGCTATCAGCGTGCTCTGTATACTTTTCATTTACTTTAATGTAGATTTCTACTTCAGTCAAACTATATGTTTGTTATGTACAGTTGTGCTCTAAAAGTTGGTAATATACAGGATGGACCGTTTTTGACCACTTCAATACCGGGCACTTTTACCCCCTTACCGCCCAGGCCAATTTTCAGCTTTCAGGGATGTCGCACATTAAATGACAATTGCGCGGTCATGTGACACTAACCAAATTACATTTTTTAATCTCTTTTTTTTTTTAGACAGATAGAGCTTTGTTTTGGCGGTATTAAATCACTGTTTTTTTTTTTTGGCTAAACAACCGATAAAATACCAAAAATATTGGGAAAAAATACATTTTTCTTTGTTTGTGTTATGCAATTTTGCAAATAAGTAATTTTTCTTCTTCACTGATGTGCGCTGATGAGGCTGCACTGATGGTTGATGATAGGCTGCACTGATGGGCACTGATAAGGCAGCATTGAAGGGCACTGATGAGACGGCACTAATAAGCTGCACTGATAAGGTGGCACTGACAGGCACTGTAATGCTGCACTGATGGGCACTGATAGGCTGCAATGATGGGTAATAATAGGCAGCACTGATGGACGCTGATGAGATGGCATTTAAGGGCACTGATGAGATGGCACTAATAAGCTGCACTGATAAGGCAGCACTGACAGGCACTGATATGCTGCACTGATGGGCACTAATAGGCTGCACTGATAGGCTGCACTGATTAGAACTGATATGCTGCACTGATGGGCACTGATATGCTGCACTAATGGGCACTAATAGGCTGCACTGATGGGCACTGATGCGCTGCACTGATGGGCACTGATATGCTGCACTGATGGGCACTGATATGCTGCACTGATGGGCACTGATAGGCTGTACTTATGGGCACTGATATGCTGCACTTATGGGTACTGTAATGCTGCACTGATGGGCACTGATATGCTGCACTGATGGGCGCTGATATGCTGCACTGATGGGTGCTGATATGCTAAACTGATGTGCACTGATATGCTGCACTGATGGATGTTGATTTGCTGCACTGATGGGCACAGATTTGCTGCACTGATGGGCGCTGATATGCTGCACTGATGGGCACTGATATGCTGCCCTGATAAGGCGGCACTAACAGGCACTGTTATGCTGCACTGATGGACGCTGATATGCTGCACTGATGGGCGCTGATATGCTGCACTGATGGGCACTGATATATTGCACTAATAAGGTGGCACTAACAGGCACTGATATGCTGCACTGATGGGCGCTGGTATGCTGCACTGATGGACGCTGATATGCTGCACTGATGGACGCTGATATGCTGCACTGATGAACGCTGATATGCTGCACTGATGGGTACTGTAATGCTGCACTGATGGGCACTGATATGCTGCACTGACAGGCACTGATATTCTGCACTAATGGACGCTGATATGCTGCACTGATGGGCACAGATATGCTGCACTGATGGGCGCTGATATGCTGCACTGATGGGCACTGATATGTTGCACTGATAAGGCGGCACTGACAGGCACTGATATGCTGCACTGAGGGACACTGATAAGCTGCACTGATGGGCACTGATATGCTGCACTGATGGGTACTGTAGTGCTGCACTGATGGGCACTGATATGCTGCACTGATAAGGCGGCACTGCTGGACACTGATATGCTGCACTGATGGACACTGATATGCTGCACTGATGGGCACTGATATGCTGCACTGATGGGCGCTGATATGCTGCACTGATGGGCGCTGATATGCTGCACTGATGGGCACTGATATGCTGCACGGATAAGGCGGCACTGACAGGCACTGATATTCTGCACTGAGGGACACTGATAAGCTGCACTGATGGGCACTGATATGCTGCACTGATGGGTACTCTAATGCTGCACTGATAGGCACTGATATGCTGCACTGATAAGGTGACACTGACATGCACTGATGGACACTGATATGCTGCACTGATGGACACTGATATGCTACACTGATGGACACTGATATGCTGCACTGATGGGTACTGATATGCTGTACTGATGGACACTGATATGCTGCACTGATGGGCACTGATGTGCTGCACTGATGGGCATTGTAATGCTGCACTGATGGGCGCTGATATGCTGCACTGATGGGCGCTGATATGCTGCACTGATGGACGCTGATATGCTGCACTGATGGACGCTGATATGCTGCACTGATGGACACTGATATGCTGCACTGATGGGTACTGATATGCTGTACTGATGGACACTGATATGCTGCACTGATGGGCACTGATGTGCTGCACTGATGGGCATTGTAATGCTGCACTGATGGGCGCTGATATGCTGCACTGATGGGCGCTGATATGCTGCACTGATGGGCGCTGATATGCTGCACTGATGGACGCTGATATGCTGCACTGATGGGCACTGATATGCTGCACTCATGGACGCTGATATGCTGCACTGATTATTAGTGGAAATGTACCCTGCATTCCAGAAAGGTGGTTATCGGCTTTCCTTTCCTCAGACACTGACGGTACTGGGGAAAGGAAATGCCAATAACCAGCATTTGTTTACATGTGATCAGCTGTGATTGGACACAGCTGATCATATGGTAAAGAGCCAATGTCATCAGCTCTTTATCCTGATCGGCGATGTGCTGTGTCTGAAGGACAGAGCTCACCCCTGATCGCCATGCTATGCACCCATGGGGGCTCGCACGAGTGGCACATTCTGAAGGTGTTAAGAAGAACATTCATGAGCAGACAAAACCCATTTCTTGTATTTCTTATGGAATTCCTATTCTGTAACCGGAGGTGATAACCTAATGACCCAATCATTGCAAAGGAACATAACAAGTAAACCAATGAAATGTCTAGAAAGTCCTCCTCCCTTAGTTATTAATCCTATGTGACAGCTTGCATGCTTCTGTAATAGTTGTCTATGAGGCAGGTGGTAGAGCTGTCCATTCGTCTTGGCAAAATGCCTCCAGGTCATGCAAAGTCTTTGGTCATCTTGAATCGCACATTTGAAATCTCCATCGAGTGGCTCAATGATATCAAGGTCAGGAGACTGTGATGGCCACTCCAGAAACTTCACCTTTTTCTGCTGTAACAGCTGCTCATTGTCCAAAGTCCAAGTCCCATATACAGCTTTCTGGCAGAGGATTGCAAGTTATCTTCCATTATCAGTGAGCCACCAACATGCTTCACAGTGGGGATGGTATTCTTGTTGCTATAGGCCTTGTTGACCCCTCTCCAAACATAGTGCTTATGGCATAAAGGTCTATTTTGGTCTCATCACTAAAATTTTCCAGAAGCACACGTGTCAAGGTGTTGTCGGGCACATTGAAACCGGGCTTTTTTGTGGCATTGGCACAGTAAAGGCTTCTTTCTGGCAACTTGGCCATGCAGCAAATTTTTGTGCAAGTGTCATCGTATTGTTCTCCTTGTAACAACCACACCATCTTTTTCCAGAGGAGCTTTTATTTCTCCTGAAAATCAAAAATTGCAGCGCTCATAACGTGACCATCAAAAGTGTAACAAAAATGTGCAAAGTCCATAAACTTCAACTTCAAATCCTCCAAAATGACAGAAGATTAATATCACTATGGAAATAAATGAAGTGGCCACTCACCAGATGTCAATGCTGCCTCAATTAAGAGGAGAGAAAATGCGCTTTATTATCCACAAAATGTGAAAACTCACAATATAACGCCTCCTCGTCAGATCCACAGATGTTATCAAGGGGACTGGGAGAGGGAAAAGCACAACATAATTTAACTTCAGTATAAATACAGCTGTTCTGTGAAGCCCTCAGAGGTTTGTTAGAGAACCTTAGTGAACAAACAGCATCATGAAGGCCAAGGAACACACCAGACAGGTCAGGGATAAAGTTGTGGAGAAGTATAAAGCAGGGTTAGGTTACAGTCAGGTCCATAAATATTGGGACATCAACACAATTCTAATATTTTTGGCTCTATACACCACCACAATGGATTTGAAAAGAAATGAACAAGATGTGCTTTAACTGCAGACTTTCAGCTTTAATTTGAGGGTATTTACATCCAAATCAGGTGAACGGTGTAGGAATTACAACAGTTTGTATTTGTGCCTCCCACTTTTTTTTTTTTTTTCTTTTTTTTTTCTTTTTTTCCTTCTGTTTCAATCTCTTTTTTATTGATTTTCAAATTCACATAACAACAAAGTAAAGTTTCACACTACATCACAAACATTTAAACTGACAAAAAGTGCCTCCCACTTTTTAAGGGACCAAAAGTAATGGGACAATTGGTTGCTCAGCTGTCGATTGTGTCGATGTCCCAATATTTATGGACCTGACTGTATAAAGAAATCTCCCAAGCTTTGAAAATCTCACGGAGCTCTGTTCAATCCATCATCGGAAAATGGAAAGAGTATGGTACAATTGCAAACCTACCAAGCATGGCCGTCCACCTAAACTGACCGGCCGGGCAAGGAGAGCATTCATCAGAGAAGCAGCCAAGAGGTCCATGGTAACTCTGAGGGAGCTGCAGAGATCCACAGCTCAGATGGGAGAATCTGTCCACAGGACAACTATTAGTCGTGCTCTCCACAAATCTGCTCTTTATGGAAGGGTGGCAAGAAGAAGAAGAAAACCATAAGAAGTCCTGTTTGCAGCTTGCGAGAAGCCATGTGGGGGACACAGCAAACATGGAAGAAGGAGCTCTGCTCAGATGAGACTAAAATTGAATTGTTTGGCCTAAAAGCAAAACGCTATGTGTGGCGGAAAACTAACACTGCACATCACCCTGAACACCCCATCCCCACTGTGAAACATGGTGGTGGCAGCTTCATGTTGTGGGGATGCTTTTCTTCAGCAGGGACAGGGAAGCTGGTCAGAGTTGATGGGAAGATGGATGGAGCCAAATACAGGGCAATCTTAGAAGAAAACCTGTTAGAGTCTGCAAAAGTCTTGAGACCGGGGCGGAGGTTCACCTTCCAGCAGGACAACGACCCTAAACATCCAGCCAGAGCTACAATGGAATTGTTTAGATCAAAGCATATTCATGTGTTAGAATGGCCCAGTCACAGCCCAGACCTAAATCCAATGGAGAATCTGTGGCAAGAATTGAAAATTGCTGTTTCCAGACACTCTCCATCCAATGTGATATTTTGCAAAGAAGAATGGGCAGAAATGTCCTCTCTAGATGGGCAAAGCTGGCAGAGACTTCCCCAAAAAGACTTGCAGCTGTAATTGCAGAGAAGGTGGTTTTACAAAGTATTGACCCCAGGGGGCGCCATACAAATGCCCCCACAAACTTTTCACATATTTATTTGTATCATTTATCATTTTCCTTCCACTTCACAATTATGAGGCACTTTGTGTCGGTCTATCACATAAAATCCCAATAAAATACATTTAAGTTTTTGGTTGTAACGTGAGAAAATGTGGGAAATTTCAAGGGGTATGAATACTTTTTCAAGGCGCTGTACATCAGCAGAGTAATAGAAGCCCCTCCCCCGAGGTTCTTTCCCTGCAGATGCCAAATAACAGGTGACCACACCACAGTGCTGAAGGAATGAGCTACTTAGAGGATTAAGAAAAAAACAGAAACAATTTAAAGTGTCATTATTATGGATTATGGCAATTAACACTTCTCTGTTTAGTAAAGGCAGTTAAAAAAAAGAGATGGTTGGATGGGAATAGCAATGCCTGTATGGAAAACTGTAGTCCTGTGCAGGTAAGCTTTGTTTTCTATATGATACAAAAAGACTTAAATTTAAGATATTATAAATTTATATTATAAAATGTATTTAAAGTTTACATTTATATCCTCTGGCTTAATGCAGCAATTTGAATGTTACAAACTCTGATCAGAGCAGCACCATGGACAGAGCCAGATACCCATTCATTCTATCTAGGCCAGGCCTTTGCTGGAACTTTATTGTTTAACCACTTCAGCCCCGGACGGATTTACCCCCTTCCTGACCAGAGCACTTTTTGCGATTTGGCGCTGCGTCATTTTAACTGACAATTGCGCGGTCGTGCGACGTTTTACCCAAACAACATTGACGTTCTTTTTTCCCTTAGAAACAGAGCTTTCTTTTGGAGGTATTTGATCCCCTCTGCGGTTTTTATTTTTTGCGCTATAAACAAAGAGCGACAATTTTGAAAAAAATATATATATATTTTTTTACTTTTTGCTATAATAAATATAAAAAAAAATGTAAAAAAAAACTAATTTCTTCCTCAGTTTAGGCCGATATATATTCTGCATATTTTTATTTAAAAAAAAAATTGCGTATATTCATTGGGTTGCGCAAAAGTTATTGTGTCTACAAACTATAGGAATAGATTTATGGCATTGTTATTATTTATACATTTTTTTACTAGTAATGGCGGCGATCTGTGATTTTTATCAGGACTGCGACATTGCGGCGGACAGATTGGGCGCTTTTGACACTTTTTTGGGACCAATGACATTTATACCGCGATCAGAGCTAAAACATAGCCACTGATTACTGTATAAATGTCACTGGCAGGGAAGGGGCTAAACTTTAGGGGGCGATCAAGGGGTTAACTGTGTTCCCTAGGCGTGTTCTAACTGTGTGGGGGCTGAGCTGGCCAGGGCATGACAGATCTAACTGATCCCAATCACTGGGAACATTAGATCTGTGCCCTCACAGAACGGGGATCCGCCGTGTTTACACTGGCAGATCTCCGTTCTGCCTCTGTAACAGGCGATCGCGGGTCGCCGGTGGCCATCGAATCCACCTGACCCATGGGCACGAGGGCACGAGAGCGCACTCCTGCCTGCAACTGCAGCTGCGCGAGCCACCGTACAGCTACGGTGATTCACGCAGCGGTGCCATCCTGCCGCCGTCAATCCACGCCAGGCGGTCGGCAATCGGTTAAATCAGTATTTTTTGCTAGAAAATTACTTATAACCCCCCCCCAATATTATTATTATTATTTTAGCAGAGACCCTAGGGAATAAAATGGCGATCGTTGCAATTTTATGGGAAAAAATACACTTTAATGAATTAAATAAAAAAAAAAACAACATATACCCCATTTTTTTGTAAAACATGAAAGATGATGTTACACTGAGTAAATAGAAACCTAACATGACGCACATAGGAGACGCTTTAAACATTTTTACAGGTTACCTGTTTACAGTTACAGAGGGGGTCCTGCACTAGAATTATTGCTCTCGCTTTAATGTTCACGGCGATACCTCACATGTGTGGTGTGAACGCCATTTGCATGCGTGATTTATGTATGTGTTCGCTTCTGCGTGCGAGCGCGGAGGGATGGGGGCGCTTTACGTTTTTTTTTTATTATTATTTATTTTTACACTGTCCCTTTATTTATTTATTTTTTTATCACTTTTATTCCTATTACAAGGAATGTAAACATCCCTTGTAACAGAAATAAGGGATGACAGGTCCTCTTTATGGAGAAATCTGGGGTCAAAAGGACCCTAAATCTCTCCTTTAGCCCTGAGCCAGGCACATTTTTACACGCGAACGTTGGCGTGAGAGCAATCATTCTGGGGCCAGAGATCACGTTTAACCTGAACCTGATAACCTGTAAAGGCGTTTAAAGCATCACCTTTGGACAATTTTAGGTATCGTAGTTTGTTGCCATTTTATGCGCAATTTTAAATCTTGGCATGTTTGGTATCTTGTTACTCAATGCAACATTGTGTTTTATATTTTATAAAAGGGTATTATATTGTGATTGTGGCCATTCAAATACATTTATTTTTCCCCTGAAAATTTGTGTTTGATAAACCGCTGTGCAAATACATTGTGACGTAAAAAAAAATGCAACAGACGCTATTTTATTCTCCTGGGCCTCCGATTTCTAAATACATTTTTTAGCAAAAATGTAGATTTTAACATATATGTGGAAAATGTAAAAATTGCTCCAACAGGCAAGCAGGTAAGAATGCTGCTGATAACAATTATTAACCACTTGCCAACCGCGCTATAGCCGAATGATGGCTGCGGCATGGTAAGCTAATTCCGGGACGCCATCATATGACGGCATCCCATGATTGCGCCAGGGGGGGGCCTGCGGAGAGCGAATCAGCAGCTTTTTACCACGTTATCAGCTGTGTCCAATCATAGCTGCCCACGAATGTAAACAGAAGCTGGTTATTGGCACGTCTTTCCTCGTACTGACAGCATGACCCAAGTAGTAGAGAGCCGATAATCGGCTTGTGTAAAAGGGCACTGATTATCAGTGCAGTCACAACAGTGCCCATCAGTGCTGCCAATCAGTACCCATCAGTGCTGCCAATCAGTGCCCATAAGTGCTACCAATCAGTGCTGCCAATCAGCCCCCATCAGTGCTGGCAATCAGTGCCCATAAGTGCTGCCAATTAGTGCCCAAAAGTGCTGCCAATCAGTGCCCATAAGTACTGCCAATCAGTGCTGCCAATCAGCGCCCAACAGTGCTGCCAATCAGTGCCCATCAGTGCTGCCAAACAGTGGCCTCGTACTGACAGCATGACCAAAGTAGTGCCGATAATCGGCTTGTGTAAAAGGGCACTGATTATCAGTGCAGTCACAACAGTGGCCATCAGTGCTGCCAATCAGTGGCCATCAGTGCTGCCAATCAGTGCCCATAAGTGCTACCAATCAGTGCTGCCAATCAGCCCCCATCAGTGCGGCTAATCAGTGCCCATAAGTGCTGCCAATTAGTGCCCAAAAGTGCTGCCAATTAGTGCCCAAAAGTGCTGCCAATCAGTGCCCATAAGTACTGCCAATCAGTGCTGCCAATCAGCGCCCATCAGTGCTGCCAATCAGTGGCCTTCAGTGCCTGCTCATCAGTGTCACCCATCACCAGTGACTCCTATCAGTGCCCATCAGTGCCACCCATCAGTGCCCACAAGTCATCAGTGCAGACTATCAGTGCCCTTTCAATGCCCATCAGTGCCCCCTCATCAGTGCCCATCAGTGAAGCCTCATCAGCGCACATCAGTAAAGGAGAAAAATGGTCTGTTTGCAAAATTTTATAACAAACTGTGAAAATGTTTTTTTTCCAAAATTCTCTTCTTTCGTTTACTTAGAAAAAAAATAAAAACCCAGTGGTGATTAACCACTTGCTGACCGCCCGCTGCAGTTACATTGCAGCAAGGTGGCTCAGCTGCACGAATTTCCATAGGTGTACGTCAGTTCGTGCATGCGAGATTGTGGGCACGCGCGTGTGTCTGGCAGACTCGATCTCTGCCAGCCGCCCGCGATGGTGGTACACAGAGGCAGAACGGGAATCTGCCTATGTAAACAAGGCGGATCCCCGTTCTGACAAAGGACATCTCAGAGATCTACTGTTCCCAGTGATCGGGAACAGCGATCTCTGTCATGTGCTAGGCAGCCCCTCCCCCCTACAGGTAGAATACACCCAGGGAACACAGTTAACCCCTTGGTCGCCCCGTTGTGTTAACCCCTTCCCTGCCAGTGTCATTTATACATTGATTAGTGTGTTTTTATAGCACTGATCAATGTAATAATGTCACTGGTCCCCAAAAAGTGTCATTCGGGGTCAAATTTATCCGTCGCAATGTCGCAGTCCCGCTAAAAATTGCAGATCGCCACCATTTCTAGTAAAAATTATAAAAAATTCCCTAAATCTATCCCATAGTTTGTAGACGCAATAACTTTTGCGCAAACCAATCAGTATACGCTTATTACAATTTTTTTAACAACAATATCTAGAAGAATACATATCGTTCTAAACTGATGAATACATTTGTTTTTTATATTTTTATTTTGGATATTTATTATAGCAAAAAGTCAAAATTGCCGCTCTTTTTTTGTTTATAGCGCAAAAAATAAAAAATGCAGAGGGGATCAAATACCACCAAAAGAAAACTCTATTAGTGGGGGGGGGGGACGCAAATTTTGTTTGGGTACAATGTCATACGACCGCGCAATTGTCAGTTAATGCCATATTGCAAAAAAAATGGCCTGGTCATGAAGGGGGTAAATCCTGAAGTACCATTTGTTTTATTTGTGTGATAACGAATAATAATAATTCAGTTTGGGTACAGCGGTGCATGAGCATGCAATTGTCATTCAAATGCGACAGCGCTGAAAGCTAAAAATTGGCCTGCGCGGGAAAGGGGGTGAAAGTTCCCGGTAGACAAGTGGTTAATAATAATAACAATCATAGGCATGCGCACATAGGGTGGCAGGTGTGCCAGGGCACACCCTAATCACCCTGCACTGTGCAGATTGCCCCTGCTGCCTGGCTGGGGACTGGGGAATCTCTATCCTCAGTCTCTTTCTCTGTCTCAAAAGTGAGACATCATAGGTTTGTTTAGACCCCTGATATTTCATCAAAGCCCCCCAGCAGGGCTCCTAAAAAAATGTAAAAAAATAAATAAAATATAATATTGTAAAAAAAAAAATTAAAAAAAATTGTAAAAAAACAAATAAAATAAAATAAATATAAACTACTGACACCGTCCCCTGCCCTACTGACACCGATCTCTGCCATACTGACACTGTCCTCAGCCCTACTGACACCATCCACTGCTCTACTGACACCATCCTCTGCCCTACTGACACCATCCAGTGCCTTACTGACACCATCCTCTGCCCTACTGACACCGTCCTCTGCCCTATTGACACTGTCTTTTTCCCTGCTGACACCAATATCTGCCCTACTGACACCATCCTCTGCCCTACTGACATATATATACACACACACTCATGTGTGATTGTGCTTTGTGGTGCACACCCTAATGCAATAGGCTGCGCACACCTCTGATAACAATCATGAAAAAAATTCTAATTAATCATACCATGAATAATAATAAATTAATAAGAATGAATAACAATAGTTATCTTGCGTGAACTATTGAAAAACAGCTGACCCTGTGACGCGGATCCCTGTCACTGCCGATAAGATGTAAGGTAACGCAGATCAGAGGACGTATCAAGTATCTGGCCAGGTAGACGGAGACAGACGCAATGCTATCATTGCATTCTACTGACTCTCCTGCTTATCTGTCACTTAGGAAAGTGTGAGTGACAGATGAGATCCGGCGCTGGGCCCACGGGGGAATGGTACAAGTTTCGGGCCGGCTATCTGATTCTGACAATTGCTGGGAATCAGAAGCACCAGGAATAGAATGTTAAAAAATGTATAAGAGAAGAAATGGATATGATGGGCAAAAGGAGACTTCCCTATATGGAAGGCAGAGAGCAATGTCTGAGTCAAGAGCAGCTCTGGTGACAAGGAATGAGGAATCAGTCCCGGCATTAGAGAACCTTGTCTGGAATAGAAGCTGGATGCCTGAACTTTGCTCCATAGACGGGAAGCATTCTGCTTATTAGGTGTCACTCCGCAGCTGTGCTTAGAGCAGCCTTTCTCAATCTTTTCAACACAGAGGAACCCTTGAAATAATTCTCCGGTCTCGGGGAACCCCTGCTAAAAATTAAAAGTCTACAACTCATGATACATTAGTGTGATGGTCAATGAGAAGAATGCTCCTTACACTTGTGGTCATTGGGAAGAATTACCCCTTACAGATAGCTAAAAAGATCAATGAGGTCATTGGGAATTTATCTGAGAGGTAGAAATTGACCATTGCTCAAGGAACCCCTAGCAGCCTCTGGAGTCTGGAGGAACCCTGGTTGAGAAACCCTGGCTTACACACTGGGATACTCAGATCTATAGAAAAAAAGGCTGCCCTACTAAATGAGGAGGTCAAGAAAATGAATTCTGGACCAAGGTTCTAAGCAGGGGCTTAACTACAGGGGTTGCTATTGCAACCGGGCCCCATGCTCCAGGGGGCCCATGTGCCTCCCTTGTACACCTGGATAGGAGGGTTGGTGGGGGCGGCATTTAGAGGATCCAATCTCCTCCATTTTCCTCCTAATGCAGGAGATTGGTTCCTCTATATGCTGCCCCTGCCGCCCCTCCTATCCAGTTTGCTTGTCTTCTGCTGTTCCCAGGGTCCCTGTGTGCTTCCCTGGTCCCCCCCACAGAGCTGCTGTCTTTCCCCCCCCCTCCTATAGAAGATGAGCCATGATGGAGAGATGGGAACGGGTTGGTAAATTTGTCATTTACCGGCTCTTTCTTTTTCTGAATGGACAGAGTCAGTGATTGGTACCAATTGGCTCATTCATAACTGAAGCAAAGTAAACTGTTTTTACTATACTTCCGTTTCTGAATGAATCGGAGGCTCAGTACTCAACTATTCTTGTCCATTCATTCTGTGCAGCTGAGGTTACACAGATGGAGATTAAGGGCTGAGGTTTGTTTAGACCCCTGATATCTCATCAAAGACCCCCAACAGAGCTCCTAAAAAAATGTAAAAAATTGTAAAAATAAAATTTCCGCAAATAGGGTAAAATCTTGTCAAGGCTTGACTAGTATAGTGTGGGGGAACCTGAGTGTCCTGCACAGAGCCTTGACCTCAACCCTACTGAACACCTTTGGGATGAATTTAAACCCAGGCGGTGAGCCAGGTCTTCTCATTCAACATCTGTACCTGACCTCAAAAATGTTCTTTTGGCTTATTTAACACTAATTCTACAGACGTACTTCAAAATTTTGTGAGAAGCCTTCCCAGAAGAGTAGATCCAGCTTCATAAAGACACGATGGGTTTGGTGTGGAGGAACTTGAGTGTCCTGCACAGAGCCCTGACCTCAGCCCTACTGAATATCTCACCATAAAGACGTGCTTGTCCAGTTTGTTGTGGAGGAACTCGAGTGTCTGCACAGAGCCATGACCTCAACCCTACTAAACACCTTTGGGATGAATTGGAACCCCGATGGTGAGCCAGGTTTTCTCATCCAATACCTAACCTCACAAATGTTCTTTTGGCTGATTGGTCACTAATTCCCACAAATTCACTTCAAAATTGTGTGGGAAGCCTTCCTAGAAGAGTAGAGCCAGCTTTATAAAGACATAATTGGTTTGGTGTGGAGGAACTTGAGTGTCCTGCACAGAGCCCTGGCCTAAGCCCTACTGAATATCTTTGGGATGAATTGGAAAACCGATGGTGAGCCAGGTCTTCTCAACAAACATCACTATAAAGAAATGGTTGACCAGTTTGATGTGGAGGAACTTGGGTGTCCTGCACAGAGCCCTGACCTCGGCCCTACTGAATACCTTTGGAATGAATTGAAACTCTGATGGTCAGCCTGGTCTTCTCATCCAACATCACCATAAAGACATGGTTGACCAGTTTGATGTGGAGGAACTCTGTAGTCCTGCACAGAGCACTGACCTAAATCCTATTGAACACCTTTGCGATGAATTGGAACTCCGATGGTGAGCCAGGTCTTCTCAACACACATCACTATAAAGACATGGTTGACCAGTTTGATGTGGAGGAACTTGGGTGTCCTGCACAGAGCCCTGACTTCTGCCCTACTGAATACTTTTGGAATAAATTGAAACACCGATGGTGAGCCAGGTCTCCTCATCCAACATCACCATAAAGAAATAGTTGACCACTTTGATGTGGAGGAACTCTTTAGTCCTGCACAGAGCCCTGACCTCAACCCTACTGAACACCGTTGGGATCAATTGGAACTTCGATGGTGAGCCAGGTCTTCTCAAAAAACATCACTATATAGACAAGGTTTTCCAGTTTGATATGGAGGAACTCAAGTGTCCTGCACAGAACCCTGACCTCAGTCCTACTGAACACCTTTGCTATGAATTGGAACTCCGATGGTGAGCCAGGTCTTCTCAGCATACATCACTATTAAGACATGGTTGACCAGTTTGATGTGGAGGAACTTGGGTGTCCTGCACAGAGCCCTGACCTCTGCCCTACTGAATACCTTTGGAATGAATTGAAACTCCGATGGTGAGCTCATCCAACATCACCATAAAGACATGGTTGACCAATTTGATGTGGAGGAACTCTGTAGTCCTGCACAGAGCTCTGACTTCAGCCCTACTGACCACCTTTAGGATGACTTGAAACTCCAATGGTGAGCCAGGTCTTCTCAACAAACATCACCATAAAGACATGGTTGACCAGTTTGATGTGGAGGAACTCAAGTGTCCTGCAAAAAACCCTGGCCTCAACCCTACCAATTGCAAACCAGGCCTTCAATTCCAAAGCTGAATGGACCCAATTTCCCACAGCCCCCCTCCAAAATTTTGGAGAAAGCCTTCCCAGAAGAGTGGTGGCTGTTAAATCTGCAAAAGGGGACAACTCCATAATAAATCTTATGGTTTTGTAATGGGATGTTCAACAAACTCATATAGGTGTCTAGAGACTTTCATACACATGTGTATCCATCTATCGATACACAGTGAAAAGAGTTTGCACTTAAATGGGGGCCTTCAAAATTTTCGAGAGGTCCTTAAATGACCACCTATGGGGAAGAAAAAAAATAATGCTTACCCAACTGTTCTTGGGTTCCATCCAATGCCAATCATATAGCCAGACACCAATGCACGGGTCATGCCATTTAACAAGATCACATAGCTGAAGCTTCAGCAACAGATAAAAGATCGTGGTGACCCCATGAGCTACTTTATTTTTGCCCTTTTCCAGCTGCTGTACAAAAGCAGTTGATACTGTCATCGCAAGCGAGAATCACAGGACTGCAGTCGGAAAGCATTAAAGAGAGTTTGTTCTGTTCTGCACACTGGAAGAGATGTTCGTGCGTTTGCATTTTTCTATTCTCGGTTGAACGCATATCGTTAGGGAGGTAATTGCAGGTTTGGTTCTCGGTCAGATTGTATCAAACTGAGTGATTGGTGGGGAGAGTCGCTTCCAGCTGGTCCAGGTGAGGAGCCGTTAGAAAGCGCAAAGCCGAATTCACCTTATATGGGCGCGTTACTGTTTTTCTCGCCTCGTTGCGGCTGAAGTATTATTACAGCTATTTGTCCAGAGCCAAACAGGCTTAAACCAAGAATTTGCTTCACACAAAGCTCCAAATTACAAGCAGATGGCGGCTTTATTATAGCAAATGGAAAACGCTGTATTTCTTGGAAATTTTCAGCTTGGAAAATGCATCCTATACTAAAGGAAGTTATTCATTCCAATCTTCAGGCTGAAATTGATGTTGAACAAAAACACATTTTTTTTCCCCTTAAATCTGACCTTCGGCCTTCCCTTTAGTCTTGTACAGTTGTATTGGCTCCTCCCCTGGACTGAAGTGGCTTCCTCTGATTTCACTGCACACTGTGAGCTTCTCACCATGTGCATTAGAAGCTGCAGCAAGTCATTTCCTGGAGGGCGTCTAGTGTCATCTAACTATTTCCTCCCCAGTTTGACTGTCCCTGACCCACCACTTTCATTCTTTGGACTTCAGTTCCTTCAATCATGGAAGCTAAGCATCACATGTGGGGCATTACTCAGGAAGATGAAGAGTGGGAAGACCCACTGCTTGTATCAGGACTGAGGGTTCTTGATATATGTACTGAGGCAGGGTGCTGTGATATGCTATATACAGTATAAGTATTGTGCACTATTTTCTTAAAGCTATGTAGCCAGGGCCCTGACCTCTGCAGGCTTGATGGTGACCTTTAGAGTCAAGGAGGGCTGGCATCCAACCTTACAGTGTGGGTTACTAGGCATGGCGGGTGTAATGCAGTAGATTAAAGTTTGGGCACCAGACACTTTGAAAATGCTGAAAGAGATTTATTTTCTCTTTGTGAACTGGGGAGAGAGGGTTAGGGCCAGGGCACCCTTGGAGCTAGTGCAACAGCACCTTTTGCAGACTCCAAGACTTCGAACAGATCAATATGATAGCTTCACAGTTCAGAACCGTGTTGTTAGAGAGTGAACTTGGAGCAATTTCCTTAGCTAATTTAATTGGTACTTGACTTTAACTCAGATGTAACACATACCAACTTGGTATCCCCATTGTGTAGAACTGGCTTCCATCTCGCAGCCTCCCGCTGCAGCTTCAGTTCACACTGCCACTGGGTTCCTAGAGCTCCACACAGCCTACCGCCGTGCCTTCTGCACTTCATCCACACTAACCTGCTGGGCCTTATTCCTCAACGACTCAGCTAACCTGGTGAACCTTCTTGCAAGCGTCACCTCTCTAGCCTCCTGGGTCCCTAGCTTGACTTCTACTGAGATTTTCCCACCTCTTCACCATCCCCGGCTGATAAAAAGGACTGCTCTGGTACTCTCTCTCTCAACTTTGCCCACCAGACTGTAATAAGAAGATTGTTGTCCCTTCCGATGGCAACAGTTTCCCTTTTACCTCTGGCCCTGGCTCACAATATTCTGCTGGCGACAGTGTCCTTTTCACCTCTGGCAATGAGGGGCTCTCCGGCCGGCAGAACCCACAAGACTCAGTTAGGCTTCCTTGCACTAAGCCCTAACCTCTGTAACTCCTTCCTCTCCTGGGTAGGCCTTAGACTGACTAACTCCCAGGAACCCCCGGATAGGCCCCAGGCTTCTGGCCTAGCAGCCGGGAGCTTTTAACACATGTCCACCAAGACGGCCGTCCAGGTGGCACCGAACTCCGATCACCTGACTCCTCTCCAATAAATAAGCTCTCCCAGCAGGCCATGGGGCCAAACAAAACCCCCACCCATTAGCTAGAACAACCTATCTACTCACATTCCAAGTTCATCTTCACCTTGTCAGCACAGTGCCAGGAATGGCAATGCCACCCAGTGGCAGAGGAGAGAGATGCATCAAACTTGGAATTGGAGAGAAAATCAGAAGATCCTACAATAATCAGCCAGGTTCGTTACTACCTAGCAAAACTAAATTTGTCAGCATCCCGACTCAACCCAGGGTGCTACAGCTATGCATGGCATCCCACCTGCTATGATCTGTCTGCATTGCATAGAGAACCACAGAGATGACATCACTGAGATGCAGTGGCAGCCCATCCATAAGGGGCGCAGGTGTAATCCATGCACCCATGGATTCCAATGGGGTTATTTATTTTTTTGAAGCACATGATTAGAGCCTGAGGCTCCAATTGGCTTCAAAAAAGGGTGGGCCTCGGGGCTTGGGGTGCAGAGCACTGCACTCTGAGCCCACCCAGTTGTGTGACAATAGCAAATTAACATTCTTTCTGATTTTCCTCATGGCCAGTCAGGAAGCGGTTCCTGAGATCCAATTAGCCAGGGAATCTTAGGACTCCTGGCCAATCATGCCTCAGGACCAACTTCCTGTTCGGCTGAGAGGAGAAGCAACAGCTCCAGAGAAGCTGGAGCGAAAAGCAGCAGCCCTACCCCGGATCCTTGTCATCTGCCTTCTAAGGTAAGGAGGCCTCTGATCGCTGCCTTGCTGTCTGTTTCCCACCGGGGGGGGGGGGGGTTGATCGCCGTCTTTCCGTCCGTCTCTCGCACACCGGGGTGTAGTTGGTTTGACGCCCCCCCGCCAAAATATTGAGCACCATCTGCCACTGCTGAGATGCAAAAAAGGTATGGAAAGTTTTTCTTACGGAAGAAACCAGGGAAGGTAAAATGTAGACAGATTAAACAGCTTTCAAGTATATTTAATCTGTAAAAATTCATTTCTTGTATTTGCTCCCACTGAAAGTGTCTAGGTTAAACTATTTGTAAACAGGCTTTTTTTCAGGGGTGGTACTATGTGGTTTTAATTTCCTTTGTGGGTTTATTTTTTTTTTATGTTGATATGGCCTTTTTTACATTTTGGATGTTGAAAGCACAGCATTCACTTGTTTCTGACCATCTGTCCTTTTGTTCCCAGCGTGTCTTGCATTGTTTAGAAGAAAAATGTGCAAAAAACAATGTGCACCTAAGCTACCTGACATTAGACCATCACATTATCTGCATCCCTCTAACCCCATAGATAAAAATAAAAGTCAGGCATGCACCAGTTAGGCCTATTATCCCAGAGTAAAACTGTTCTGCTGAGGACCACTTTTACACTGCACTATGTTTATTTTATTCATCTGTATTTATTGTCTAAATTATAATATTTATATTTGCATTGTCTTTATTCTCTTAGTTATGCCTCAGCCTCTGCTCCTTGTCTCCAGTGAATTTCAGCCTAACCTTGCTCTTTAAACAAAAATAAAATAGTGCAGCGCTAAAACTAGATGCCTTATGATGTTGACACCTCTTAACCAACATACAATTACATATTTCAAAAGTCTTTAAAGTGCATAAATATGTGCAATAAAGTGACTGTGTTATTAGAATTGTCCCACAAAAATTCCATATGTTGTTTTCTTGTATAAAGTTCATATAATACAGTCCGTAGTAGAACTTAAAATAGTGACTGCGACATCCACCAACATGCAGTGTAGACCTTCACCAGGGTTGGACTGGGACAAAAATTTGGCCCTGGACTTCATCCAGACCGGCCCACTTTAATTTTGCAAACACACAAAAACACTATATAAACTATAGGAACATATATCTGTCCTCCAAGTTTTACAACATTTATTTTTCTGTATGGAAATGTGTTAACTGAAAATATAACTCCTCACTCACCTCTTTTATTATTTCACTTATTCTCCTCTGTATTTTCTCCCCTTTCTCACATCGCTGTGTGAAGGAGGGCTAACGTCATGCAGGAACATTGCTACAGCCTCATTGGCTGGAATTTCAGAAACCGGCATTGCTACTCAGCCATTGGCTACCTTTCAGCAATGCAGTGAGTGGCGCTGAGGATGAGTTGGGTTGTGCACTGTGAAGTGAGGTGATTGGCTGGCCAACCCCATCCCCCTCCCCCCAGCCGGCCGGCCAACCCCCGATGGGCCCCCCTCTCCTCCCCGATGGATCCCCCTCTCCTCTTCACTGGCCATTAGCCATTCTACTTTATTTCTCTTATAGGCAGTGCAACAGTGCTCAAATTAATGGCTGCGCGAGCCGTGTAACCATTACTTTGACAGGCAGTCAGAGAACTCAGACACTTTTGGAGCACTTGGCGCACCTGCTGGGGGTATCATGGCACAAAAGGAAGTTCATAAATCAGTCCATAAAAGTCCAGAGTGCTTAAAAATTAGATTAAAAATAAAAGCAATGTTTGGCGAAATCTTTTGCCTAAAGATAATAGGATTAGATGTATAGTTCGAGATGCTACTCCGGCTAGACCTGTACGTGGTGTCAGGCTAGGGAGTCAGTGTTGGTAGCCAGCTATGAGAGCAGAAACAGGGCTGGTGCAAGGATTTTTGACACCCTAGGCGAAACCTCATTTTGCCGCCCCCCCTTGGCCCACCCCTGACTCCACCCCCTTTTACATGCCCAGCCTGATCAGCCCCAATCAATACAGCCTCATCTGTGCCCATCAAATACAGCTTCACCAGAGCCAATCAATACAGCTTCACCAGTGCCCATCAAATACAGCTTCACCAGTGCCACTCAATACAGCCTCATCTGTGCCCATCAAATACAGCTTCACCAGCGCCAATCAATACAGCCAAACCTATGCCCATCAAATACAGCTTCACCAGTGCCAATCAATACAGCCTCACCTGTGCCCATCAAATACAGCTTCACCTGTGCCCATCAAATACAGCCTCATGGGGGTTGGGGGCAGAGGGGGGGTATTTGGCAGATCAGTCACTATTTCTATATACATTTGCAAATGGCATATGATAATACAATCTCATTATCTCAGTCACACAGTGTCAGTTTTTACATGAATCAATGCAGAGCAGCCAGTGACAGATCAACAGTGGCCAGGCGCCATAGGCGGCAGTGCGCCCTAGACGGCCGCCTACTCTGCCTAGTGGTAGAGCCGGCCCTGAGCAGAAGAGGACTCTGTATGGGTGAAAGAAGAGAAAAGTAAAGTGGCGCTGATCTGAGTGCAGCATTAGTTAGGAAACATAAGGTTTATTATGTGTTATCAAACGCACACAGTTTCATCATTCAAAAACAGGCATGTAGTACGTTCCATGGGTCCCTGGCATCCGTACCGCTGGGCATGGATGAACGCGAGCCATGGCCACTTTGGTACACGTGTTAAATATATCAAAGGAAATCACTATATAAAAACAATAACTAATAATGATGGGTGGAAGGGGGTTGGAACCAAATCTGCTATCCGTATATACTCACAGCTGGAGGATTGTAAAACAATCTCAGAAGACCGTAAGGGTCCTGTCAAAAAAATTATAAAAAGATGAAATTAAAAAAGGAATGATAAATTCAAAATAAGGATAAAAATAAATATAAAAATAAAATGTTATTTTATTTTTATATTTATCATTTTTGTTTAATTTTCAGATTTTTTTTTAATATTTATTTTTATCCTTTATTTTGAATTTATCATTATTACTTTTTAACTTCAAATTTTAATTTCATCTTTTTTTTTCATAGCAGATTTGGTTCCAAAACCCCCTTGCACCCATCGTTTTTAGTTATTTGTTTTTATATAGTGGTTTCCTTTGATATATGTAAAATGTGTCCCATGTCCGTAACTGTAGTGTTTCAGCCAGCGCTGGTCCTGCTGAGCCTTTTTGTTCTACGAGCCCGTCCGCCCCGTGTCCTATATCGCCCTCACTTAAGATGGCCGTTTCTCAAGCCTGGTGAAGGAGCACGCATGCTCTGAAAGCGAGCCACTTTGCCACTCCCCCTGCTCGTCACGGACGCTTAGGACGATGCAGTGACGTGCCTATCACCCGCCCAGCTGATCCTCTGCAGCCCCGTAGCCTCGGAGACCACCGGAGTGGCCAGGGCTTGCGTTCATCCATGCCCAGCGTTACAGATACCAGGGACCCACGGAACGTACTACATACCTGTTTTTAAATGATGAAACCGTGTGCATTTGATAACACATAATAAACCTTATGTTTGGTAACAAATGCTGCACTCAGATCACTGCCGCTTTACTTTTCCCTTCTGTCATTGAACCGGCCCACTGAGCCATCGGCCCTCCAGGAAACTCCCGGTAGTCCCGATGGCCAGTACATGCCTGACCTCCACCAAAGGTTTATATGGGTACTCTTGCCAGAACACTCTGGGTATATGCGTAGTAGATTCTATACCAAAAAAGACCTTAAGGATCATCAGTTGGAATCATGTAGTAGGACCAACAACTCATTGAATGGCGCACCTCAGACTGTATATCCGTCCCACAACCTACAGCTTTAGGGCATCGCTCATAGGAAATCATCCATGCCAGTATGTCACCACAATGGACCAGGATATCATTATCGAGATGACCTCATACAGAAACAAAGGTGCCACATAGCATAATACCGTTTGACCAGATAAATGTATTTAAAAACAGTTGCACTTACCTGTGTAAAAATGAGCAGACACAGTTTGGAATTCCAACAATATGTTTTCAAGGGCGCAATGGACTGGAGCAGGCTCTCCTCACCCGACGCGTTTCGTCTGACAAGACTTCAACAGGGGTATGAGCCTTCTGCCCCCATTGTGCTAAATTTATAAGTTACATGTACCTCCCACAACCTGAACCTCATTGGTCAGATAACCATACTTAACATTCATACCTCTGTGGTCACCCACTTATTGGTGCATATGTGTTCAAAGCCTCGATCGCAGTATTACTAACTCGACAGCTGCGGGGCGATAGGATCATGAGCGTCGTCACTTCAATAATAAATTCTGCCAGGGTATGTAAACTTATGAGCACAACTGTATGAAGGAAACAGCACAGTTTGCCGACTAAGTGCAGTTTATAGGAAAAGACTTTATTAAAAATCACAAGTGACAACTCACAAGATGCATAAGGATACGAGCATGTAATCCACTCTCACTGTCATCCACCCTCACCCATAATGTCCCCCATGGCAGTGCCCAACTTGCTGAAGTGTTACTAAACCCAGTAATATGAAAATAGTTCCTCTGCACCCCCCCCCCCCCCCCCCCCGTGCCCACAGCTTATAAATCTTCTTTTTACATTAAATCACTGCCACTATATATCTTTTTGGCTGATCTGTATACCACAGTCAGTGATAAACTGCACAGTATCTCCTGTGCTGAGAGTTCAGGTAGGAGGAGATTTCAACTACAGCCTGTATACACACTCACATGTGTGATGTCAATATCATGTGATCTGGCTAGCTCTGAGAACAAGTACACATGTTCTCTCTGTCTTCATAAAAGACACAAATCAGCATGTGCAGGAGGACTACCCTGTCTGTGTTTATCTGGCCTTCCCCAGATGGACAGTGCAGGGAGGGAAGGATAAATGAATACAATATAAAGCAGCCTTTTTACATAATGCAGAGGATTAACCCCTTAAGTTCCACAGTGAGTATGACAAGCATGCTATTCTGCACCTAAAGACAGATTTTACTGTTGTGGGTCTAGTAACACTTTAAGGTTAAAGTTTGATGAAAACTAGCATCTCCTGGTGGCACTAAAGGCAGCCAGCTGAGTCTTTTTTTTACCATAGCTTACCTATTAGCCCCCCAAAAATGGCTGGGATTTAACAGCACAATTATCCCCTCATAGACTTCAAGGAGATTTGCTGCTAAATTTGGGTTTTGCGAATTTCAGGCAGGATTGGACAATCCTGTAGACAAAACACTTTGGGGCGGGGCTTAAGCTGACGCCATCACAACGCCAGCAGTGTGCTTATTCTCTTACAATCATGTTTATGTCTATCTTTTGAGTATTTTCCTTAGTATAATAAATAACATCGGTGGTTTTACACTATGGAGGTTTTGTGATCTTTTATTGCCATTGCTGATCTATTTTCCCGATGGTGAGCTTTGTGGTTCCCAGGCTTCTGCATACACATTGGATCCATGTAGGGTTGTGAGACCAGAGGGAGGCTGATTTAACCCTGGATATACCAAACACTCATAAGACCTCCCATAGCTCTATATTTTTTTATGAATGGTGGGGTGGTGGAACCCACTGGGAGAATTAAGATCAAGATTACCCTACCCTCTGACTTTTCTTCACATATGCTTACTTGTGTAGTGCACCCCCTTAAGGGCCCCAAGTAATTGGGATTCCCCACCCTAGTCAAAGAACAGTCCATAACTTGTTTTTTTTTTGTTTTATTGAGGGTAATAAACTTGGATGGGGATAGGGGTATTAAGGGATGCCCACTTAACTTCAGAACACGCTTCAGGGACACTTTTTGCTATATACAGTTATAGACCTACCTCTTCCTCCAGCACACACTTGCTTGCAGAAACTCTGCTGTTTTACTCTAAAAATAGTTTGTAGCAATGGCCCATCATAGGCAGGAACTCGCAGCTCCTATACGTGTGGGACGTTGGAGTGACACAGCTAACGCATTTCCAGCACTTCCTCCCGTGGTCACTGAGCCCAGCACCACCTCCTCAGGCACCACTGGCCTGCCGGGCTGCTGCTGCTCCTTTCACTAACCCTCCTTGCCAACTTCTCCACAGGCCTCCCGGACTGACACTCTCTTCACAGTCCTCCCAGATTGAACACTCACCAGCCCACCCGGTGGACTTCTTAGGAGATCTCCCGGACGTGCTGAGTGTTGACCTGCTCCTGCTGTCCTCTCCTTTCTCCCGTGCCTCCAGGATAGGATTTCTCTGTGTGTTGTAGATGGTCCCCCCAGCACCTGAGCCCCAGGCCTGATGTCACCCCCCCCCCCCCCCAGACTAGTGGGCACCTTGCGAGGGCCTCCGACAGCCTCCTCAGCACCCCATCTCCATCTTCCACCTGGCTGCCCCTGCTGGCATTACTCATGCCTATTTATGAGGTAAACAAGCCCCCTTCCAGCCCCTTTCTGCTGGGGATTGGCCAAGGACCTCATAAATATGCCAAGCAGCTCCTCCTAGTTTCCCCCCACTACATCTGGAAGCTTCTCCAAGGTTCCAGAAAACAGGGGAAGGCACCAGAGATGCTGCTTGATGAGTCATCCAGCCTCCCTGAGTCACTCAACCCTGACCCACATTCAACCCAGGCCTGGCTCTCAGCCAAACTAATTTGCCTACACTAGCACACTAGCTAGAGGGGACTACACTTGGATTGACAGTTGATTTTTATTTCAAGGCACAGCAGACTTTTTATTTAAAGTACAGTGCTGATTGCATTACTATTTTTTTATTTGTTTATTATTTATGTTGTACTATATATTTTTCTCATTTGATGACATTTGGATGTTTCAGATGACTATCCATTGGCTCCAGACCAGGCGAATCTACCCTGTTCAAAAGAATTTCTCGCTATTGCCATATGTCCCAACTCCAAGGGGTCTGGCGCACTGGAGTGCGAATCGCAAGAAGGTTAGTGTGGCGCACCACAGGGCTGTGGACCTATGGCTGACTGCTGCTAAGTAGTACCGGCTGATACGGGGAGAGGGCCCCCTAGAGCACGGACACAGGAACACAGGGAGCTAGTGCATCGGTTTCCCAAGGGCACGGAATCTAAGAGCCAGTGGGTGTTCACCAGAGCCTCTAGTGGTGAGGATGGATTTGGCTGCAACTGGATCCAGGTCGCAGCCCTCAGGGTCCCCTAGCTCACATTCGGACTGGCCCCGGGTGGTAGAGGGGAAGCAGCAGCACAGGAACAACAAGAAGAGTCAGAGGGATAGCAAAGGGTCAGGCCAAGCAGCAGACTGGAGAAACCGAAGACAAGCCAAAGATCGAGGTATCAGGCAGGAAGGGATAGTCAGACAAGCCAAGGATCAGAACACGGATAAGACTCAGAGCAACCGAAGGAGACAATCACACACAAGCCAAGCATGGACAAACATTGATCAGCAATGCAGCCCTGCACTGCCATGTGTTATACCCTGTTACCAATTAAGACCTGGGGAGGAGACCATCTGAGGAGGGCCTACTAAAGCACACAGGTGAGGGAGGCCTGGCCTTTAACTGGACACATGCAGCAAAGGTAGGCAACAGATAAGACATGAACGTTTGCAAGACATAATGTTTACTATGGTTTTATGACACCATATGATTGGTGACATACTGTTCCCCTACTGATCACGGCCCCCGCATGTCGCACGGAGCTGTCCCTCTGTGGGTGCGCCTACCTGTGAGGAACGAGGCCAGTCTGGATGCTTTGCTGGAACGCAGCATTAATACTTACTCATGATTATCCACTCCTTTTTTTTAGACCAGTGATGATGACTTATATACTGTACCCTTATCTCCTCCCCTGAGGAAGGAAAACACATAAGATTTCCGAAACGCGTCGGTTCTGAGTCAGCTGCGAACACCTTGCAACTCCAGGCCTCACCCCACCGAGGCCTGATTGGTGCTCCAGCTCATCTCAGGATCAGGGTGCTTTTTATATCATGTCTAGATAGGGCTGGCTCTACCACTAGGCAGAGTAGGCGGCCGCCTAGGGCACCACTACCACCAGGGGCGCCCATCCGCTGTTGATCTGTCACTGCTCTGCATCAATCACTCATGTCACTGGAGAGCCGTGGCTGGCAGCACCCCAGGGCGGTAAAATGAGGCGGATCCAGGGGCACAGGTGCGGGCCTGTAAACCACGGCTAAAGAAATGGGTAGAGAAGCTCTGCAAAAAATCTCTACTTCCACCACCTCCATCATATAAATTGACAGGGCAAAGGGGGTGGAGTCAGGGGCAGAGCCAAAGGGGGGGCAAAATGAGGTTTCCGGTGTCAAAAATCCTTGCACCCGCCCTGTGTCTAGATCTCACTGTGGTTTTTAGATTTGGATCCCTATTTTGGGATCTTGTATTCAATAAACGTTGTTACATTTTACAACTTTTTCGTTAACATTTCTTCACCATTGTTACTTCCTTTTCCCCCTACCTGTCCTCTTGGGGTTTATCTAAATTTTTGCAATTTGCTTGGGATGTTGACAGATGTAGTGGGTTAGTGGTGTACCTAGCTCTTTTTCTCGTAGACAATTGGATGTTACAGCGCAGCATATCTGATTTATAATAAGGATTGGATCAACCTCCCCCGCGATTCCAGGTAGCTCATCCCTACCCACAACATTCAGAACTCAGCACAGCTCCCCCTGCTGTTCAATTTACATAACTGCCTATTTCACTGCACTTGATATATGAACCAGGAAAGCATAAGGATTGCTTTCACAGGGCTACACCCCCCAACATAACAAGCTTTCCCTGCCAGAACGGCTTTCTGTTACTCGTTAGGCGTTTTGGCACAGCTTGGGCAAGAGATGATTATGTCTAGATGGTTTAGGTGGCTCTGCTAAGTGATGGAACAGCTTGATAATGGAAGGCAAGCAGCCGCTGCAGTAGCTGTGAGCTGTTTGAAGTGTATTGCTGGATCCCCTGAATTATATGCACGCAGCATCCGACGGAGACCTCGGCAAGAGCAGACAAGCCTTGAATTGGCTCCGGCGCATTCATGGCAGGAAGAGCCATCCAACAACCGCGTGCCAAGAGTCAGGATGCGGCCATGGCCTGCTGGAGACTTTATGCAGCACAGATTAAGCATCTGCTGAGCGGGACTGATACACTCCCTGCGCCAAACGGACGAGGATGGGCGACGCTCACATAGCTGCCATGTATGCAAAGGATGATGAGCCGCAAAAATATGAATCAGCCGCCCCCAAGGAGTCCTCGGCAGCAGTAAAAGTTATCCGTTATTTTATCATGCAGGATACAAACAGGCGGCGATAGATGGCG
>BLSH010116636.1:302423-327072 GCA_018402905.1 Glandirana rugosa
GGGAAGACATATAAAGACTTCACTCTCACAAGGAGGGAGCAAAGCTGTGGGAGGGACCCAGCAGGCTCCACTCACTTCAGAAATATACAGAAGGGGCGGAGACGCGACCAGTCACCCGTCACAAGGAGGGAGCAAAGCTGTGGGAGGGACCCAGCAGGCTCCACCCACTTCAGAAATATACAGAAGGGGCGGAGACAAGACCAGTCACCCGTCACAAGGAGGGAGCAAAGCTGTGGGAGGGACCCAGCAGGCTCCACCCACTTCAGAAATATACAGAAGGGGCGGAGACAAGACCAGTCACCAGTCACAAGGAGGGAGCAAAGCTGTGGGAGGGACCCAGCAGGCTCCACTCACTTCAGAAATATACAGAAGGGGCGGAGACAAGACCAGTCCCCCTGCACAAGGACAGAGAGCAGCAGTGAGCGGTCTTTATTACAGGAAGTCTCACACTGGACTACTGCACAGATCTGGAGGAAATACACAAAGCTCACTGAGATTCCAGAAGAATCCACATGATAAATATATCCCGGAGTTCAGCTTTAAACCAGCAAAGTTCTACTTTAAATCAAACCTAATTCATGTCACAGTCAAGTTCACAAAAAAGCAATGCTGTGTCCAGCCGCCGTGTCCTTGTAATGTTTTTCATCCCGTGGTACAATCAATGGTAATAACATTGGAAGGAGGGGGGTGCCCAGCATCTCATCGATGGAGTCAGCCTAGACAAAAGCTCAAAGTGTATAGAGAGAGATGACAAATACGATAAACTCTCCATTCTAATCTACACCGGACGCTTCCTGGACTCTACCGGGCAAACTGTGACCTTGTCAGGCAGTCTTCAATTTGTCTGTTCCTTATCGAACGTCGCTATAGATCGCACGGTGCGTTACTTATTGACCAACTCCTATGGGAAACCCTTTGCCACAATGCCTTAGACAGTGCGCGGGGTCCTCTTAATAACCACCGAATCGTTCCGGTAATGTAGTTCTGTTAAATAATATCCAGATTGATTTCTCGTCATTGAAGTACATGATTGGAGAATAGGACAAGGCCAACATCTGCTGTGGATACAAAAGCTTCCAAAGTCTACATCATGAACTCATAGGGGCTCATGTTAGTCAGAACCCGTGTGTCAGGACCAGGGCTGGATTAAGAGCATCATGGGCCTGGTGCTGAGGAAGTTACACCCTCCTCCTCTGCCAGGGGGCCTGTGCTTGCACTTGATTGGTTGCTAGGATGCTAGGCGGTCCAAGCAACCAATAATTTTCACAGCAGTGGACAGTGGGCAGCGGTGGTAACCAGTGCCAGTGGGAAGTTCTTGGGCGGCTGGGCCTATATTAAGGTAGGGGCCTGGAGCTGCAGCTCCAATAGCCCCTACGTTAATCTGGCCCTGGTCAGGACAGCTTCAGAAGAAAAGCCATGTATGCAGAAGATGGGACATTTTCTGTTGCTTGTGTGCACACACATTTACCTAAACACATTAATACATGAGGCATGCTGCAGAAATGTATATGTGCACAGGTGCATGAGCATGCATGCTTAATTCCAATCTTGGCATCTATTAAAGGTACAGAACTGAACTACAAAGTTACTGGATGGTCTTCAGATGTATTCTGCGACTTTAACTATGAATTTGTTCCTGAGATCTGCTTTCCAATTGTTGACCCCCTGATTAGAAGTGTAGTGCTTACCCCTGCAATAGGTGATGATTGGTCATCTGCTCTGCCACAACTCTCCCCACAGACACACTTGGTCGCAGATCAAAAGCCTTTTATACCTGTGAACTTAGGGTTAGGTGGGCTATCCCTCTTTAAAAATGCACAGGAATAAGACCACAAACAGCTTGGTGGTAAATTAATTGAATATATTATGGCAATTCAATTAAACACAGGGTAAATCAGCAAATGGATAATAGCACAGATTTAAGAATACTATAATAAAAGAATGGGCAATTAACCACTAACTTGCACTTAAAAAAATAGCAAGGATAGCTTTGATAAAGTTCGGATTGGCCGAACGAAACGCGTCAGCGCACGCGTCATCACGCCCCGCCCATCACCAACTCGGCCACCCCCACCTCATCCCTGGAGCGAAGTTTGAATCAGCGGACTTGCCTGCAGCCACTTCCGGGACGCCGCCCGCAGATAGCGGACTGACCAGCGACCTATATAGGGGAATTCCCTCGTGTTTGCCCCCGGACCTGGCAGCTACCTCTCTGGATGTCGCATGGAGTCAGTGGCCGGCCCAGCAGCCTTCTAATGGGAAGGTGCCCAGGCATCTGCCAGTATTACCCAGCCCGGGTTTCGGCAGTCATCTCCTCGGCTGCCGGCACTGACATCCCGCACACAGTGGCCACGACTATACTCACTGTCTTCAGAGAGTGAATCACGTAAGACGGAGTTCCAACGCTGACAGTTCCATTCATCTCTATCCATGGATTCAACTGATGTGGTGAGACCAGTCCAATAGTTTTTATATTGTGTGTCATGACACAGTGGTATGTAGAAGGAATACTAATCCTAGTGGCTACCTCTCCAACTAGCTTATTGACTCAATACTTACCCTGACGAATGATCTCGTCCCGAGTCGCATCTCAAAGGGGACACTGCATCACCATTCCAGGACTGTCACTGCATGGTTCATCCATCCAGCAGATTCCCTAATGTCCTCGGTATATACCCAGGAGACTTTGCTCCATTGTGTCAACCTATACTGATCTCAGTGATGGTGCTGTGCATACTGATAACAGCTGGTTTGCTGGATCGGGTAATCTCAACAGCTTTCCAGATCTGAGTCATTATCAGGTTGAGGTGAAAATTGGTGTGTATGACCACGGCCGGCCAGTGTGTATGGGGGGTTGTTTTTACCTAGACAACGTTGTCTTTTTTTACCATGCTATCTTGTGGTGGTGCCTTTTTTTGTATTTTGTAATTTGTTACCAATAAAATTTCTTCTTTAATACTGACCGTGTGGCCCAACAAGAATCCTTTGGTGGCTATACCCCAACAATTTTTCTAAATTGAGCTATAACCAGGTAACTCGAGTCTCTAACTGCCTTCAACCAATTCAGAGGGATCGAAGGAGTCCTGTCGTACACCTTGTGCATACAATCCCAATGGTGGGTAGGGGAGTAGGCGTTTTTAGTGTGGGGGTATCCTTGAAGGAGGTAGAAAATACCTGGCGCTTAGTAATTTACAATGGGGCCTTTCTTTAGGTGGCGCACTATACCTTTAGGAGTTTTAGTGAGTAAAGAATGGCAGGTAGGATGTTAAGTAGGAGCAGCCTTTATTTGGGCTAGCAGTGTGGGGCAGGTGTTTAGTTCAGCTCACCACTTCCTGTGGGGTGACTGGTCTGGTCCTAAAGATTTGGTGATCAACTGGATCCAGGAGTAGGATGCAGTGTCTCAGCTCTGATTTGGAAGATGCAAGGACTCTGCCTCTTAAGCTCAGTCTCTTAAGGCAGCTCTAGCAGACTCAGATGCAAGTCTGTTCTCTTAGCTCCTCTTCTGATGTCTCTAGTCCCTCGGAGGTGAGGCATAGACCCTGACAGTAGGTCTGTATCGCTATGTGGCTGCACACATGCATGCAGAGTCTCCTGGCTGTGTACAGACCATAGCAGCAGGGAGAGGGAGGGGGCAGCGTGTGAACACGCAGCTAGCTGCATCTGGCCACACAAGTTTAACCTCTACAAATTCTTGACCATGGCTTGTCTCTGGTGATTCCTAATTTGACCTCACTTAGTTTTTGCCCATTGCGTGTCTCTGCTGATTTCTGTTTTGACCTTGGATAGTTCCAGATCATGGCTTGTCTCTGCCGATTCTATGTTTGACCTTGGCCATTTCCTCACCACAGTTTCCCTTTCTCCATTCCCTGCTGGTTCCCTACTACCTAACCACAGCTTGCTTCTGCTGATTCTGAATTTGACCTTGGATAGACCCTTACTACAGCTTACCTCTGCTGACCTACTAGTGTGACCTAAGCTGGTCTCCTTATCTCAACTCTGCCCATTAACCTGATTGCTGCCTGTCTCCTCTGCTACTGACCGCCGACTGTCCAGACAATGCTTCCAGCCTGCTGTGTGTCCAGGTTTTCTGGCCAGGTACCTCCCTGTAGGTCAGTATCAATAACCTAATTGATATCAATACCTATCAATTGATAAAAACCTAAGCTGGAGTTGAGCTTTAAATAGAGTATGAAGTTTGTCCAACACTTCATACACATCAGTAGAAAATAGAAGCACATCCACAATGATACAGTCTGAGGCCACACTCCGCATGGCTCTCCAATGCCCTTTTAGTGTGAAGCCTGCAAGAGGAGTAAAATTGGCCCTAAGCTGCATTCTCCCTGACCCTCTTTTAAAGAAGAAGTCTAATTCATACTTTTATTACAGTGTTCTGTCTTCCAGGGGACCAAGTGCCTGTAGTACTTTGTGCCAACTTTCTATGTGCTTTGAAATGTGGTCAAATAGGACGCCTCGCTCCTCTTCCGACAGCTGTTCAACAATGCACCTTGCAAGAAGACAAACAAGGAGTATAATCGTCACTTATCTCCAGCTCCAAGCGCTTACCCAAGACAAGCACGGGCAACTGGCATGCAGAGGGAGAGGGTGTGTCAGCCTACCATCCATCTGCATTCCTCTTGCCGCCACTTGTCTCAGGAAAGTGCTTATGTAGTGCTCTCCCCTTAAAGGGCCAGCTAATTTGGTTCCAAGGTTTTTATGCCAGTAGGTGCTGTAGCAGCCAGACGCACAGTCTCAGTCACTCCTCAGTGATCAGTTTAAGGGTATTCTCTTTTCTTGCTTTATTGAAACAACTTGAACTTGGATGTGTGCAATGTTAAGTAGTAAGTTGAGGACACCTTTCTACCTCTTAGAGCAGGAGTCTCCAAACCTTCTAAAGAATGGTCCAGTTTACTGTCCTTCAGACTTTAGAGGGGCCGGACAATGCCTGATCTTTGGTATTAGGGGGAGAAATAGTTTGTGTCAGTAGGAGGAATAGTGCCCCATTTTTGCTGTTGGTTGGAGGAATAGTGGCCATCGGTGTCAGTGGAAGGAATAGTTCCCCAATGTTGGTGTCAGAGGGAGGAATAGTGCCCCATTTTTGCTGTCGGTTGGAGGAATAGTGGCCATCGGTGTCAATGAAAGGAATAGTGCCCCATTGTTGGTGTCAGTAGCAGAAACAATGCCTCAAGGACTCAATAAAGGCAAGCAAAGGGCCACCGTTTGGAGACCACTGTCTTAGAGATTCTGAGCACAGTTCTTGCAGCAGCAAATGATGGGCTGAGCTATACAGGGACACCATTAGCAATGTTCACTTTAAGTACAGGCTGACCCTGACACAAGAGGGATCCCAGCAGTGACTGAGATCTCACACAGTGATCTATACTCACTAATGTCCTTGGATAATTGGATGTCTCCTTCCAATATCTTTAAGACAGCTCTCCTGTGAATCTTCCTGACCAGATTCCCCAAAAAGAAGTCCTTTAGTCAGCTACAACAGAATAGCCCCCCAGGTAACCAGCTGGGACCCCGATGAGCAGTAGCAAAGCATAGCTGGACTGGCCAGAATTGCAGAAGCCCTTCAGGTTGTCATCTCCTTCTCCTGGAAAGAACCGCTCTGTTCTAAGCCCCAAACTATTTATGCTCCCTCCCAGCCACCTGGTCGCTCGCTCCTCCACCAGGAATTGGCTGGAACCATATAAATGTTCAGCTGCTGATTTGATTCTTCCAACCCACCCCAAATATCAATGCAGTAGTCTCCTTGCTGAGTTTTCAGATGGCCGTGGTTAGTTAGCCTTCCAGAGTACATAGGAAGGTGGGACAAAGCACTGCATGTACTGTAGGTTGTCACCTGGGTTACAAAACACATTACTAAAAACAGAAATGATATTAGTTGGAGGAATAACGCCCCATTTTTGTTGTCGGTGGTAGGAATAGTGTCCATCATTGGTGTCAGTGGAAGGAACAGTGCCCCATCATTGGTGTCAGTGGGATGAATAGTGCCCATCATTGGTGTCAGTGGGAGCAACAGTGCCCATCATTGGTGTCAGTGGAAGGAACGGTGCCCCATTGTTGGCGTTAGTGGCAGGAATAATGCCCCATTGTTGGTGTCAGCAGCAGAGGATCTCCTCCCCAAACTATTTATGCTCCCACCCAGCCACCTGGGCACTTCCCCCTTCACCAGGAATTGGCTGGAACCATGCAAATGTCAAGCTGCATATTTGACTCTTCCAATCCACTCATTTCTAGAACTATCCAGAAGGCAGGGGAAAGCAGTCAAACCTGCAACCAGTGAGACACAGAGCAGCTCATAACAATTGCAGGCTGCTGAACCAATTGCAGTAGAGCTAAAACTAAATTGACCTAATATCTATCTAGGAGGCTGCTACAGCCGAAGATAAGTACCGGCTATTAATGCAGTAGCTGAGGTTTCAGTTGGCCGTGGTAGGAGGAGGGTTGTCCTGTCCGGTCACGTAGTTAGCCTTCCACAGCACATAGGAAGATGGGACAAACTACTGCATAAACGTTGTCCCCTGGGGGACAGAACACATTAATAAAAAAAGTAAAAGGGACTTTTTCTTTAATGACTTCACAAGATTTGCCTTGAATTCTTCCTTCCGCATGTCATGTTGGTCTCCAGTGTTCCAACTTTTCCAATTTAAACCTGGCAATATTTTTTTTTTTTTTTGCTGCTGTTCTCCCAGAGGTAGCTGACATACACATCATATTCCTGCGATTTGCTATGCGTCTTCCTTCAATTCTGCTTATTAACAGCGGCAGAGAGGGATGTTGCCGAAGGCTTTCCAAGAAAGCTTTTACTTTAGAAGGCTATTTTCAGAACAGAGCCATGCACCTTATTTGAAGACCTTGATTCAATCCTATCTATTAAGGATTTTTTTTTTCATTTTTGAAAAAAAGAAAAGAAAAAGGAATTCATTTGAAGCATTAATTAAAATTCAAATGAAAAATAGGCTTTTGTGCCGCTGAAAAGGCAGACTGTAAAGTTTTAATGAATACAAAAGTGAATAATAATCCTTTGTTCTAAGGGGGGGAGCCGCGCACGCACACACCAACGCTGATGAAAATGCAATATGAATGATAAAGTGATGTGTTGACATTGTGAACTGCCAATAACTCAATAAAACAAGCAGCCCTGAGACTCGGCGGCATTGAACGGAGAGATCAGAACAGGAATAATAAGAGAGATTTCTATGTGGCTAATGAAAAGGAGGACTTAGACACGCCAGAGGTCAGAATTGGGGGAGAAAAGCAATGACGAGACGTCTGAAGTACATTCGGCCGGCGGGAGGGTGTGTGCTCACCAGGGGAGGGAGAGGTGTAAGTTTATAAAACTGGAAAAAAAAAGCATGGATTTCAATGACATAATTTCTACAGCTAGTGTTGAAAAGAAACTTTTGCGCTGTGGTGCATTGCGGTAACAAGAACGTCAATGCAACCATCAATGAACGTCACTGCAACCGTCAATGAACGTCAATGAAACCATCAATGAACGTCAATGCAACCATCAATGAACGTCAATGCAACCGTCAATGAACGTCAATGAAACCATCAATGAACGTCAATGCAACCATCAATGAACGTCATTGCAACCGTCAATGAACGTCAATGCAAACATCAATGAACGTCAATGCAACTATCAATGAACGTCAATGCAACCATCAATGAACATCAATGCAACCATCAATGAACGTCAATGCAACCATCAATGAACGTCATTGCAACCGTCAATGAACGTCAATGCAACCGTCAATGAATGTCAATGCAACCGTCAATGAACGTCAATGCAACCGTCAATGAACGTCAATGCAACCGTCAATGAACGTCAATGCAACCGTCAATGAATGTCAATGCAACCGTCAATGAACGTCATTGCAACCGTCAATGAACGTCAATGCAACCGTCAATGAACGTCATTGCAACCGTCAATGAACATCAATGCAACCGTCAATGAACGTCAATGCAACCGTCAACGAACGTCAATGCAACCGTCAATGAACGTCAATGCTACTGTCAATGAATGTCAATGCAACCGTCAATGAACGTCATTGCAACCATCAATGAACGTCAATGCAACCGTCAATGAACGTCATTGCAACCGTCAATGAACGTCAATGCAACCGCCAATGAACGTCAATGCAACCGTCAATGAACGTCAATGCAACCATCAATGAACGTCAATGCAACCGTCAATGAATATCAATGCTACATGTGCTTGTGCATTGTGGTGCTATTCATTTTGAACGGCACCACAATGCACTATACAGCGGAGGCCTACAAAATTATTAGCTTTAGGGCCATCATTTATTATATACAGTACCTCACAAAAGTGAGTACACCCCTCACATTTGTGTAAATATTTTATTCTATCTTTTCATGTGACAACACTGAAGAAATGACACTTTGCTACAATGTAAAGTAGTGAGTGTACAGCTTGTATAACAGTGTAAATTTGCTGTCCCCTCAAAATAACTTAACCATAACGAACAGGGTTTGGGACTTTGAATGAAGCTTTGAGCATACAATGTGTTGGTACAAAGGAGCAAAGTTTTAATGTTTTAATGTTAAAATATAACAGTAAAGACAATGCAGAGTACATCAATGTTCCACACATTAATTGCACAAAATTGGAATAAAACAGGTTAACCAATGGTGTAACCCCCCCCCCCCCCCCAAACAAAGGCATGGTTTGACCAATGAAGGATTGCAGTGGGGTTGAGAAGACAGTAGATGCATTGTTCGCGTCAATGAAGGGCCCTATGTGTTTTCGTGGCCAGTGCCGCTCATCAGGGGCCATTGGAACTTGAATCAAGATGTATCTGTGAGGTCATACAATGTTACATAACCATTAGGTTGATGTTAGACCATGAAGTGGGGGAGGGATATACAAAATTGGAGGCACCTACTATAGCACCCACGGGAACCGGAACGGCCACTCCCATGGCTCGGCAGCGTGGCGAGGGCCCCGGGCCCGGCGTCGAGCCCCAACGGGAGCTGAGGAAGTGGGAACCCGCAGCCTGCAAACCAGCACAAAGGAGCGTTAGATGGCATGGAAGCCAAGGGAAGGAAGGGAGGGGAGCAAGGTGGGTGAAGGTGGTGCAGGGAAAGTGGAAGAGTGTGCAGATCACCGGTGGGAGTGACAGAAAGCGGGGAGTGAGCAAGAGGACCTGACACAGCAGTGTGCCAAAATAACTTAACACACAGCCATTAATGTCTAAACCGCTGGCAACAAAAGTCAGTACACTCCTAAACGAAAATGTCCAAATTGGGCCCAAAGTCTCAATATTTATTTTCCAGTGCTGCCTTAACCCTCTTGGGCATGGAGTTCACCAGAGCTTCACAGGTTGCCATTGGAGTCCTCTTCCCCTCCTCCATGACGACATCACAGAGCTGGTGGATGTTAGAGACCTTGCGCTCCTCCACCTTCCGTTTGAGGATGTCCCACAGATGCTCAATGGGGTTTAGGTCTGGAGATGCTTGGCCAGTCCATCACCTTTATCCTCAGCTTCTTTAGCAAGGCAAAGATGGTCTTGTAGGTGTGTTTCGGGTCATTATCATGTGGGAATACTGCCCTGTGGCCCAGTCTCTGAAGGGAGGGGATCATGCTCTGCTTCAGTATATCACAGTACACGTTGGTACTCAATGATCGGTAGCTCCCCAGTGCGGCAGCACTCATGCAGCCCCAGACCATGACACTCCCACCACCATGCTTGACTGTAGGCAAGACACACTCGTCTTTGTACTCCTCACCTGGCTGCTGCCACACACGCTTGACACCATCTGAACCAAATAAGTTTATCTTGGTCCCATCAGACCACAGGGCACGGTTCCAGTAATCCATGTCCTTAGTCTGCTTCTCTTCAACAAACTGTTTGTGGGCTTTCTTGTGCATCATCTTTAGCAGAGGCTCCCTTCTGGGACAACAGCCATGCAGACCAATTTGATGCAGTGTGCGGCGTATGGTCTGAGCTCTGACAGGCTGACCCCCCCACCCCTTCAACCTCTGCAGCAATGCTGGCAGCACTCTTTAGGCATGTGCTCCCTTCGCGAGTGGCTGGTAGTAGTGGTTCACCTTATAGCTGCCCTCAATCAGACCATATTTCACACATTCGTAGACACTGACCAGGCCGGCTCTTGTTTTTGTTGTTTTATTTAGGGGAAATAACTTGGATGGGGATAAGGGATGACTGTGGGATGTCCAAAGAATTATAGTACAAGAACTCCATATACAGTCCTTTATATGCACACTTTCACTGCAGACTATCCTTCTGCAGACTGTTACTCCTCACAACTCTCCAGCACTTGACTTGCTGACCGTTTCTCCTACAATTCTCTCTCCAGCACTGAACTTAGTTTCCAGCTTGAAAGGAAATTTATCAAGCTTCTCTGTTCCTTTCTCTTCACCGCGGCTAGCACATGGCGAGGCCTACTCTCAGCAGAACACCCATTACAGGCCAGGGATCATGGGTCCCTGAATGTATAGCAAAAGTACTTGTGTGCTAGCCAGGCCTTTGATGAACTACAACTCCCAGCCCATCCCTCTTCCAGGTCCCACCGACCTGCTTTTCCTCAGTGACTGTCCTTTCCCTGAACTGACTCCCAAGGCTTCCACAGACTGTCCACTATTCCTCTCCCAGACTGCTCCAGCACTCCCAGGGACCGTCACTCACAAAACCGGTGGATCACTTTAACTCCTTGCCGACCGCCGATCGGCAATTGACGGCGGCAAGGTGGCTCGTGAGCGCAAATCGCCGGAGGTGCGCGCGCACGCTCACTGTGTACGGGGAGGGCCAGGGAGCGGGTGCGGCGGCTTCGATTGCCGCCGGCTACCCGCGATGGCCCCCCCGAGCGGAGGAACGGAGGTCCGTGTAAGTAAACACGGACCTCCGCTCTGTGTGAAGGGGGAAGGGCTGTGATCACAGCCTTCCTGTATACGAAGGCTGTGACCACTTCCCTTCCCCAGCTAGGCAAGTCCCCCTACAGTTAGAACACGCCCAGGGAACATACTTAACCCTTAGAGCGCCCCCTGCAGGTTAACCCCTTCACTGCCAATGGCATTTACACAGTAATCAGTGCATTTTTATAGCACTGATCACTGTATAAATGCCAATGGTCCCAAAAAAGTGTCAAAATGGTCCGACATGTCCGCTGAAATATCGCAGTACCGCTAAAAATCGCAGATCGCCGCCATTACTAGTAAAAAAAAAAAAAAAACCCCAAAAATTAATTCTCATCATCCGTAAACGCGACCACTTTTGCGCAAACCAATCAATAAACGCCGATTGCGATTTTTTTTTATCGCAAATATGAGGAAGAATATAAATCGGCCAAAAACGGTGAAAAAAATGTTTTTTTATATTTTTTTTTGGATTTGTATTTTAGCAAAAAGTAAGAAATTTGGGTTTTTTTGCAAAATTGTCGCTCTTCTTTTGTTTATAGCGGCGATCAGATATGACGCAGCGGTGATCAAATACCACCAAAAGAAAGCTCTATTTGTGGGGAAAAAAGGACGCAAATTTCGTTTGGGTACAACGTCGCACGACCGCGCAATTGTCAGTTAAAGCGACGCATTGCCGAATCGCAAAAAGGGCTCCGGTCCTAAAGCAGCAAATTCTTCCGGGGCTGAAGTGGTTAAAGTCTCTCTCTCTGTGTAGCATCTTCGCTGTTCTCCTGTTCCCCTGTGCGACTCCAGGAATCACCACCATTCCTGGCTGCACCCGAGCCTCTAGGCCTCAAGGTCACCCCCCCAGATGGGGACGGCCTCCCGGGTAGAGGCCTCCACAGCGCCTCTGCTACATCTCCAGACTTCCACCCGACAATCTCCTCCCAAATTGGGTTGACTAGAGTATTTAAGGAGGCCTGCCCCTACCAATCCTACTTGGGGAGGGCTCCTTAGAATACTCCAGATGGCTCCAACTTTCTCCCAGCCTCTGAGCAGAAACCTACCTCCAGGTTTCTAGCAAAGAAGGGGGAGGTTCTGGTGACCTCATCTGTCAAGTCCACTCAATCCTACCTGAGCCACTCCTTCTGGCCCAGATCAAAACATTCAGGCCTGCTCTTACACTCAGGCCTGACTAAATTTTACCTCACCTAGCAAAACCCTGCTAGAAAACGCACCTAAGCTATGGGGGTGCTACAACTCATATGTCTATATCCCTAAGACATCCTCTGGATATGGCGCTGACCATGGCGAGGCGCTGTTCTGGGTGAAACCTGTCCTGTTAGACCTCTGTATGGTCTTGGCCAACATGCTGCTGCTCAGTTTCATGGTCTTGACAATCTTCTTATAGCCTAGGCCATCTTTATGTAGAGCAATCATTCCCCCCCCCCCCTTACATCAGGATCCCCATCAGATTCCTCCCTTTTCATCAGATTCCCCATCAGAGTCCCCCTTTACATCACAGCCCCCATCAGGGCCCCAGCATTTATCAGGGTATCCATCAGAGTCATCCCTTACCGCAAGTTCCCCATCATAGTCTCCCTTATATCAGGGTCCCCATCAGATTCCCTCCTTACATCAGGTTTCCCTATCAGAGTCCCCACTTATATCAGAGTCCCCTTCATATTCCTTTCTTACATCAGGTTCCCCATCAGCGTTCCCCCTTATATCAGAGCCCCCATCAGATTCCCTCCTTGCATCAAGGTGCCCATCACAGCACCCCCCCTTATTTCAGGGTGTCCTTCAGATTCCCCCCTTACATCAGGGCTCTTGAACTCAGTGGTCAGTGTCTGCTGTGGCATGGAATAAGATGATGGAACACTAAAAAGTCATTGAAATGACCTTTGCCTCCTCCTGGAAGCTTACCTGTGCCATCCAAGGGTTGCTGCTGTACCCTGTACCCGCAATCTGGTCTGCCTGCTGCCAGTCTGTCCCAGATTGGACCTGTCACCAGCTGTACGATGGACTCCAACTTTCTAGCTGTTTGGTTGAGCTGTTTGTAACGACAATGGAATGTGAAAGAGGAAAATCAGAAGAATAATGGGAGCTAATATCTATTAAAGAGCTTTACATGCCAATCATTTTCATGAGAGGCATATCTATTTGATGAGTGAGATCGAGTGCTGGGAAGAGGCGATCACAAGTAGACATGTGCAATTCAATTCTTTCCAAAATGAAATTCAGACACATTTTTGGTTATTCGAATGTATCCAAATTCCGAAACACAATAGTAACAATTGTAAATGAATCCTCCGAAATAATGAAACAAAATTCCTCCAAAAATAACTAGATTAGAATAGGAATTCGATTTGAATGTGGCAGCGAATGTGAAATGTACGCATGTTCCTATTCTTAGATGTGAAAAATGTGGCAGCCGCATTTGAATCATAAAAAAAATTTGAATTCAATTTTGTTGAATTCGGAAAATTCAAATTGGATTTGAAAACGAATAACCGGAAAAAAACTAAACTGATTCTGAAAACGAATTTAGCTAAACGAAATTAATTAATTTGAAATCGTAACAAAACAAAAACATTTTTTTCATTCTGCACATATCTAATCACAAGGACTTGCTGGAATCGGAGAGAGATGTTTCCACAAATTGGGAGTTTACAGTATATACAATACGGATATTAATTACACGGACAGGGCAGCCATCAGAAATATTGGGGCCCCTTACACAGCTTTAGACCTGGGCCCCCCTGTCTGACCATGAACATTCCCCAGGGCCCGCCCAATGGCCATCCCACCACATCCGCCCACTGGCCAGGGGTGCACACATGTCGCAGCCGCAGTAGGAATTTTACCCCCTGTCACACTTACCAGGTGTAGCCTGCCAAGCAAGACCCATTCAAGTGAAGTGAAGGGTGCAATGCATGCTAGTGGGGGATCCAAGGGGTTAAACAAACTGTGCACAGACAGCACAGCCTCACCCGATGCTTTCAATAAGACCTCGCACCGAACCATAGGTGCTTGAGGTCCCAAACTTGGACCAGTTGTGGTCCAAGGGGCCCTCTCCATGGGACCCAAGTTTGGTATTTTTATCGCCTATGGTTCATGAGAACGGTGTCCCCAAACTGGGTGCCCCCTCCCATAGATTCCAATGTTAAGTCCGAAATTCACCCGACAATTGCTGGTCAATGACTGGTCACTTTGGGGACCCGGTACGCCCGAACCATAGGTGCTGGAGGTCCCACACTTGGACCAGTTGTGGTCCAGGGGGCCCTCTCTGTGTGACCCAAGTTTGGCTACAGTTCGGGAGAACTGTGCCCCCCTCCCATAGACTCCAATGTTAAAGACTGCTAGTTGTAAGGGCCCCTTGAGACACTGGGGCCCTTTACAACAGTACTGCCTGTACCCCCCTGGTGGTGGCCCTGTACATGGAGCAGGGTGAATACACTTGTAGAGGTGCGGTGGAATCTTTTTATGTGATTTTCATTGAATCAACACACTCACCGACCACTTTATTAGGTACACCTTGCTAGTAGCGGGTTGGACCCCATTTTGCCTTCATTCTTGGTGGCATCGATACAACAAGGTGCTGGAAACGTTCCTCAGAGATTTCCCTTCATAGTGACAATGATGGCATCACACAGTTGCTGCAGATTTATTGGCTGCACATCCATGATGCCAACCTCCCGTTCCACCCCATCCCAAAGGGTCTCTATTGGATGAGATGTGGGGAGTGGGGAGGCCATTGGAGTGCAGGGACCTCATTGTCCAGAGGTGAGATGATTGGAGCTTTTGACCCCCACCATCTGAATGTCACAGCTGAAATCCAGACTCATCAGACCAGGCAACGTTTTTCCAATCTTCTATTGCCCAATGTTGGTGACCCTGTGCCAACTGTAGCCTCAGTTTCCTGTTCTCAGCTGACAGGAGTGGCACCCGGTGTGGTCTTCTGCTGCTGTAGCTCATCTGCTTCAAGGTTGAATGTGTTGTGCGTTCAGAGATGGTATTTTGCATACCTTGGGTGTAATGAATGGTTATTTGAGTTACTTTTGCCTTTCTATTATCTAGAACCAGTCTGCCCATTCTCCTCTCACCTCTGACATCAACAAGGCATTTTCCTCCACACAACTGCCGCTCACTGGATATTTTCTCTTTTCCCCACCATTCTTTGTAAACCCGTGAGATGTTTGTGTGTGAAAATCCCAGAAACACTCAGAGCAGCCCGTCTGTTGCCAACAACCATGCCACGTTCAAAGTCACCTAAATCCCCTTTCCTCCTTATTCTGATGCTCGGTTTGAACTTCAGCAAGTCATCTTCACCGCGTCTAGATGCCTAAGGCCTCATACACACAGGCGTTTTTTGACGCCACGTTTTTGGGCGTTTTTTGCAGCTCTCCATGTTAGTCAATGGCCCTATAAAAATGCCAACATTTTTGAGCTGTAGATGGCGTTGGCGTTATTGAATTGAAAGCAGAACCCACGGCCAGCGCATTCCAAGGCCGTAACGTTTTGGCGTTTTTGACGCCGACACCGCAAAACGCTCACTAATGCTCATTAACGCTGGTGTTTTTGATGCCAACATATTTAGGTTAAAAAATAGCAGAGGAATGTTTTTTTTTTTAAAAATGCCTATGGAGGGCGACGTTCACTAACGCTCATTAACGCTGAAAAAACGTTTTTTTACATTCCCCCGTGTGTATGAGGCCTAAATGCTGCCATGTGATTGGCTGATTAGCAATTTTTGCTACCAAGCATTTGAACGGGTGTACCTAATAAAGCGGCCGGTGACTGTATCAGTAAAATTATTTGGAGTAATACTACAGAGCTCAGTGCCTCCTCGGATCTGTAATTCATCTGTGATGTGATTATTTTCCGTGCTCGGATTTCTCATCCGCACGCGTTATTTATTCGCTAAGTATCAGTGGAGCGAGTTTAGCCGCCTGTGCCGCCAGATCTGCAGAAACCGCTATTTATGAACACGGATTGCTTGCATTATGTGTAATCAGCATGTTAAATTGCGCAAGTAATGCAAAGCTACATTTGCTGCTCGCCACTGGAGGTGAAGCCTGGGCATAAAAGGGGAAAACATCATCATTATCGGCCCCTTCTTGGCCTTAATGGATCCGACTGGCGCGCTCCGGAGAGAGAAAAAACGCTAGAAATACCGCCAAGAGTCAATGACCCTGAATGTGGAGGGAGAATTAAAGTGTGAGCACCGTGACTTATCTGACACCCCCAGGTTCCCCGCAGACCGCGGGGTCATCACAAAGAATGGCGACTTCTCCTGATATGGAAAGGGGGCGATACGAATGGAAAAAGGAAATCGCTGCACTTGGGTAAGAGACATAGAAGCCGCCAGTGATACAAAATGAATACATAATAGCAAGAAAAAGTGCAGAGCTACAATGTGTCATATAAAATACATCAAATACTAAGGGCTCGTTTATACTTTATTGAAGCCTGGCAAATGCTCTGTGTGTGTTAATTTTCTATTTGTTATAAAGGAGCCCAGCAGACCCCCACTCATTGGTACTCCTGTTCAGCAGATTCCCAGCTCAGTAGTACCCCCAGCTCAGCTGATGCTCCACTAAGTAGTCCCCCAGCTTCTCTGATCCCCCACTCAGTAATAACCCCCAGCTCTGCTGATGCTCTGGATTGCTGATCATCCTCTCTCTCTGGTCCATGTTCACCTCCTGCTATATTGATCCCTCAGCTCTGCTGATCTACCTCTCAGTAATAGCCCCCAGCCCTGCTGATCCCCAACTCAGTAGCAACCCCCAGCTCTGCTGATCACCACTCAGTAGTAATCCCCAGCACTGCTGATGCTCTGAATTGCTGATCCTCCTCTCTCTCTGGTCCCCGTTCACCTCCTGCTATATTGATCCCCCAGCTCTGCTGATCCCCCTGTCAGTAATAATCCCCAGCTCTTCTGATCCCCAACTCAGTAGCAACTCCCAGCTCTGCTGATCACCACTCAGTAGTAACCCCCAGCTCTGCTGATGCTCTGAATTGCTGAACCTTCTCTCTCCGGTCCCCATTCACCTCCTGCTATATTGATCCCCAGCTCTGCTGATCCCCCACTCAGCAGTAATCCCCAGCTCTGCTGATCCACCTCTCAGTAATAGCCCCCAGCTCTGCTGATCCCCAACTCAGTAGCAACCCCCCAGCTCTGCTGTTCCCCACTCAGTAGTAATCCCCAGCTCTGCTGATGCTCTGGATTGCTGATCCTCCTCTCTCTCTGGTCCCCGTTCAACTCCTGCTATATTGATCCCCCAGCTCTGCTGATACCCCTGTCAGTAATAATCCCCAGCTCTTCTGATCCCCAACTCAGTAGCAACCCCCAGCTCTGCTGATCACCACTCAGTAGTAACCCCCAGCTCTGCTGATGCTCTGGATTGCTGATCCTCCTCTCTCTCTGGTCCCTGTTCACCTCCTGCTATATTGATCCCCCAGCTCTACTGATCCCCCTGTCAGTAATAATCCCCAGCTCTTCTGATCCCCAACTCAGTAGCAACCTCCAGCTCTGCTGATCACCACTCAGTAGTAGCCCCCAGCTCTGCTGATGCTCTGAATTGCTGATCCTCCTCTCTCTCCGGTCCCCGTTCACCTCCTGCTATATTGATCCCCAGCTCTGCTGATCCCCCACTCAGCAGTAATCCCCAGCTCTGCTGATCCACCTCTCAGTAATAGCCCCCAGCTCTGCTGATCCCCAACTCAGTAGCAACCCCCCAGCTCTGCTGATCCCCACTCAGTAGTAATCCCCAGCTCTGCTGATGCTCTGGATTGCTGATCCTCCTATCTCTCTGGTCCCTGTTCACCTCCTGCTATATTGATCCCCCAGCTCTGCTGATCCCCCTGTCAGTAATAATCCCCAGCTCTTCTGATCCCCAACTCAGTAGCAACCCCCAGCTCTGCTGATGACCACTCAGTAGTAACCCCCAGCTCTGCTGATGCTCTGGATTGCTGATCCTCCTCTCTCTCTGGTCCCTGTTCACCTCCTGCTATATTGATCCCCCAGCTCTGCTGATTCCCCTCTCAGTAATAACCCCCACCTCTTCTGATCCCCAACTCAGTAGCAACCCCCCAGCTCTGCTGATCTCCACTCAGTAGTAATCCCCAGCTCTGCTGATGCTCTGGATTGCTGATCTTCCTGTCTCTCCAGTCCCCGTTCACCTCCTGCTATATTAATCCCCCAGCTCTGCTGATTCCCCTCTCAGTAATAAGCCCCACCTCTTCTAATCCCCAACTCAGTAGCAATCCCCAGCTCTGCTGATCCCCACTCAGTAGTAACCCCCAGCTCTGCTGATGCTCTGGATTGATGATCCTCCTCTCTCTCTGGTCCCCGTTCACCTCCTGCTATATTGATCCCCCAGCTCTGCTGATCCCCCTGTCAGTAATAATCCCCAGCTCTGCTAATCCCCTCTCAGTAGTAGCCCTCAGCTCTGCTGATGCTCTGGATTACTGATCCTCCTCTCTCTCTTTAGTTCCTGTTCACCTCCTGCTATATTGATCCCCCAGCTCTGCTGATGCCCCTCTCAGTAATAACCCCGAGCTCTGCTGATCCCCAACTCAGTAGCAACCCCCAGCTCTGCTGATCCCCACTCAGTAGTAACTTCCAGCTCTGCTGATGCTCTGGTGTGCTGGTCCTCCACTCTCTCTGGTCCCGGTTCACCTCCTGCTATATTGATCCCATGCTGCGCACCAAGTGTGGCATCTGCTAGTTTCTCCTGCTCCGGTCCCCCAACTCTGCTGATCCTCTGTCGTGGATAAAAATGTCTGGGGTACTCCCGCCCTACCATAGAAGTGAATGGGTTAAAATGAATACTGTGATCCACTGCTGCAAAAACCCATGGGTGAATCAGTGCCCAAGTGAGTGAATGTAATAAGTAGTGGTGCTGCGCTGTGATCTGAGATGGTATGCAGGGTGGTAATACAAGAGCTAAACACTAAGTAAATGGCAAAAATGATAATGCAGTGCCCATGCACAGTCACAAAGTGCAAATTCGCTGCTGGACTATAACAAAAATAAAGCCCCACATCAGTGAGCGTTCATAAATGGATAAACAAACGATGTGCTTAATTAATAAAACTCCATTTTAAGAAACTCTGGTGCAGTCCCAGCATCAGCAACACAGGAAAATGAGGAGGAATCTTCCCATGCTATTCCATGTGGGTAAAGACAACAGAGGTGTCACTTCTTCCACAGTGCAAACACCTCTGTGCAGGGCGGCCTCTCACCGTAGTGCTGTGGGGTAACAGCATGTGTGCAGCGTTTTACCCAAATGAAATTTGTGTCCTTTTTTCCCCACAAATAGAGCTTTCTTTTGGTGGTATTTTATTGCCTCTGTGTCATTTCTGATCACCGCTATAAACAAAAGAAGAGCGACAATTTTGCAAAAAAAAAAATGTTTTTGTTACTTTTTGCTAAAATACAAATTTAAAAAAAATATATAAAAAAACATTTTTTACATCGGTTTGGGCTGATTTATATTCTTCCTCCGCAATCGGCGTTTATTGATTGGGTTGTGCAAAAGTGGCTGCGTTTACGGATGATGAGAATTCATTTCTGGGGTTTTTATTTTTTTATTTTTTTTACTAGTAATGGCGGAGATCTGCGATTTTTAGCGGTACTGCAATATTGCAGCGGACATGTCGGACCATTTTGACACTTTTTTGGGACCAATGACATTTATACAGCGATCAGAAATTTAAATATCCACTGATTACTGTATAAATGTCATTGGCAGTGAAGGGGTTAACCTGCAGGGGGAGATCTAGGGGTTAACTGTGTTCCCTGGGCGTGTTCTAACTGTGGGGGGGGGGGGGGGGGGGTTGGGCTACCATTGGCATGGGAGATCTAAGTGATCCCAGTGACAGAAACCAGTAGATCTCCCATGCCCGCACTGTCAGAATGGGGAACCCCCATGTTTACATTGGCGGTTCCCCATTCTTTGCCTGTGGCCTCTCATCGCGGCTCGCCGGCGGACATTGGGTCCGCCCGAGCCGCAGGCACACTCCTCAGGAGTACGGCGGGCGCGCGCCCCCTAGCGGCCACCCGCAGATCTCCGCTTTTTTATGGGAATATACGGTAGGCAGTGTGGAAGTGGTTAAGCACACAGTCTGTTTACCCACACAGAATGAGAAGGATTTTTTATCTTTTTTATTTTTTTTTGTTTTTTTTGTTGATGCTGGGACTGCACCAGAGTTTCTCAAAATGGAGTTTTATTAATTAAGCACATCGTTTGTTTATCCATTTATGAACGCTCACCGATGTGAGGCTTTATTTTTGTTATAGTCCACTGGACCTTTTCTTATTAGCAGCGAATTTGCACTTTGTGACTGTGCATGGGCACCGTATTATCATTTGTGCCATTTACTTAGTGTTTAGCTCTTGTATTACCACCCTGCATACCATCTCAGATCACAGCGCAGCACCACTACTTATTATATTCTGCTGATCCTCTGCCGTTCAGTCATCTCTCTCTCCGGTCCGATCGACTTCTGCTCAAATTTGCGATACCAAATGAACACACAATAGTAAAAAAAATGCAGGGCTACAATGTCAAATCTTAAGGGCTCCATTATTATTGCTTCAACTTCAACACACATTACAGGGGCTACCACTTCAATGTGCTTTTTTGATGCTTCTGTGATCCTTTTTTGAAGCTTGGCACATATCCTATGTCTGTTGAATTTCTATTTGTTATAAAATAGGCCTAGCTCAGTAGTAACCCCACTCAGCAGATCCCCAGCTCATTAGTACCCCTGTTCAGCTGATCTCAAGCTTATCAGTACCCTCATTCAGCAGATCCCCTGCTCAGTATTACCCCCAGCTTTGCTGATCCCCCGCTCAGTAGTAACCCCCAGCTCTGCTGATCCCCGCTCAGTAGTAACCCCCAGCTCTGCTGATCCCCACTCAGTAGTAACCCCCAGCTCTGCTGATCCCCACTCAGTAGTAACCAGTGGATACTCTGGTTTGCTGATCCTCCTCTCTCTCTGGTCCCCGTTCACTTCCTGCTATATTGATCCCATGCTGCGCACCAGGTGTGGCATCTGCTAGTTTCTCCTGCTCCGGTCCCCCAGCCCTGCTGATCCTCTGCCGCTCAGTCATCTCTCTCCAGTCCTCAATCACCTTCTGCTCAAATTTGTGATAGGAAATGAATACATTATAGTAAGAAAAAGTGCAGCGCTACAATGTTAAATCTTAATGGCTTATTTATTCTTGCTTCGACTTCCAACACACATTAAAGCGGCTACCACTTCCACATGCTTTTTTATGTGTTTTTGATGCTTCTGTGATGATTTTTGAAGCTTGACAAATGCCCTATGTGTGTTGATTTTCTATTTATTATAAAGTAGGCCTAGCTCAGTAGTACCCCCACTCAGCAGATGCCCAGCTCATTAGTACCCCTGTTCAGCAGATCTCAAGCTTATCATTACCCTCATTCAGCAGATCCCCTGCTCAGTAGTACCCCCAGCTCAGCTGATCCCCCACTCAGTAGTAACCCCCAGCTCTGCTGATCCCCGCTCAGTAGTAACCCCCAGCTCTGCTGATCCCCACTCAGTAGTAACCAGAAGATGCTCTGGTTTGCTGATCCTCCTCTCTCTCTGGTCCCCATTCACTTCCTGCTATATTGATCCCATGCATCAAGTGTGGCATCTGCTAGTTTCTCCTGCTATGGTCCCCCAGCTCTGCTGATCCTCTGCCGCTCAGGCATCTCTCTCCAGTCCCCGATAACCTTCTGCTCAAATTTGTGATAGGAAATGAATACATTATAGTAAGAAAAAGTGCAGCGCTACAATGTTAAATCTTAATGGCTTATTTATTCTTGCTTCGACTTCCAACACACATTAAAGCGGCTACCGCTTCCACATGCTTTTTTATATGTTTTTGATGCTTCTGTGATGATTTTTGAAGCTTGACAAATGCCCTATGTGTGTTGATTTTCTATTTATTATAAAGTAGGCCTAGCTCAGTAATACCCCCACTCAGCAGATGCCCAGCTCATTAGTACCCTTGTTCAGCAGATCTCAAGCTTATCATTACCCTCATTCAGCAGATCCCCTGCTCAGTAGTACCCCCAGCTCAGCTGATCCCCCACTCAGTAGTAACCCCCAGCTCTGCTGATCCCCGCTCAGTAGTAACCCCCAGCTCTGCTGATCCCCACTCAGTAGTAACCAGAAGATGCTCTGGTTTGCTGATCCTCCTCTCTCTCTGGTCCCCATTCACTTCCTGCTATATTGATCCCATGCATCAAGTGTGGCATCTGCTAGTTTCTCCTGCTATGGTCCCCCAGCTCTGCTGATCCTCTGCCGCTCAGGCATCTCTCTCCAGTCCCCGATAACCTTCTGCTCAAATTTGTGATAGGAAATGAATACATTATAGTAAGAAAAAGTGCAGCGCTACAATGTTAAATCTTAATGGCTTATTTATTCTTGCTTCGACTTCCAACACACATTAAAGCGGCTACCGCTTCCACATGCTTTTTTATATGTTTTTGATGCTTCTGTGATGATTTTTGAAGCTTGACAAATGCCCTATGTGTGTTGATTTTCTATTTATTATAAAGTAGGCCTAGCTCAGTAATACCCCCACTCAGCAGATGCCCAGCTCATTAGTACCCTTGTTCAGCAGATCTCAAGCTTATCATTACCCTCATTCAGCAGATCCCCTGCTCAGTAGTACCCCCAGCTCAGCTGATCCCCCACTCAGTAGTAACCCCCAGCTCTGCTGATCCCCCGCTCAGTAGTAACCCCCAGCTCTGCTGATCCCCACTCAGTAGTAACCAGTAGATGTTCTGGTTTGCTGATCCTCTCTCTCTCTCTGGTCCCCATTCACTTACTGCTATATTGATCCCATGCACCAAGTGTGGCATCTGCTAGTTTCTCCTGCTCCGGTCCCCCAGCTCTGCTGATCCTCTGCCGCTCAGTCATCTCTCTCCAGTCCCCGATCACCTTCTGCTCAAATTTGTGATAGGAAATGAATACATAATAGTAAGAAAAAGTGCAGCGCTACAATGTTAAATCTTAATGGCTTATTTATTCTTGCTTCGACTTCCAACACATATTAAAGCGGCTACCGCTTCCACATGCTTTTTTATGTGTTTTTGATGCTTCTGTGATGATTTGACAAATGCCCTATGTGTGTTGATTTTCTATTTATTATAAAGTAGGCCTAGCTCAGTAGTACCCCCACTCAGCAGATGCCCAGCTCATTAGTACCCCTGTTCAGCAGATCTCAAGCTTATCATTACCCTCATTCAGTAGATCCCCTGCTCAGTAGTACCCCCAGCTCTGCTGATGCCCCACTCAGTAGTACCCCAGATTTTCTGATCCCCTGCTCAGTAGTAACCCCCAGCTTTGTTGATCCCCTGCTCAGTAGTAACCCCCAGCTTTGTTGATGCCCTGCTCAGTAGTAACCCCCAGCTTTGTTGATCCCCACTCAGTAGTAACCCCCAGCTTTGCTGATCCCCCACTCAGTAGTAACCCCCAGCTTTGCTGATCCCCCGCTCAGTAGTAACCCCCAGCTTTGATGATCCCCACTCAGTAGTAACCCCTAGCTCAACTGATCCTCTGGTTTGTTGATCCTCCTATTGGTCCAGTCCTTGATCCTCTCCCGCTATATTGCTCCCACACTGTGTACCACGTGTGACCTCTATTAGTTTCTCCTGCTCTGGTCTCCCATCTCTGCTGATTCTCTCCTGCTCAGTCCTCTCTCTTCGGTTCCCACTCACCTTCTGCTATAGTGTTCCAATGTTGCCCACCACGTGTGCCGTCTGCTAGTTGCTTCGGTCCGGACCCCTCTCACCTTTCTTCTGTTCCACGCTGCACACCAGATGGGAAGTTTGCACCAGACACTCCCAGAATATATACACATGAATCAGAAGTGCCTGCTGATGATATCTTTCCGGTGCGTTTGTTGGTATCCCAGTGTATCCTGGGATATCTCATACCTGCAATACCTCCAAAACAAAGCACATCTAAAGCTGAATAAAAACCCCTCAAAAGCTGCAGGTGCTGCTAGCGAGTGTTATCATAGACTTTTATGGAGGCTTTGAAGCACCAAGAAAGCAATATGGGGAATCATTTTTGAAGCAAAGCAAAAGCAACGTGTGAACAGGAATGTAAGGTAAATATAATATAGACAGCAGATGGCGCTAACCTGGATGCTTTTAACAATAACGGGTAATGTGTAAGTGAAATAACAAATAAATATGTGTATATATCAAGTGGAATAAAACTATTTAATATTAATATAATAAAAGTGATCGTGCTACCTGCGTAAAAAAAGTAAAATATCGTATCAAAAATTGTATGGACTTCTGCAGGTTATATATGTGGTTGAAGTGGTGGTGTTTCAAAGAAAAAGAAATAAGTGTAAAATGAAAAAAATGCGTCCATCGTGCTAGTGAAAATAATATAATTATAATTTATCAAAATAAGGTGAACTATATATGTGTATAAATAAACAATAAAGTGAATGTGTAATGGGCAATAACAATTTTCGTAGGTCCAATCGCGGTAGACGACAGATATAATATAAATGGAATGTAAGGACAAGTGTGCAACGAAAACGAAACGAAGTTTTTACTAAGGGGTATAACGAAAGAACCACGAAGTTTCGGAGGTATTTTCAGATACTATTGTGAGCGATCGTCGTGGACGTCGAAAACTCCCCAAAAATAAGTCGAAATCTACACGAAACAAAACCTCCATAACGTCCATACTCTATAGGGTCCTATGTGA
>BLSH010116636.1:333340-352269 GCA_018402905.1 Glandirana rugosa
ACACAGTCACCAGCCCCCGCCCCCCCCCCGAAGTCAGGACAAGTCCCGCACTTACTCCATCTAATAAGCAGGCTGGCAGTGTTGCAGAGATCAGCATGGAAAAAGCGGGTTGAAAGTATGTAGAGGGAGCGCTAGCAGAGAGCATGCTGACAGTGTGCTTGGTCGGACGTCCCGGCGGAGTGCTGTGCCTGCATGAGTAATCACGCAGCCAGCACATACAACGTAGTCCCGCCCCCGCCCACAGCATCCAATGACAGAGAGTCATTGGCTCTGATGGCTCAGGGGGCAGCCAATCAGACTATGTGTGGTAGCCTGTTCAGCGCACACACATAGACTTTAATGACTGGCCAATCAGCTCATTACTTGCTGTTAGCTGACAGCAAGGAGCCGAGGAAAAAAAAAAGAAAAGTCAATATACCGGCGTCTCCTGCAGGGGGGCTGGGCTGACTTTTTTTTTTTCCTTCTCAGCGGCGAGGAGGTGGCGCCCAACCCCCCTTATACACCAAGCACCGCTGTTTAAAGTCCCACAATCCCCCCCCCCCCCTTCTGCAACAGATATAGGGATGTAGACATTTGTTCCCGCATGTCTCATTTAAAGTCCCAAATTTTCCCTCTTTTACTACTTTGTCTACGTCCAGCAGCGAGAGCCCTAAATAGGTTTGTCTGTTGACGAACTGTCATTAAAGTGAATGGGGCCAACAGCCGCACCTACCCTCTGAGAGCTGCAGGAGGAACTGCTCATCCGCTATCCCTATTGTTAGTGTATTTTATGTGCTGTCCCAAGACAATTTCTCTTCTTCCAATGTGACCCAGGAAGGTTGGACACCGCTGCTCTAGAGTCTCTGCATTTAGAAAATATATAATGTTTGGGGGTTCTACCTAATCTTCAGGCCCAAAATTATTTTTTAAAATATGTATGTGTAGCGCTCCCACTAAGTAAGAAAGGTATTCCCTACCCTGCACAGCCAGGCACACCGCATTTTCACAGCACACTTTGAGGCAAGGTACAGCCCAGTGCTTTGTTTTTGTATTTATATTAGGGGGTTTAACTTGGATAGGGAGAAGGGTAATATGGGATGTCCACTTGAGTTTTGAAGAACTTTGAAAAAAAAACTCCACTGCCCCAGCTGGGCTGACCCAGAGTATTTGAGGGGGCCTGCCCCCTGCCAGCCCATCAGTTGGGGATTGGTCAGGGCCCTCAGAATACTCTAGGCAGCTGCTCCTCGCCTCCACTCCCATTCTTCTGGAAGTTTCTAGCAAGTTCCAGAAGTAGGGGGTGGTCTCAGAAGTGCTGCCTGCGAGTCATCCAGCCCTCTCTGAGTCTCTGCCCAGACCCAGATAATAAAAAAAGGCTTGGTTTCCAGCCAAGTCTAAACAATTTTCCTAAACTGACAAACATATATTCTAGCACACTAGAGGATGCTACACTTGCATAAAATGCAACAATAGTTCTGGAAGTGAAAATGTTTAGGCGGTGGAGCACAAATGTGAAAGCATTGCTTTGCAAAGAGCAGTGATCTCTAGCAGTCCCACGTAAGGTGTCTCCAGTCTGTGACTCCCCAGTCTCCGACAATTCCTATAACATGTTTGCAGTCTTTGACCATTACTTGTAGCATGCCCATAGATTTTGACTGTCTCCTGTTATGGCTCCTGTTATGAGCTTTCTGTATCTTGAGGGGGCACTTTCAGCATCAAGAAGGTTGACCACCACAGCTTCGTAGAGGTAACACGTAAATTTGTGGATTGTGACACATACAAACAAACAAAAAAACTTGAAAACATTCCCGACTCCATCCAAAATTTCAAAAAATAAAATAAAATTTGGTTAGGGATACACTGTAACCATATGCTAATCAGCAGAGGGATGAAATGCAGTTCTGTGCAGTGCTGAATCCTAATTATGCCACAGTGCCATCTAGTGTTCTGCCTGGCATATAACCTCAGCTCCTGCAGGACCGAAAATAATTGTCTGCAAATTGCTTTATTTTTGTTATCCGTGTTACAGTTATTTTCTGATCATTTGATTTATTTCAGATCATAATATTTTTTTTGTGTTTGGATAATAACATTATAAACTTTTGTAAGCACTGTGCAGTCCCATGCTCGTTGCATGTATAAATCCTATTGACCTATTTATTGTACATTGTCACTGTCACCGAGACCATTGTATTAAAACTGTACATTCACAACAACAACAGCTGAACTCGCACGATTTCAAAACCGGCCCTCAATGTGAACGTGGCATGGTTGTAGGTGACAGGCGGGCTGGTCTAAATATTTCAAAAACTGCTGATTTACTGGGATTTTCACGCACAACCATCTCTCTGGTTTATAGAGAATGGTGGGAAAAAGAGAAAATATCCAGTGAGCGCTGAATGAGAGGAGAATGAGCAGACTGGTTCCAGATGATATAAAAGCAACAGTAACTCAAATAAAGAAAAAAACAGCTGTAGAGGACAGACTGAGTAAAGCGTCGTACACATGGGTGCAACGGTTGTACAACCAAACGTCCAACTTTGGACCAAGTTGGATGTTGGCTGTTGTGTCTCTCATACTGACATGCACTAAGTGATTGTACAACCAAGCCTAACATGGGGACGTGCTACGAGCGTATAAAGAGGAAGTTCAGATGAATGTGATTTGTGAATTAGGAACGTAGGTTTCCCAGAATGGACACTTCTGGGCGTTCCTGACTTCTGGACATGCCTGTTTTGCACGTACAACTTTGTTGGACCAACTTCTCTGTACACGCGGTACAACGGTCGTACAGCCGCTTGTTGTACAACCAACATTCTCTAGTCTGCTCATCCAACTTCTGTTGTACAACCGTTGTACGACGTTTGTTGTAATCGCGCATACTAACGGACGGCGGCTGGGTACCCACAGTAGCAATGCCAGCGCCGCGGAAAGGAGGAGGAGAGGAGCGAGGCTCCATGCGGCTCCATCGCTGGACCGGGAGACAGGTGAGTGTCTGTTTATTAAAAGTCAGCAGCTACACTTTTTGTAGCTGCTGACTTTTAATAAACATAAGGAAAGGGTGGCACTCCGCTTTAAGCAGGCAAATTAAGACCAAGCAGTGTAGCATGAAAATGAGTTTAATGAAAAATGTTTCAAATTATATATAGACAGACGTCTATGTAAAATGATCAAAATACATCCAAAAATTGTATCACACAATACTAGACACAACAATTATGTTAAAAACAATCCCCAATATAACATTAAGTAAGTGGTGGTAGATATGGCATTTGTAATTGTATCCAGATGGTAAATAATGTCTTGCAGATAATAGAAACTTCAATGTATCACAGCTCTATTTTTGTATTCTGAGAAATACATTGAAGGTACAGGGATGTTACCATTTGTAGCCGTTACAAATTAGATGTTGAGCTGGTGGTGATAATATTATTAGTAAAGAGTAGAGTTGAGCAAACACCTGGACGTTCGGGTTCGGAGGGTCCATACGAACTTTGGGAAAAAGTCCGGGTTCGGCACCGAACGTTATCCCGGACCCCGAACCCCATTGAAGTCAATGGGGACCCGAACTTTTAGGCACAAAAATGGCTGTAACAAAGTCCTGGCAAGTGCTAGAGGGCTGCAAAAGGAAGTAAAATGGGGGTAAGAGTGAGTCAAGTGCCCTACAAAAAAATGGGGATAGGGAAAATAACTTAAAATCAAATAAACTAGGAGATGATTTTTGAACAATAATGTGTCCCTCTAAGCAGAAGCCTCTACTTAGTGCAGTCAGATCACTCTAAGCAGCAGTATGTGAAATCTCAAATTACTCCCACAATCTGATCGTTGTGTACGATCGTAGCGATCGTTGTGTAATGCAGGGTTTGATCTGCAATCTGTCACTCAAAGCAGCAGTATGTGAAATCTCAAATTTCTGCAATCTGTCCCTCAGAGCAACAGTAGTAGTAATCTCAGGATGCAGGATCAGATGTTAAAATGTCTGCAATCTGTCCCTCACAAAACCGCCGGCAGCTTCCTCTCCCTACCCTAACCTGAGAGCATGTGACATGCAGCACTGTGACTCCAGCCTCCTATAGAGGCTGGGTCACATGATGCACTGGCCAATCACAGCCATGCCATTAGTAGGCATGGCTGTGATGGCTTCTATGGGCAAACCAGTGAAACGCTTGTTGATTGGCTGCCCTGCAGCTATTCAACATGCGTGATCAACTACCAGAACCCAGAACCCGAACGTTTTTTGAAACGTCCGTGTTCCGGTCCGGGTTCCGGACACCCCAAAGTTCAGTTCGGACCCGAACGTTACAGTCCGGGTTCGCTCAACACTAGTAAAGAGCCCTTGATGGCAATTTCAAAGGCTAATAATGTGTCTCAGAAGGTTATGTATCAATGCAAGTATATTAAATGGTAGCTTTAGCATAGGGACATATAGCCAAGGGGCCTCACACAGATCACAAATGAAGCAGTTGCATATTCCATAAGTAGATGTCAGCTACAGTATGTAGTAAGCAGGAGAAAGTTGCTCATCCAGACTGAGCCGTTTTATTTGCTTGGAGTCAAAATATTCATTCCAGCTACATTCCATGGCCTTGTAAAGGTGGGTGATACCATCTGTGTTTGTCTGCTGCTCGTCCTGACCTCTGCTTGTCTCCCGCTGGTTGTACTCTGCACACGTGAGTAGTCTCAGCATCCTCAGCTGGGCGCACCTGGGAGCCGCGACCTGGTTCCAGCTTGCTGCAAATCTATCCTCACCATCGGGGGCCCTGGTGAAGAAGCAGGCTGGGGCTTAGACGATGCGGCTTGGGGAAACCTGAGTTGGAGATCTACAAGGGTTCACTGCCACAGATGCTGACACGTGTCCAGAGAAAGCTGGAAGGTGGCTGCTGTCCTGAGGACTTGTGAGTAAAGACCCTAAACTGATTCCTGTACCTGTGCAGTGTTCTTCTGGAAATCACATTGGCCACCAGTAGTTGTGTGTAGGCATTGATAACAATGATGGGCCAATATTCCTCCCACTGACACCAATGAAAGGGCACAATTCCTCTCACTGATACCAATGATGGGGCATTATTCCCCCACTGACACCAATGATGGGGCAGAATTCTTTCCATTGACACTAACGATGGGGCAGTATTCCTCTCAATGGCATCAACAAAGAGGCAGTATTCCTTCCACTGACACCAATGATGAGACACTATTCCTCCCACTGATACCAATGATGAGACACTATTCCTCCCACTGATACCAATAATGGGGCACTATTCCTCCCACTGATACCAATAATGGGGCACTATTCCTCCCACTGACCCCGATGATGGGGCACTATTCCTCCCACTGACACCAATGATGGGGCACTATTCCTCCCACTGACACCAATGATGGGGCACTATTCCTCCCACTGACACCAATGATGGAGCACTATTCCTCCCACTGACAGCAATGATGGGACACTATTCCTCCCACTGACACCAATGATGGAGCACTATTCCTCCCACTGACACCAATGATGGGGAACTATTGCTCACGCTGACACCAATGATGGGACACTATTCCTCCCACTGACACCAATGATGGGGCACTATTCCTCCCACTGACACCAATGATGGGGCACTATTCCTCCCACTGACACCAATGATGGGGCACTATTCCTTCCACTGACACCAATGATGGGGCGCTATTCCTCCTACTGACACCAATGATGGGGCACTATTCCTTCCACAGACACCAATGATGGGGCACTATTCCTCCCACTGACAGCATCAAAAGGGCACAATTCCTCCCACTGATAGCAAAGATAGGACATTTTCTTTTTCCACTGGCCCTAGTCCGGCCCCCCTAAAATCGGAAGGACAGTAAACTGGCCCTTTTTTTAGAGAGTTTGGAGATGGGCCATTATGCCTCCAACTGACACCAATGATGGGGCAGAATTTTTTCCATTGACCTCAACAATGGGGCAGTAATCCTCCCACTGACACCAACAATAGAGCACTGCTGCTTCCACTGACACCAAAAATTAGGCACAATTCCTCCTACTGACACCAAATATAGGGTATTACCACTGGACACAGGACATTTTCTACTCCCACTGGCCCTAGTCTGCCCCCCCCCCCCCACCCCCAAAACCTGAAGGAAAGTAAAGTGGCTCTTTGTTTAGAGAGCTTGGAGACCACTGGTCTAGACTGAGATATTGGAGTCAAAGTGTATTGGCTTGTGGTAGTGGGCAGCCTTTCTACTATTTCGGAAAAAGCAGCTATTACTAGTGGTCCCTACGGGGCTGTGTATGGTATTTCAGGAAAATGGCACTTTATGGCCACTAGATGTATGTGGAAATTGGATTTTTACCCAAGTCATCATTGGGTCCCATCCTGAGGGAATGCTTTATAATGACTTGTAGTGATGCCCCATTTACAACCTGGACTTGGAAGGAAGCTGAGGACCAAGGAATTGATTGGAGACTAACGCAGGTACTCACAAGTACCATAAAGTGCCTACAGTTCAGCACAGTTATTGCCTGGTCTTTTTATGCCAGGTCAGGTTCTCTTTTTGCTTATGGCAGTCTTTCTCAACCTCTTCAATATCGAGCAACCCTTGCAATAATTCTCGGGTCTCCGGTAAAAATCCACAATTCATGATACATTAGTGTGATGGTCAATGGGAAGAATGCTCCTCACACTTGTGGTCATTGGGAAGAATTCCCCCCTTGCAGATAGCTAAAAAGATCAATGATGTCATTGGGAATTTATCTGAGAGGTAGAAATTGACCACTGCTCAAGGAACCCCTAGCAACCTCTGGAGGAACCCTAGGGATCCACGGACCACTGGTTGAGGAACCCTGGTTTGTGGTATAAGCCGGAATCCCCCAGTGTCATTTTCATGGGAATATCTTTATATACAACGCACAACAAGAGTCTTCTGTCATGCATGGCAACAGATAGACATTAAAAAGAAAGAAAAAGATTTTACAGCATCTCAGCTGAAAAAGTTTCGTACTTGTGGAACAATCAATTATTTTACGAGCAGTAAAACGCCTCCAGACGCACCCGGCGAGGAATCCTTTGGAGATTTTGCTGATCGACACTCTTAGAAACGTGTTTTCGAAACTGAATGCTGAAAGTGCAGAGCGTGGAAAAACCGGGAGCTCAACCGGGAAACAAAGGAACTTTCATTCGAGTTTGCTGAGATGAAATGGGGGGGAGCCGGAGCATCAACTCCTCGGAGGCCCAGGTATGCCGCTTGTCATTTTAACGCATCAAATAGCGCAAGACACATGCCGCGGCCTGATCTCACCAGGGAGGGAGCGAGTGTCTGGGGAGCCCCTTCTCACTGAGTTTTCTGACGGGAAAAAGTAAGAACGCTGCCAACTGACTTCAAACTCCTCCATTAACTTTTGCAATTAGCAGAAAGCCTATGACTTGCAAAGGGAGGGAAGGGGGTGCAGAGCCTACAGCTCATATATCAGAAGTACGTAGCAGAATCCTTTGCCTAACCCTTTTGCTGTAGAGCCATTTGCATTTTTCTACACATGTTTAAAAAATTATGTTAGGCCTGACGATTATGTAAACCCCCCTAATATTATATATTTTCCAAAAAACAGACACCCTAGAGCAAGGGTCCCCAATCACCGGGCACGGACCGGCACCCGTCCGTGGCCTATTGATGACTGGGCTGCACAGCAGGAGGTGAGTGGCAACTGCAGTCGTACCACTTAGCCTGTGTGCCCTCTTCGATGTCATCCTACACTATATTGTCAAAAGTATTGGGACGCCTGCATTTACATGCACATGAACTTTAATGGCATCACAAATGGTCAAACATTCCCATAGACACTCCTAAACCTTGTGGACAGCCTTCCCAGAAGAGGTGAAGCTGTTATAGCTGCAAAGGGTGGGCCAACTCAATATTGAACCCTACGGACTAAGAATGGGATGCCATTAACCTCTTCACCCTAGGAAGGATTTCACACTTTAGGACCAGAGCACTGCGCTGCTTTAACTGGCAATTGCGCGGGCGGGCGTGCGACGCTGTACCCAAAAGAAATTTGCGTCCTTTTTTTCCCACAAATAGAGCTTTCTTTTGGTGGTATTTGATCCCCTCTGCGTCATTTCTGATCACCGCTACAAACAAAAAAAAGCGTCAATTTTGCAAAAAAAAACTAATTTTTTTTTTTTTTTGCTAAAATACAAAATAAAATACATAAAAAAAAATGTTTTCATCGGTTTTGGCCGATTTATATTCTTCCTCATATGTTTGGTAAAAAAAATCGCAATCTGCGTTTATTTATTGGTTTGCACAAAAGTTGCCGCGTTTACGAATGATGAGAATTCATTTATGGGGTTTTTATTTATTTTTTTAATATTCTACTAATCTGCGATTTTTAGCGGAGCTGCGATATTGCGGCAGACATAGGGGCCACCCTACCCGCTCCCTGGCCTCCGGCGGCACGCGCTCACAATACTCGTTCTCACGGCCGCCGTCAGGTGATGGCGGTTCGCGATAACGTACCATGTTGCCACCATCAAGCCATGGCGGGCGGTCGGCAACTGGTTAAATTTCATGTGCGTGTAAAGGCAGGTGCCCCAATACTTATGACAATACAGTGTGTATATTTTCAGAAAATAGACACCTTAGAGCAGGGGTTCCCAATCACCTGGCTGGTATGGGTCCATTGCCTGTTGAGGCCGCAGGGCAGAAGGTGAGTGGCAACTGCGGTCTAGACAGGACTATTGCAGGTCGTGCCACTTAGCCTGTGTGTCCTCTTCATTGTCATCCTATCAGTAGAGGGCAGGGGGCGGGAGCAGCCGGAGTCTTTTCTTATTAACAAGCAGGTAATTAACCGCTTGTTACAGGGGAGTTCCAGCTTCCAAAAAGCTTTTTTTTAAAAGTCAGCAGCTACAAATACTGTAGCTGCTGACTTTTAATAAGGACATTTACCTGTCCAGGGAGCCCATGATGTCGCCCCCCCCCCCCCCCCAAGGCCCATTCGGGTCGAGTGCAGGCGCAGCCATTGCAACTAAGGGAAACAAGCAGTGGAGCCTTCAGGCTTCTCAGCCTGTTTCCTACTGCGCATTCGCGAGTCGCACGGCACTTTTTGAATGTCCCCGTCGTCTTCTGGGACACACACAGGTCCCAGAAGGCAGAACAGGAAATTATGTACCTCGCAGCGGTGAGGCTGGGACGGAAGTACACCTTTGTACTTCATAAAAAGTAAGAAAATAAATAAATATCCAAAAACGAGGGGTGGAGGGGTGGTCTTTAGTTTAAGACCAAATTAATAGTAAAGTTGGGAGGAGCTCCGCTTTAACAGAAGTTGGACAGCTCCCGCCCTCCGTCCAGATCTGCAGCTCCTCCCATCCCGACAGCTGGGTGGAAGTGGACAGACAGGCTGACAACTGCTTCTGTGATTTTAGACAGGAAAGTTGTGGGGGGGGGGGGCATGACTGCAAGGGGCACTGTGATGGAGGGCTATGATTGCTAGGAGACGCTGTAATGTAAAGGGGCACCTTGATATAAAGGGGACTGCAATATAAAGGGGCACTGTAATGATTACAGTGCCCCTTTGCATTGCAGTTCCCTTTACATTACAGCGCCCCTTTGCAGGACAGTCCCCGGTACATTCATTTAAAGGGGACTGCACTGTAAAGGGGCACTGTAATGTAAAGGGGCTGTGATGTGAAGGGGAACTGAGGATACTGTGGAAATGTGATGTAAAGGAGGACTGTGGAACACTACACTGACATAAAGGGGGGGGGACTGTACTGGCTGTAAAGGGGTGTTGTGGTGTGAAGGAGTCTGAGGAATGACTCTGAATACCCCCCCTCCAGTCCTTGGAAACATTGGTTGCCACTAAACCGGCCCCTCATGCCGAAAAGTTTGGGGACCGCTGACCTGGAGGATAAAATTGTGCTAATTCTATTTTTTTATGTCACATGATGTTAGCACAATCGTTTATGAAATGAAACATTTTAAACATTTCAGTAAAAATAAAACCACCAAAGGTAATTCTGTGTCAACTATAAAAGATGCTGTTGCACCGAGTAAATAGATACCCAACATGTCAGGGCAAACAAACTTCAGTACCCTATATTTTCCATAGTCGACAATTTAAAAGCCACCACAGGTCATCGGTTTACAGTTAACCATGAATAATAGGACTAAGATTGGAAAAAACTTCTGTGTTTGTGAATGCTGAGTGCCACACATCCCCTTGTGACCAAGTCATGTGGCCTCTTAATCCAATAAGAAGGTATCAATGTGCTTTTGTATATTAGCTCCAGCTCCATAGGGTATCCCCTTTTCCCACTCTCTCCTCTGGTTGCAGCACCCTCCATGCCCTCATAGAACAGATATAGGGAGGACCTATGCATAGGGTAATACTGCTTTACATTAATAAAACAACAAACCTCCCAAAATGTGCACTTACATTCAATTAACACACATACTTTACACCATACACAGCGCCATTTACCTCTTCCAAGATGGCCATGCTCTCCAACCAGTGGAAGTGATGTCATGGGTATAGCCCTACCCAATGTGTTTTGTCTACTGGGTGCCTTCAGGATTCAGGAATCAGGGACTTATTCCTCAAGACGTCCAGTAGACGAAACGCATTAGAATATGTTTATAATTTGGTAAGCACCTCACAAACATTTAAGATTGCCAGGATTAGTTTTACTTATTTTTTTAGTTTACATAGGTCTTAGAGCACTGCACCTTCTTTCAGTTTGTATGGTACCCCTATTGTCCATATATGGACTATAGTTTGGTGTTCATCAGCTGGGTGTAAAACCAGGTATACATTTGTAGCGCCCCCCATAGTGAATAGGCGCTGAGGTGATAGATTTTTTTTTTGGTTTGATTTGGGCAGGGGAGTGGCCCAGGAAGAGCTAGAGACTGCAGGAAGGAACACCCCTTAGTTACTCCTCCCCTTTGGGTCCAGAAGATTCTGGAAAAAGGGGATGGAAGAGGAGGTGGGACTTTCTGAGATGTTAAGGAGCTCTGATCAATCCCCAACCTGGATTGGCAGAGGGCAGGCCTCCTTAAATACTGTGGTCTGCCCAGCTGGGGGACGAAAGTGTCAAGATGTAGCAGAGGTTGCCTAGACCTCAGCTGGGAGCCCCCAGTCTAGGGGGGTGACCTTGAGGCCTGGGAGCTCGGGTGCAGCTAGGAGTGGAGAGAGATCCTGGAGTAGCACAAGGGAGCAGGAGTGCAACAAGGAGGCTACAGGAAAGGCTCTTTAAAGGATCCACCGGTGTCAGTGAGTGACAGACCCTGGAGTGGAAGAAGAGGACTGGAGCAGGCTGGGAGGATACAGTGGACAGTCTGTGGAGGTCAGAGGAGCCAGTCAGCAGAGCGGTGTCACTGGACAGTAAAGTAGGCCAGAGTGGCCTGGAAGAGGATGGGCTGGGAGCAGTAGTCCATTGGACCTGGCTAGACCTTTGTACTCAGCTACACCTTGAGGGCCCTTGCCTGTAATGGGCGGTCCAGAGGTTTTGCCATAAGTGATGTAGGCCTCACCATGTGCTAGCTATGGCGGAAGAGGATGTAATGGAGGTCTGTTAAATATCCCTTCAGGTCTCACCGTGAAGAAGCAAGTATTGTGCAGGTGAGAAGAGAAGGAGTGTAACGGTCAGCAAGTGTTGGTGCTGGAGAGAAGGAGTGTATATACAGAGGTGTATATAGTGCAGTCCTATCTTTTGATCTTTTGGGCATCCCACAGTCGTCCCTACCCTATCCAAGTTTATTCCCTCAATAAAACAACAAAAACAAAGTACTGTACTGTTCAGTGACTTCAGATGAAAGGAAAAATGTGTGATTGAGGGCAGAGTGAAAGGTGGACCACATCAACCAGCCACCCCTAAGGGGGCCATTGGCTACACATTTTTCAGTATAAGCGCAGAGCACCACCTATTTTCTAACATGTGTAATACAATCAACATTTTAGTGCATAGGTGCCCCCCGATGCATGCATTTACGTTCGTATGTGCATGTTTGTGGGGATGTGGGGGGGGCTCAAAAAATTTGAGACAGACAAAAGGGTTAAAAAAGACCTCTCACCAGAATTGAAATCCCCCATGGGCCCAGGGCACAAGGCCCATGTCACTGTCAGGATCTATGATGTGATTTAGAAGTAAAATGTAATTTTTACTTCTGTCGGTGCTGGCTGTAGCTCCACCCCAGGCAGAAGCCCAAATTATGGGCATTCCTATGGGGGAGGTACACACAGCACTGAAGCCGCAGCACCCGCCCCATTGTGCAGCCCTCCTTGGCATGCAGCCTTGTGTCTTTTCTTCTCCCTTTGTACTGGGCCCACAACCTCCCACAGCCACCATGAAGTTCGAAGGAGATGACTACAGTAGTAGAAGTAGATAGCGACTGAAGAGGAGTGCCATCATTCACAGAAACGCAGACCCACAACAACACATGCCTAAAGCTGCTACATTGGCGAGAAAGATGGAAGGAGCGCCAGGCCAAGTGATTAATGAGTCCAAATTAAATTATTGGTTTGTATTTAAAAAAGGCCAGTTTCAGGGACCAGAAGAAACTCCCCCTTCATCAGGGCTTCAGTTAAAATGAGAACCTTCAATTGACTCACAATAGGAACTTTCTTTGTGAAACCATGTAGGGATGTATGGGATACTCCAGTAAGCTTGATTTGCCTTAGGAGGACACAGTTCACGGACTTTAATCCAGTAACCCAGGGGAAGGCCAGAGCTGAGACCCTGTAGGAGTAATCTCAGAGATGGGGGCTACTACTGGCCCCTGAAAGTAGAAAAGCACACAGTCACTGGATTCTTGAGCTTGGATTAGTACTCATAATTCCCCATGGAAGCTGCACATCTCCCAGCTCCCACCAGGCAGTCTTCAGTGTGTCCTCCAAACCAAATCCTTAACTCTAGGAGTAATTAGAAATAGGACCCCCTGTTCGGTTATAGCTGGGACCTTGATGAACATCAGCAGATTCCAGCAGCCCCTGGGAACTTTCCATCAGGACAAGAACAGGGCTGCTCCAGACCCCAGACTATGTATGACCCCCTTAGCCACCTACTGGGCATACCTCCCCATGGAGTGGTTGCATGCAGCATAATAAATAGTCAAGCTTCCCATTTGACTCTTCCAAAGTGTGCCACCCCCCCTACACCATTACACCACCATCACCAGCCTGAACCGGTGATACAAGGCAGGATGGATCCATGGGCCAAATTCTGACCCCACCATCTGAATGTCTCAGCTGAAATCCAGACTCCTCAGACCAGGCAACGTTTTTCCAATCTTCTATTGTTCAATTTTGGTGATCCTGTGTGAATTGTAGCCTCACTTTCCTGTTCTTAGCTGACAGGAGTGGCACCCGGTGTGGTTTTCTGCTGCTGTAGCCCATCTGCTTCAAAGTTTGATGTGTTGTGGGTTCAGAGATGGTATTCTGCATACCTTGGGTGTAACGAGTGGTTATTTGAGTTACTTTTGCCTTTCTATCATCTGGACCCAGTCTGCCCATTCTCCTCTGACCTCTGACATCAACAAGGCACTTTGCTTCACATAACTGCCGCTCACTGGATATTTTCTCTTTTTCCCACCATTCTCTGTAAACCCGAGAAATGGTTGTGCGTGAAAATCCCAGAAATACTCTGATCGGCCCATCTGGCAGCAACAACTATGCCACGTTCAAACAATTGAAAAGAAAGTGACAGCACATCTAAGGTACTTTGCGATGCTCTATTGGATCACCACGGTGGCACTAAAGGTACCAGCAGTACAACCATGTACGTAGACGCGTTTCACACAAGGAATCGGTGCTAAATCTGTGCAAGGTTCAAAGTAATTTAAATCCCCTTTCTTTCCCATTCTGATGCTCGGTTTGAACTTCAGCAAGTCGTCTTTACCACGTCTAGATGCTTAAATGCATTGAGTTGCTGCCATGTGATTGGCTGATTAGCGATGTGTTATCAAGCAATTGAACGGGTGTACCTAATAAAGTGGCCGGTGAGTGTGTACAGCTGCAACAGTTGCTGTATATTGTTTGTGAGTGAATTTATCTGTCTGGCTGCAGTTACTGTGTAAGCCCGGCACTATCCATTACACCGTGCTGCACGGCATGCAGACATCAGATCTAATGGCTATTGTCATGTACAAGTGCATTGTTTTCTCACCTCCAACTTCAAATGAACATCAGAAGGAGATAATGACCTTTCCGGGGATAACAAGGTTACAGCTCACCCGATAGAATCTAAATTCAATTACGGCGGCATTGTACAAAGCGCCACCGCCGAGCCGCCCCCCCTGCCTGCAGGCGTTGCTATTAAATATAAAATAAAGATAAAATTCTACTGGGCAAATAGTCCTGATTGAGTCCGTTCATCACCCGCGGGTTTCGGCGCCACGCAACAATTTTTTTTCCACGGTATCGCAGTGACAGTCGCTCCGTATCGCGCCATCTCGCTAATTAACTTCACCGTTCCTGGAAGTCCCTATTTGTCTCCGGAAAGGTTGGCGACTGCTGCCTCTGATGGTATCATTAGGACCGGGATCCAAATTTCAATTAGCAGAAACGTAAAGCTGTAGAGTTGCGTGAAAGAGACAAGGCCACCGCCGCCGCCGTAGAACGTTCTTTGCGGACAAATGTTACAATGTACGGAGTCAGGCTCAAACAGGTGGAGCGATTTATCAAGAGCTGCATTGTGCTATGAGGTCACAGAAGGAAAGATTTTGTCTGTGTTCAATTTTGCTTAAAGGAACAGTACACATTAGGGCAGAGCCAGGCAGGGCCGGCCCTACCATGGGTCCCAGTGGGTCCATTGGACCCAGGCAGCACTTTGAGAGGGGCAGCAAATTGAACCACGGCCGCCTCTCCTTCTCTTCTATACTACCCTAGCCCGCCCCTATATTGCCCTAGCCCACTCCTTTACTGCCCTAGCCTGTCCATATACTACCCTAGCCTGTCCATATACTACCCTAGCCTGTCTATATACTGCCCTAGCGTGCCCATATACTACCCTAGCCTGTCTATATACTGCCCTAGCCTACCCCTATACCGCCCTAGCCCGCCCCTTGGAATTGAACATAATGGTAAGTCATATCATTTTGCATATAGACAAGGTGCTGTTGCATGCAAATCTGAGTTCCTGATAAATTTAGTAATTATCATGATATAAAATAATGGATGTGGGGGCCTTTTGGTGGGCGTGATTATTTTTGTGGGGGGGCAGCATTTCATTCTTGGACCCAGGCAACACAATGTCTTGGGCCAGCCCTGGAGCCAGGATAAGGTCCCCCAGTGCCCGAGGCAAAGATGCCAAACCGAGCCCCCCCGGTTCATGATCTGCAAGTGTAAAGCCGATGACATCAGCGGCTGGCCCCCGCCTCCTTGTGACGTCACTGACTGGGGCATGCTGGATCTGTGATGTCACAAGGGGTAGGGTCACCCGCTGACATCATTGGCTGACCCCATCCCTTAGCTATGTCAGACGGCAGACTGCGGTAGCGTTCGACGAGGCCGGACGCTTTTTTTTTTTTTTTCAGAACCGGCCATGCAGCATGATTGACGATGGATCCACATCGGGGGGCCTAAGTTTTGTTTTTTTTAATAAAGGAATTGTCAAAACTCGTGTCTTTACTCACTTTTTACACTTTTTTTGGTGAATGGGTGGGGGTACTATGTATCCCATACTCATTCATATGGGGGGGGGGGATCTGATGGACCCCTTGCTAAAGGGGGCTTCCAGATTCTGATAAGCCCCCTGCCCATAGACCCCTTGGGGGGGTTGCCCCAAAGCACCCCTCCATGTTGAGGGTATGTGGCCTAGTATGGTTCAGGAGGGGGCCTCGTCTCTTCCCTTTCCTGGCCTGTCGGGGTGCATGCTCAGATAAGGGTCTGGCATGTATTTCGGGGGGCCCCACGCCGTTCTTTTTTACATTTTGGAGGTTCCTGAAGGGCCTGGTATGGATTGGGGGTGGGACCCACTCTGTTTTTTTTTCTGAATTTTCTATTGCTGGCATTCTTATGTTTACATTTCAGCTGTCAGTGGGGAAGCCGATGAGTCATTGGTTGTTAAGGACGAGGCTGCTGGCTTCCCGGCCCGCTCCTTAACAACCATCTATTCTTCACACAGAATTTGAATCGGTGGATCATTTTTCGACCGAATTGAATTTGAATTGATTTGAAAGTTTGAAATTCATTAGAACATTAATAAACAAAACAAAATTAAACAAAACAAGACAAAACTAAACAGATTTCCAAAACGAATCAACAAAACAAAATTAGTAACATAACGAATCTATCCAAAACGAAACACATTTTCCTGTTCTGCGCATGTCTAGTTTTCTGTTTCATAATAGTCAATTAAAATGTTTTGTTTTCATCAGCATTCTCTCCCTGGTAGTGAGTTATTTACCATGCGTATGCTGCCAAGGAGGCACCAGGAAAACGGAAAATTGAATACTTGCCTTTCCTTAAATTTCCTTTCATGGTGCCTATCCATGGCAGCAAATTCCCCTGTACAAACATATGGCCACTTCCCCCCACTTATAACTGGCCTTTGCAGCAAGAAATACATGGAAGGGCAACACATGCAGGGCTAACCCAAGACATTGTGCTGCCTGGGTCCAAGAATGAAAAACGCCCACCAAAAGGCCCCCACATCCATTATTTTATATCATGATAATTAAAACTAAAATTAAATGTATCAGGAAGTCAGAATTACATGCAATAGCACCTGGTCTACTGTATATGCAAAATTCTATGACATACCATTAGGTTCAATTCCAAGGGACGGGCTAGGGCAGTATATAGACAGGCTAAGGTAGTATAGGTGTGGGCTAGGGCAGTATATGGACATGTAGCCATGTCCTCCCTTGGGAGTGGCTGGTAGTTGTGGTTCACCTTATAGGTGCCCTCAATCCCACCATATCTAACACATCTGAAGTCACTGAACAGGCCGGCTCTTGTTTCAGCCACCATAAACCCTGCACAGCCACTAGAGACTCCGCACAGCCACCAGAGACCCCGCACAGCCACCAGAGGCCCTGCACAGTCACCAGAGACCCTGCACAGTCACCAGAGACCCCGCACAGCCACCAGAGACCCCACACAGCCACCAGGGACCCCACACAGCCACCAAGGACCCCGTACAGCCACCAGAGACCCCGCACAGCCACCAGAGACCCAACACAGCCACCAGAGACCCCGCACAGCCACCAGAGACCCCACACAGCCACTAGAGACCCCGCACAGCCACCAGGGACCCCGCACAGCCACCAGAGATCCTGCACAGCCACCAGAGACCCCTTACAGCCACAAGGGACCCTGCACAGCCACCAGAGACCCCACACAGCCACCAGAGACCCTGCACAGCCACCAGAGACCCCGCACAGCCACCAGAGACCCCGCACAGCCACCAGAGACCCAACACAACCACCAGAGACCCCGCACAGCCACCAGAGACCCTGCACAGCCACCAGAGACACCAAATAGCCACTATAGCCACCCTGAATAGGAAGGGGTGGGACAAATTTAGATGGGGCGTGCCCAGTTTTAGTCTTGCCTAGGACAGCACAAAACCAAAATACACCACTGCCCCACCTATAACTAGTTGAATGGACAAGAATATAATTTCTAAAACCTGTAGGCTTCATATAATACTCAGGGGAGGCCCATCCATTGTGGGCGCACGAGCACCGCCCCCCCCTATCCATGACCCACGGCCCCCCCTATCCATGCCGCACCGCCCTCCCTATCCATGCGCCTGGCCCCTTTCAGGGCGCTGTACGCATGAATTACTATGGCTGGAATGGGGGGGTGGTGTTTTTTAAGCACTGATTAGATCCAGAAGTTCTACTCTGCTTCAAAATAGGTGAGCTTGGGGCGCAGAGCATTGCAGCCGGAGCCCACCCAGGTGTGTTGCAACAGTAAATGAATATTCGCTGTTGCAACTCTGATCCTCCTCCTGACCAATCTGGAAGCAGGTTTGATACTCATCACTCGATTGGCTGAAAGGGCAGGCAATCCTATTGGATGCCTAGGAGTAGAAGGGAGGAGTCACCCACCGTCCATAGAAGCCCACTGCCGCCGGAGCCTGCAAAACGACGAAGCCCTCCGCTGCCACCGGAGCCCGCAACCTGCTGAAGCCCGCTGCTGCCTGCTCGAGCCTGCCTGTTGGAAGCCCGCGGGTCTCTTCTCTAGTCCGCAACCCGCCCGCCGGTGTCTGCTGCTTTAAGTCCGAGGCAAGGGGGTGCTGATGCCACCGACCAACGGGGGGTTGCTTGCTGCCCCCCCAAAAAAAAAATACTGGCCGCCACTGCTCAGGACACAATGATCTGGTGCTCCTGGACCGGTATTCATATATAAAATGTATAAATGTTCCGGAATGACCTTCCAGACTCTCCAGCTTAAGAGTCAGTTCATGATGACCACAAGGCTCTGTACTGGGTCCTGTTCTATTTAACCTATATGTAAGTGATATAACTAAAGGTTTGTTGGGCAATGTATGTCTCTTTGCTGATGATACAAAGGTGTGCAATAGGGTTGATATCCCTGGAGGTGTCTGTAACATGGAACATGGATTTGCCATTGCTGGAAGATTGGTCAAAGCAGTGGAGACTGCAGTTCAATATTTCTAAATGTAAAATAATGCATCTAGGGAAAAAGAATCCCCTTAGAGAGTACATCATTGGGGGTACAGTGTTAGCCAACACTACAGAAGAAAAAGATTTGGGGGTGCTTATTTCAGATGATTGCAAAATGAGCAAACAGTGTGACCAGGCAGTGGGAAAAGCAAATAGAATTCTGGGATGTATCAGTAGAGGGGTCACCAGCAGGAGGAATGAGGCCCGGATTCCTCTATATAGATCTTTATATCACTAGAGGGGTCACCAGCAGGAGGAAGGAGATCCTGATTCCTCTATATAGATCTTTATATCACTAGAGAGGTCACCAGCAGGAGGAAGGGGGTCCTGATTCCTCTATA
>BLSH010116686.1:40819-57852 GCA_018402905.1 Glandirana rugosa
TGGAGTTTATGCTCCTCGATGATGTTCGTGATTAAAATAAGAACGACCTCTTTTCTGCGAACTCTCCCCTGTACTATCGCTAACTGTTTATAGAGTTACCACTGGGGTCGTATCCTTTTCTTCGAAAAGTTAGAGTCCCCCAAATTCTCTTGTGCCCCGGTATGTTACCAACCTCCTCTTCGCCAAATTAGGATTTGTCGTGTCCCAAAAAAAATGAAAAATCCCGTCATTCTTACATCTTGAAAGAAGGTGTTCACCGCCACAGTCGCCCCTCATAACTATAAAAATTTTCTGAGAACCTACACGTAGAATTGGTGAACGGCTGGCGGCTAGCCGTAGACTGCCGCCGTTTCACCGAGCAAGGGCGTTTAGCGGCAGTATGCTACCGCCGACGCCCTTGCACATCGCGCGCTCACTATACACGTTCCCGCAGCCGCCATCGTATGACGGCGATTTGCGGGAACGAGCCACTTTGCCGCCGTCAGATGCCGATCGGCGGTCGGCAAGTGGTTAAGATGCACATCCAAGAGTCTTTTAAAAATATCAATACTCCCCGCTGACACCGCCACTTGTGGAAGAAAGTTCTACATTCTTACTGCCCTAAAAAGTAAAAAAAACCCTGTGCTGTTTAGGATTAAACCGCTTCTCCTCCAACCATTGTATGGCCCCGTGTTCTCTTAAACCCCCTGAGATTGAAAAGCTTCTTTTCCTATGCTGGGGTCACCATTGAGATATTTGTCAATCGCTATCATGTCCCCTCTCAAGCGTCTTTTCTCCAGCAAGAATAAAATTAGTGCTTGTAGTAGCTCCTCGTATTTGAGGTCCTTCGTCTCCTTTATTAATTTAGTTGTCCTTCTCTGGACTCTCTCCAGCTCCAGCACATCCCTTCTGAGGATTGGTGACCAGAACTGGACGGAATACTCCAGATGTGGTCTAACCAGAGTTCTATACAGTGGCAGGATTATATTTTTATCTCTGGATTATATCCTTTTTATGCATGCTAATATTCTGCCTGCTTTGGTAGCTGCCGCTTGACACTGCATGCTATTGCACAATATGTCATCTACTAGGACCCCCAGATCTTTCTCCATCCTTGATTCCCCCAGAGGTTCTCCCCCCAGTGAGTAGTTTGCGTTTATGTTCTTAGCCCCCAAGTGCATTATTTTACATTTCTCCACATTGAACCTCATGTGCCATGTAGTTGTCCACTCCATTATTTAGTTTAGGTCTTTCTGTAAAATGTTTACATCCTGCTATGAAGTTATTGCCCTGCTTATTTTTGTACCGTCCGCAAATACTGAGATTGAACTCTGTATCCCTTCCTCTGTCATTTATGAGTAAATTTAACAGAATTCGGCTTAACCATTTCAGCCCCGGAAGGATTTCACACTTTAGGACCAGAGCCCTTTTTGCGATTCGGCACTGCGTCGCTTTAACTGACAATTGCGCGGTCATGCGACGTTGTATCCAAACGAAATTTGCGTCCTTTTTTTCCCACAAATAGAGCTTTCTTTTGGTAGTATTTGATCACCGCTGCGTCATTTCTGATCGCCGCTATAAACAAAAGAAGAGCGACAATTTTGCAAAAAAACCCAAATTTCTTACTTTTTGCTAAAATACAAATCCAAAAAAAAAAATATAAAAAAACATTTTTTTTCATTGGTTTTGGCTGATTTATATTCTTCCTCATATTTGTGATTAAAAAAATCGCAATCGGCGTTTATTGATTGGTTTGCGCAAAAGTGGTCGCGTTTATGGATGATGAGAATTCATTTGTGGGGTTTTTATTTTTTTTTATTTTTTACTAGTAATGGCGGCGATCTGCGATTTTTAGCGGTACTGCGATATTGGGGCGGTCATGTCGGAACATTTTGACACTTTTTGGGGACCATTGGCATTTATACAGCGATCAGTGCTATAAATATGCACTGATTACTGTGTAAATGCCATTGGCAGTGAAGGGGTTAACCTGCAGGGGCACTCTAAGGGTTAACTGTGTTCCCTGGGCGTGTTCTTACTGTATGGGGGCTGCCCTAACAGGGGAAGGGAAGTGATCACAGCTTCCATGTAAAGGAAGGCTGTGATCACAGTCCTTCCCCCTCTCACAGAACGGAGGTCCGTGTTTACTTACACGGACCTCCGTTCTTTCACTCTGGGGGGGGCATCGCGGGTGGCCGGCGGAAATCGAATCCTCCGCACCCGCTCCCTGGCCCTCCCCGGACACAGTGAGCGCGCGGGCGCGCCTCCGGCGGCGTTTTGCCTTAAAGAGCCACTCTGTCGCCATCAGATGCCGATTGGCGGTCGGCAAGTGGTTAAACAGAATACAGGCTTCGCTTGCAGGTAAGTTTAACACAATGTGCTAGTATGCGATGCATACTAGCACATTATGCCTTTACTTTTGCAGGTCAGAAAAAAAGGCCCTTTACTCCCTCTTTAGGCTTTATGTAAGTTTGAAAACCTCTAACGAATGCTGGAACCTGAAAGCTAGTAAACGATGTTTAAAAACCTGTTGTTCGATGTTCTCGTTCATAAGCATTTTTGATTGACAACAGATTCCACACATCACTAGACCCTGCTAAATTCTCTCTCTCTCTCTCTCATTGTTTTTACCATTACAGATGGTCAGAGATTCTCCATTAAAAACGCGTATAAACAAAAACGCTTCTAAACGCGAGTTGGTGCGTTTACAGGCTGTTACAAGCATTTGGCATTTCGAATGCCTCTGAACATCCATTCTGAATGCATTTTTTTGCTTGTAAAAAAATGCTTCTAACCTTAACTGTCTGGAAACGACTATAAACATGTCTGTGATAAGATAACATAGAGGAGAGTTCAGAGGCTGCTAAAAAAAAAACAAAAAACGCCCAACTGCTCCTAAACATCTGTTTATCAGCTGCAGTGTACATGAGGCCTTAAGGTGAACAACCTTCTTTGCTGTAGCTGCCCCCAGACCCCCTCCCCTTTTTCTTACCTGAGCCCAATCTGATCCAGCGATGTGCACAAGCCCAGCGGCTGTGTCCACTGTCTCTCTCCTCATTGGACAGATTGATAGCAGCAGGAACCATTGGCTCCTGCTCCTGTCAATCAAATCCAGTGACATGGGGAGGAGGGGGGCGAGATCCGCTGTCTGTGTCTATGAATGCAGCAGTGCAGCAGCGGGACTCATGAGTGAGCCTGCATGGGTGCCCTCGTGGAAAGCAGCTCTCCATGGGGACACCCGATGAAGGGGAGGAGCTAGGAGCACTGGCCTGTCACCCCAGAAGAGGAGGATCGGGGCTGCTCTGTGCAAAACCCTTGCACAGAGCAGGTAAGTATAACATGTTTGTTATTGTTTATTAGAAATAAAAGGAACCTTTACAACCCCTTTAAGAACTAAGACATGGAGGTCTTCCATAGTGTGGTCTAGTTGTGAAAAATGATCTCTCCCAGGTGTGCAGAACTCATCTTATTTAAAACAATGATAACTGCAAACGACTATAGCTGACGGCAGTAATTGCATACCAAAAGTCCAACAGGCTGGTTGTACCCAAGTCAATTGAAGGTTAAACATCACTTGTACTCACTGTTTGCTTGAGGATTAATACTCTCCACATCTATGTTGAAACACAGCAGATATGACAGGTGCTTTAGTAGTATGTTTTTTACCCAAAGGGGAACATTTCCATGTGCTTTATACAGGTTTAGAATGTAGGTGGTTCCAATGGATCCAACTATACTGCCAAGTATAGTGGCCATACAGACACAGCAGAATATACCTAAGAGAAAGCATTCCACTTTTAAAAAGTATAGTAAAAAGGTAAACAAGAAGCACTCAAAAGAAGAAGAATTTGTGGATTAATACAACTCGCCAAAAAGGCCAAAGATTTGTTAACCAGTTGCTGACCACCCTATAGCAGTTTTCAGTGATGACTGGTGAAATTTTAGGATGGGGGGCGCCGCACCTCGCCCTTCCTTGTTAACCCCTCCCACTTCTCAAAAGCCCCCCCCTTATAGATTCCTCCCATTGTGTCAGGAGTATACAGCCCAGCATCACTAGATAGGGCATATAGCAGCGCTAGATAGGAGTACATACAGCATCACCAGATAGGGGTATATACAACATCACCAGAGGGGTATGTAGCATCATCAGAAGGGTATATACAGCATCACCAGAGGAGTATATACAGCATCATCAGAGGGGTATATACAGCATCACCAGAGGGGTATATACAGCATCACCAGAGGGGTATCCAGTGGGGTATATACAGCATCACCAGAGGGGTATATAGCATCACCAGAGGGGTATATAGTATCCCCAGAGGGGTAAATAGCATCACCAGAGGGGTATATAGCATCACCAGAGGAGTATATACAGCATCATCAGAGGGGTATATACAGCATCACCAGAGGGGTATATACAGCATCACCAGAGGGGTATCCAGTGGGGTATATACAGCATCACCAGAGGGGTATATAGCATCACCAGAGGGGTATATAGTATCCCCAGAGGGGTATATAGCATCACCAGAGGGGTATATAGCATCACCAGAGGAGTATATAGCATCACCAGAGTAGTATATAGCATCACCAGAGGAGTATATAGTATCACCAGAGGAGTATATAGCATCACCAGAGGAGTATATACAGTGTCACCAGAGGAGTATATAACATCACCAGAGTAGTACATAGCATCACCAGAGGAGTATATAGTATCACCAGAGGAGTATATAGCATCACCAGAGGAGTATATACAGTGTCCCCAGAGGAGTATATAACATCACCAGAGGAGTATATACCGCATCACCAGAGGAGTATATACAGCATCACCAGAGGAGTATATAGAATCACCAGAGGAGTATATACAGCATCATCAGAGGAGTATATAATATCACAAGAGGAGTATATAACATCCCCAGAGGAGTATATACAGCATCACCAGAGGGGTATATAGTATCACAAGAGGAGTATATAGTATCACCAGAGGAGTATATAGCATCACCAGAGGAGTATATAGTATCACCAGAGGAGTATGTAGCATCACCAGAGGGGTATATAGTATCACCAGAGGGGTACCTAGCATCCATCTACCCCCTCCCCCCCCACCCCGGAGCTCGTGGCACTGACAGTACCCCGCCCAGGGCAGTCGGGACATCAAAGTCCTGCACTTACCCCATCTAGGAGCAGCAGGCAGGCATCGGTGTCTGGCGAGCGGGGAGCAGCTTGGCTTCGCCCTTGCATCCTCCTCCGAGAAAGGCATCCAATAGGATTGCCTGTCTTCGGGAAACCAGTTACATACCTGCGCTTCCTGATTGGCGGAGAGGCGGTTCAGTGTTAGAAAGGCAAATATTAATTTGCCTTTCCAAGGGCTCGTAGTGCCATGCTCTGCGCCACCAGCCACTCTACGCTGAAGCCTATTAGAGCCTACGGCTCTAATGAAATGCTTCAAAGAAACCCCCCGCCGCGGTAATTCATGCGGCCGGCGTCCTGAAAGGGGCTGGCCACATGAATAGGGGGTGGTCGCGGGCGGCCATGGATAGATCCATGCTATGCATGAATCTATCCATAGCATACAGGGAGGTGGCGAGGACAGAGGGAGCGGTGCCTGTGCCCCCTTAATGGACGGGCTACCACTGACAGTTTTACTGCTACAGGGCAGCCGCGCTGTGAAGAATCACTTATATATGCAATCCTGCTCTTGCTGCTGGCGGGCACGAGTGCATGTCGCCAGCGGATCGCTCCCATTGTGATTCTGTACACAGGCAGAATGGCGATCTGCCTATGTAAACAAGGCAGATCACCATTCTGTCAGTGAGGAAGGCATGGATCCTGTGTTTCTGCAAAGCAGGGATATGGATCCATGCCTTCCCCTAGTAAAAATACCTCCCACACAGTTCTAAAACATTGGTTAGGCACCCAGTTATTGCCCCTGATGTTAACCCCTTCCCAGCCAGTGTCGCTGATCCTCGCCATTACTAGTAAAAAATAAATAAAATACTATAAAATGATCCAATAGTTTGTAGTCACTATAACTTTTGCACAAACCAATCAATATATGCTTATTGGGATTTTTTTTTACCAAAAATATGTAGCAGAATACATAGTGGCCTAAATTGATGAAGAAATTCGATTTTTTACATTTTTTTTATTGGATATGGTTTATAGCAGAAAGTAAAAAATATATATTTTTTCAAAGTTGTCGGTCGTTCTTTGCTTATATCGCAAAAAATAAAAAATGCAGATGTGATCAAATACCACCAAAAGAAAGCTCTATTTCTGGGAAAATAAGGACCAAAAATGTATTTGGGTACAGCATTGCAATTGTCAGTTAAAGTAACACAGTACCGTATCGCAAAAAATGGCCTGGTTAGGAAGGGGGGTAAATCTTCTGGAGCTAAAGTGGTTAAAACAGACCTTCCTTGAAAAAGGAAGATGTGCTTCCTGTCAGCACCACGCCGCCACAAACAAAATAAGCTGCAAAAGTAACTTTAAAAAAAAAGATGTTACAAGAAATACTTACCTTAGTCCCAGGTTTCAAAGGGAGGTGCAAGTGATGTCACTGTGCCTAATCGCTGTCATTTTGGATAGCTGGGAACTTAAAATCCTTTAATAATGTGACCCAGCCCATTGTAAGAATGCATTCTCCTGGGATTTTGAGTGCACAGGAGGCAGTGGTGAGACACAGTTATGTCATCTGTGCCTCCAGGAAGCATTGGAAGCTGGGAACAAGGTGTTTTTTGAGGCTGGGTTCACACCTATGCGAACTGGATGCGGCTTAAACCGCATCAAATTCGCAGGATACTTGAAAACACATTGTTTTCAATGTGTCCTCTTCACATATGTGCGGTGCATTCGCACTCCGCATTGCACAAAAAAGTGTGCGTTTTTTGTGCAATGCGGTGCGAATTCCCAGCCCATTGAGTTCAATGGGAGCGAATCTAACACAGAGATGCACTCCGCACTGAACGGGGATATTTTCCCCTGCTCGTGGCCCCTCCCCATCTGTCCCCCCGCAGCTGCTGCACTGTTGGAAAGGACAGGAGCCGCCGAACGGCGGCTATGCCCCTTCCCGGCAGCACACAGGCTGGAATTTGCACCGGACTGGTGTGAATCCAGCCTAAGAGGTACGTCAAAAAAAAAAAACATTTGGAAAAAGCATCAACACCAGTGATGACCCGTCCATCGAGGGCACATGGGCGCTGCCCCCCCCCCCCATCCATGCGTCCGGCCCCCTGATATACAAATCAGGGTGCCGGACTATGGATTCCTATGGGGAAGGGCTTTTTTGAAGCACGTGATTAAAGCCAGGATCTAATAGGTCTCAAAAAAGGGTGGGCTCAGGGCACAGGGCACTGCGCCCCGATCCCATCCAGTTGTGTGACGATAGTGAATTACGTTTCGCTATTTTTATACTAACGTTCCTCCCCGCCAATTAGGAGGCAAGTTGTGAGACCTGTTTCCCATTGTCCAAAGCGTCAAGCGAGCCTATTGGATTCCTAGCGCTTTGGAGCAAAAGAGAGGAGACGCGGGAGGAGCGCACATGGGAGCCGCTGCTTGCACCAGAGGAGAGGAGGAGATGACATGACAGCCCAAGCCCCAGCCCTAGAACAGGAAGGTGCCTGACTACTGGCAGCTCGGGGGGCTTTCTCTGTCCCGCGCGACGTGGGGGGTGGAGGAGAGTTGTCAGTATCATACCGGGGGGGGCTGGGGGGATTGCCACTCCCACGCCGCTGACCGCCGAGGGGGTACTGTCAGTGTCATTGTCCCCAAAACAAAAACCCACCAGCTGCCACTGATCAACACAATAACATTTTTCACAATTTAAAACAGTAATTAACAATTAACAGTCCATATTCATATTTTCAATCTTGTTTGCAAAAACGTGTCTCATAACTCCACAGGGTGACAATCAGATTAAGGAATAAAGGTGCATCATAGATATCTAAGCATTTCATGAATATTCATTCACTTCATTATGAGTTGATGCTACTGACATGATGTCCACAAACTGAGAAACAAAATTTCAAAAATGATAAATAGTAATAAAACATTCATCTATTAGGGGATGAGTCAATACTCCCCAGATGATTTTGCCTATAGAGAAACATGTTTGCAAACTGTTGAGTATTGTTTTAAAATTGTATATACAATATTACAAAGAGGAGATAAAACTGACCCAAAAACATTACAGATTAAACGAAAAACAGTGTTTTTTAACTGGAATATTACATTAATTTCAAATATATATGCTGCTTAAAAATGCAAAGACATACCTAGCAATGGAGGCTTTTCCGAGAGTGGTAGTATATCATTCAGAATCAAGAGCAGCATAGAGAATCCCAGCACAAGGGACATTTTAAAACCAAGCCGATCTGCTTTGTCCATTTGAATAAACATACTGACCATGTCCAGAATTACCATGAAATAAACTGGCATAATGAAGGTCAAGATATAAACTGCAGAAACCCTTTCTATTGTAAACTGGAACGTAAAACAAAAGCTATTAGAATGCAGACAAAACATACATTTTTAAACAACACTTAGGCCTCATGCACACAGGACGTTTTTTGACTGTTTTACAGCAGCTGTTTTCATCTGCAGAAGTTTTTTTCTACAGTCAATAAACCCTCCATCATGTTATCCTATGTGTTCATGCACACATAGGCTGTTATCAACTGTTTTTAGCAGTGACGTTTTTGAGCTGTAAAAAAACCCCCAAAAACAGAGGATTCTGAGAGACGTTTTTCAGCTGTAAAAACGTTCAAACGCTCAAGAATGCCCAAAAACGCTCAAAAATGTTGATCCCCAACGTTTTTGGATATTTTATATCAATTGGCCCTTTAAAAATGTGAAAAAACACGCAAAAATGCTGGTAATATAACGTTGGTGAAAGCTTAAAAGATCACTGATAAGCTGCTTACGTTTTTTGAATGTTTTTTTAAAGTCCTGTGTGCATGAAGCCTTAAAGCGTCCATTGCTATTTCCTTTTCAATCTCAACTAACAGAACCGGTACATAAAATGTGAAACTCTGGTTTCCTCCCATACTCCAAAGATATACTGGTAGGTTAATGGGCTCCTGTCTAAATTGACCCTAAAATGTATGCATGCAGGGACCTTAGATTGTAAGCTCCTTGAAGGTAGGGACTAATTTGAATGTACACTATGTAAAGCACTGCATAAAGTATTGGAACTAAATAAAAACCTGTAAAACAAATAAATAAAATAAAATATGTATATTTTCACTTCTACACGACTAACCCCTCTTACTAAATATTTATATAACAGGGCAATTATTTAAGAAACTATCTCATTGTAAATTGAAACCATTCACAATTAGTATAAAATAAATTATTGCTCTAAAATACTAATTAATCACTTAACAAGCGCAGTCTGGCTCGATATTGCAAATCGCCGACACACGACGGTGGCTGCGAGATCGAGGATTGTGGCCGTGCGCGCGCCGCCGGAGGGCTGTGTGCTCTCTCACTGTGTAGGGGGGTAGCCAGGGAGCAGGTAGGGTGGACTCTACATGCGATCGCTCCCCCGCAGTGACAGAATGGGGATCTGTGTACGTAAACACACGGATCTCCGTTCTGACATGGGAGAAGGAGCGTGATCTTCTATTCCCTGTATATGGGAGCAGCAATCACTCTCCTCCCCCAGTCATCCCAGCCCGCAAACAGTTAGAAACACAAAGCGGGGAACACCGTTAACCTTTTGATCGCCCCCTAATGTTAATCCCTTCCCTGCGATTGACATTTACACAGTAATCAGTGCATTTTCATAGCACTGATCGTTGTATAAATGCCAATGGTCTCAAAAAAGTGTCAAAAGTGTCCGACATGGCTGCCGTAATGTCGCAGTTCCGCTAAAAATCGCAGATCACAGATACTAGTAAAAAATAAAAAAATAAATGAAAATCTCATAAATGAATTCTCACCTTTCGTAAAAAAATCAATATAAGTCGATTGCAATTTTTTTTTCCAAAAATATGAGGAAGAATATATAACGGCCAGAACTGATGAATACATTTTTTTTAATATTTTTTTTGTATATGTATTTTAGCAAAAAGTAAGAATTTTTTTTTTTGCAAAATTGTGGCTCTTTGTTTGTTTATAGCGCAAAAAATAAAAACCGCAAAGGTGATCAAATACCATCAAAAGAAAGCTCTATTTGTGGGGAAAAAAGGACACCAATTTAGTTTTGGTACAAGGTCGCACGACCGCACAATTGTCAGTTAAAACGGCACAGTGCCGAATCGCAAAAAGTGCTCTGGTCATAAAGGGGGAAATCCTACCGGGGCTGAAGTGGTTAATATTCACAACACAATAACATTGACCTCCTGCCATCCGCGCTATAGCCGAATGACGGCTACAGCGCGGCTCTAAAATGCCGGGAGGACGTCAATAGACGTCCTCCCATTTGGCTCGCGCTGGGCGCGCTCCCGCGGGCGCGAGCGGCGCGCGCACGCGCCGCCGCGCTGCGGGAGCGTGCCCGCGGGTCGGGCGGACCCGATGTCCGCCGGAGACCCGCGATCTCCTTACAGAGAGGAGGAACGGGGAACCGCCGAAGTAAACACGGCGGTTCCCCGTTCTGTGAGGGGGGGCATGCTAGATCTACTGACCCCTGTCACTGAGATCAGTTAGATCTGTCATGCCTCTGTCAACCCCGCCCCCCCCACAGTTAGAACACACCCAGGGAACATAGTTAACCCCTTCACTGCCCCTGCAGGTTAACCCCTTCACTGCCAATGACATTTATACAGTAATCAGTGGATATTTACATTTCTGATCGCTGTATAAATGTCATTGGTCCCAAAAAAGTGTCAAAAACGTCCGACATGTCCGCCCCGATATCGCAGCACCGATAAAAATCGCAGATCGCCGCCATTACCAGTAAAAAAAAATAAATAATAAAAACGCCATAAATCAATTTCCATAGTTTGTGGGCGCTATAACTTTTGCGCAACCCAATCAATAAACGCCGATTGCGATTTTCTTAACCAAAAATATGTATAAGAATATAAATTGGCCAAAACTGATGAATACATTTGTTTTTTTATTTTTTATTTTTGGATATTTATTATAGCAAAAAGTAAAAAATATTGTTTTTTTTTTCAAAATTGTCGCTCTTTTTTTGTTTATAGCGGCGATCAGAAATGATGCACAGGGGATCAAATACCACCAAAAGAAAGCTCTATTTGTGGGAAAAAAAGGGCACCAATTTTGTTTGGGTACAACGTCGCACGACCGCGCAATTGTCATTCAAAGAGCGACAGTGCTGAAAACTGAAAATTGGTCTGGGCAGGAGGGGGGTTTAAGTGCCCAGTAAGGAAGTGGTTACTAAACACACACTTTAATTTACATTGTCCCTTCTATTTCTGCATGTGGATGATGGTACTGTAAATATTTTAATTAAATAAAAAACATCTAAGTACCTTTTTCCTAATTGATATACTGCTGTCACATGACCCAGCGCTTTCCCAGCCTGTCTGAAGGGAAACATAAGCAGGAGGAGCTTCTGGTCCTCTGCTGCTGGTCACATGTTCACAATAAATAAAAAAACAGCCTTTGGAATACACAATGAAAATAAATAAGTAATATAAATAAACTGTTTTAAATTGTCATACAAATATATATTTGAAATCAAATCTTTATTATTTTTTGGCAATAACACGCCCCTATTGTGTTTAGCTGGTTAGGGGGTATGGAGGAGGAAGGAGTGGGCTGTATACACCTACATATGTGACTCTATAAGGGCTGCCCAAATGTGATAGGGAGGAAATGCAAGGCATAGAAACTCACTGAAAACTGAACATGTGCAGAGTTGCCATCACAGCTGCAAAATCCCTAGCTGAATTGGGGACTTGAGCAGAAGGTGGAGATAGAGAGCAGCAGGATCAAACAGGTTTTTTGCAGAATACAGGACATGAATCTCATAGTGACTGAGCCAGTATGAAAAGCATGTAATACACCATTTATTGATAGTTATTTTATGATGTGGGTTTAGTGACACTTTAAATACTTGTAAAGTGACATTTAATGATATCCTTATTGTCCAAAGTATTTCATACACATCTGCTACTTGATGGCCCTGTAGTCTGTTTCTCATGAAATCCCTTTTCTGCCTCCTTGTAATGTCCTATTTGAGCCCCAAAACCTATCCTTTTCCAGCTCATTTCTGTTTGTTTGGAATTAGCACTGCACATTAGTTGCAGTCATGTGCAGGGATGAGCTTGTGGTTCGAGTCGAATTAACGTTCGTCTCGAACATCAGGTGTTCCTTTGTTCAGGTTTTCCCGAACATTATGGGGCTTTCGCAGGAACTTTGCGCGCCCCATAATGCATTCAAATAGCAGCAGAATGCCACCCGCTGATTGGCCAAAGCATGCACATGACCTGCAGCTGGCAGCCTGCCGTGAGAGCTTTGATTGGCTAAAGGCAGGGTGCCTTTAGCCAATTACTGGTCGGCATTACAGAGAGATCTTATGTTCCTGATTACAGGCAGTTTAGCTAGATAGCGTTTTTGATGTGTAAAAAAAAAAAAAAAATATATATATATATATATATATATATATATATATACAGTATATATATATGCAATGCCTTTAGTGTAGTAGACTATATACAGTCTATATGCCATGAGGTGCCATGTTGAACTTCCAGTGACCAGTATGAAAGAGTGAGAATGATAACACCAAATTTAACACACCTGATCCCCATTCACACCAGAGACCTGGTGAGTTATTTTGAGGGGGCAGCAAATTTACACTGTTATACAAGCTGTACACTCACTACTTTACAAAGTGTCATTTCTTCTTCTTCTTCTTCAGTGTTATCACATGAAAAGATATAATAAAATATTTACAAAAATGTGAAGGGTGTACTCACTTTTGAGAGATACTGTATATCACTAGCTTTTTACTACGCTTATTTTGAGAAAGTGTGCAAATATGTAAAGCTTTTTATGAAAGTTCATCCTAAGGGCTGAAACCAAGCAGTTACTCATGAATATGTACTTTCAAGAGAACATAACACTTTGGCATTCCTTGCACCCCCTTTGCTAGTCTCCTGAATGCCCAGTTCACCCAGATAATATACACCCCAATAGTTGGGTACTTGACAAGAAGTGTGTGCCTGGTTATTGAGGTTCCTGAAATGCAATGAAGCAGTAACATAAAAAAATAAATACCGTATTTGCCGGCGTATAAGACGACTTTTTAACCCATGAAACTCTTCTCAAAAGTCGGGGGTCGTCTTATACGCCGGGGATTAGGGCCGGTTCACAACCACTTCCCGACCAGCGCCGTAAATAGGCGGCGGTCGGGTTTGAGTGCCTCTCCCGGGACATAGCCTGCATTTTTTAGAGCTGGCGGCCGGCTATCCAGGGGTAACGACCGATCCGGCTCAGGAGCCGCTCGGTCGTTACCCCAGGGGGCGGGAGGGGACATCCCCCGCCTCCTGCCTCTCTTCTCCGGCCTCCCGTCCCACCCGGAGACCAGCGCGACGCGTACGCCGACTGGAAGGAGACCTGACAAAAGCCGTAATCGGCTCCGATCGGGTCTCCTTCGGCAAATTCCGAAAGTGACGTCACATCCGGTTACTCGGCGGCTAACGGCGCCAATTTTAAAAAAGTGACAATATTCAGAATCGCCCTTTTTGGCGATCTGAATACTGTGAAGTGCAAAGGAGGGATGGGGGGTCTTTTAGACCCCCCGGCCCTCCAAAAAGAGTACCTGTCACCATATATTACTATCACAAGGGATGTTTACATTCCTTGTGATAGCAATATAAGTGATCAGATTTTTTTTTTTAAGGAACAGTGCTAAAAAGAAATAAATAAATAAAATTAAAAAAAAAAAAAGATTTAAATTGCCACCGTCCCCGTGAGCTCGCGCAGCAAAGAAAACGCATACGTAAGTCGCACCCACATATGAAAACGGTGTTCAAACCACACATGTGAGGTATCGCCGCGTTCGCCAGAATGTGCGCAATAATTCCAGCAAAAGACCTCCTCTGCACCTCTAACCTGGTAACCGTTAAAAATTTTTAAAGCGTCGCCTATGGAACTTTTTAAATACAGGAATTTGTCGCCATTCCGCAAGTGCGCGCAATTTTCAACCAGGTCATGTATGATATCTATTTACTCGGCGTAACATCCTCTTTCACAATATGCAAAAAAATTGGGCTAACTTTACTGTTGTCTTATTTTTTAACTCAAAAAAAGTAAAATTGTTCCAAAAAAATCGCGCTTGAAAGACCGCTGCGCAAATACCGTGTGACAAAAAGTATTGAAACAATCGCCATTTTATTCTCTAGGGTGTTTGAAAAAATATATATAATGTTTGGGGGTTCTAAGTAATTCTCTAGCAAAAAAAAATGCTTTTAGCTTGTGACCACCAAATGTAAAAAAGTGGCCCGTTCACATCTAGGCGACTTGAGTCGCCTGACAAGTCGTCTCAATGCTGTGCAATGGAACCGTTCTAATAGGAGCGAATCGCTTCGCTCCGACTTAGAAAAATGGTTCCTGCACTATTTTCAGGGCGATCTCAGCGCGGCTTACATTGACTTCTATGATAGAAGTCTCCTGAGAAGCCGCATTGAGATTGCGGAAGAGGGGTAGTCTTATACGGTGAGTATAACCCAAACCCTATATTTTAACAGGAAAAGTAGGGGGTCGTCTTATACGCCCAGTCGTCTTATACGCTGGCAAATACGGTATATGCGCAGGTACTGTGGATGCCTGGTTTTACTTATGAAAACACAATTGTTGTGACAGGTTTACTTTGAATATGCTTTTTACAGTCTTGAACAAAGGGAATTCTAATTTCTGATCTGATTATTGGATCCTATTGGCAATTTCCTTTAGTGAACAACAAGCACTAGATTTCCTCATCCGTTTCATTACCTACCGTATAAATTACCTTGCTGTAATTGATACCATTAACCGGATCAGTAGAGTTCATTACTTTGATGTTAAGAAGATTCCAATCTCCTTTTTGCATGAAAAAAACATTATTTGTAAAGACCTCTGTGGAATTTTTTAAAGGCTCCAATGTTATTTCTGCAGCTGAAAAATAAAATGAAATAGTTCATTTCATAAAGCACATAGCATGGTTTAATGATTTGTAAATGGTGTCCATGTTTAGACTTTTCTAGTAAAGAATTGCAATTTACAATGTACAGTGAGTGAAGAACCATAGTAACCAACTAGAGTTTAGGCTGGATCATACCCCCTTCCCCCCATAACTGGACTATCTCTTTTTTATTTCCACCCACATTCCTACTTATTTGTAGCGGTAACCCCATAGGGGCTGCAGAGTATTGTGGTCCACCTTTCATCCTTCCCAGCCTGGGATTCACTTTCCCAGTCACTCAGAGTCAATGAACAGCCCATGTACTTGTTTTTGTATTTTTATTGAGGGATTGAACTTGGATGGGGTAGAAAATGTATGGGATGCCCAGTAGAATTAGGTCTTTGGTGGGGCAACACCATTATATACACTCCTCAGTCTCCCCCGGCACTAACTTGCTTGCAGACTATTACACTTCCTCCTGCACAACACTTCTCGGGCACAGCTAGCACATGGTTAGGCCTGATACTGACTCCAGCCAGGCCACAGCAGAAATGCCCTATTACAGGCAGGGACCGCGGGGCCCCATGGTGTAGCAAAGAAAGTTCAGGTGCTAGCTTTCCTTGGTGGACTACTGATCCTAGTCAATCCTTCACAGGCACTGCCAGCCCTCCTGGCTGCAGCTGCCCAACTCCACTGCCCGAGACAGTCCTCACTGGCTCTACACCCATTCCAGATTGCATTCTCCCAATCCGATTCAGAGTGCCTCCTCAGTTTTCCTGACTGTGCATGTCACTCACCAATGACCGGTGGTTCCCTCCTGGAGACTTGCCCGGCAGTACTTTCCACTGTCCTCTCCTGCTCCTGTCCAGGACACCCCTGTGGTTTGTACGAGGGTCCTGTCCACACCTGAGCCCCAGGCCCAAAGTCACCCCCCCCCAGACTGGGGAGCTCTCTCAAAGGCCCCGACTCCTACTCCTGTTCTTCCACCTGAACTACTTCTCCCCAGCTGGGCTGACCCTGAGTATTTAAGGACGCCTGCCCCCTGCCAATCCAGATCACAGACAGCTCTACCTTTCTTAATCTCCTCTTCTTCTAGCATCTTCTAGAAGAAAGAGGGAAGTAACCAAGAAGTGACACTGCCTGTGGGTCACCAGCTGCTAACCTGAGCCACTTCCAGCCCAGAATCAAAACAACACATGCCTAGCTGCCAGCTAGGCCTTACCTAAAGTTACCTACACTCACTACAAAAATCCTACACTTAGCACCTATTTAAGCAGAGGATGCTACATATTCCTTTAATTTACCACCAACTGTGTAGTGCAAGAGCTTGCTCAATTTGATACAAATTGAATTGATTGTTCAGGTGAGTCTTCCTATTACACAGTTTCAGTAATTCTAAAAGAGATTGCACAGAGATTGTACAACCAGATTGCATAGTGTATGGCAAGCTTTATACAAATACATGGGAGGGAGTGGGTGGAGACACTCAGCTGTCATTGTTCTGACTCATGGAAGGGGAGGGGCTGGGTGTAAACACACTAATTTCACCTTAGGCACTTCCTCACTCTACTAATGGATCTGCTGTTCTACAATTTGCTTGGGAGGGATTACAGGAAGTCATGGAGGAGTTTTCTGTTCAAGAAACTGTTGGCTGAGGAGAGGCCTGCTCCAAAAGATAGCGACATCTTTACCATTGTTGCAATAGAGGAACATTACTGCTATATTGACACATAGGGAAGCTTACTTTAAAAAAAAAAAGGTGAACTGAGCCTTTGAGGAAGCAGCAGGTGCTGGCACCCACTGTATCCTTTTTTTTTTTAAATTCTTTTTATTAATTTTTCAAAAATAATGAAAACAGAGCCATATGGGGCATACCCCGGCTAACACAAAAATACACATGATAACCTTCATAGTGGGAAGGGGGGGGGAAGGGAGAAAAAAAAAAAAAAGGAGGGGGGGCCCAAAAAACGGGGGGGGGGGA
>BLSH010116686.1:64933-75536 GCA_018402905.1 Glandirana rugosa
TTCCACCCTTTTTCCTTCCCTCTCCTTCTCTTTCGTTTTTCTTCCCCTTCTCTTTCCGCCCTGTTACTTTTTCTCTCCTCATCCTTTTTTCCCCCCTCCCCTACCCTTCCCCCTTCCTTTCCCCCCTGTGCCCCTTTCCTTCCCATCCCCTCCCCCCTTTTTTCCTACTCCTCTCTTTTTCATTGTCCCGCCTTTCTCTTCCCCTTCTTTTTGCTTTCTCTTCCTCTCCCTTCCTTTTTCCCACCTTCCTTTTTTCCCCCATTTCCTCCTTTCTTTTTTGTCTTTTGCTTCATTCCATTGCCCCATGCTCCGTTTCTTTTTCCCTTTCCAATGGTTTCTCTTCCTTCTGTCCTTTCTCCCATCCTTTCTTTCCCCTCCCTTCACTCACTATGCACCTCACTCTTTTGATTCTCCCCCTTTTTTTGTCTAGAGTTGTTATAACAACATAAGCAGTCTCTGGACATTACGTCAGGAATTACACATAATGATATATGTAATTTCTATAGGATATATATATATATATATATATATGTATACATATATATATATAACTACTATGTTTTCCCAGGGAATGCCCCATAATATCCTTTTCCCATCCTTTTTATTCTATTGTACAGGTTATTCCCTGTTTCTATATACATATATTTACCATATATACTTTGTCACCTTAGGTATAAATGTTCTGGCCATTGCCCGTGAGCTCCTCTCCTACGGAGGGGATTGAGTGTGACCTCTTGTAAGCCCCTGGTCGGTGGCTGGATAATTTTGATGGAGGACGGAATTGGCTCATAGCGAGCGTTACTGCCTTTTAAGTCAATACGTTTTTAATTGTGCTCTGGTCTGCGTGGTTTGGTATGTTGCAACTATATGTTACTGGAAAATGTAAGTGTTTTCAATTAAATGTATATACTGTATATTTTGTAACTGCTATATGTACTGTACAACTATGACTGGAATTGTAATTGTCTCTTATTGCTTCTTTAGAAAGGGACACTTCCCCCTGAGGAAGACCAAATACACATCTTCTGAATGGTCGAAACGCGTTGGATTCGAGCGCAGTTCTATGGCTCACTCCCATATTTTGTTTTGGTACCATTGTGTATGCTTCTGTACATGTCCCACGCTAACACAACCAGAGCTCCTGTTTTTTAACTTTCCTATGCTCAGCTGACAATAATAAACTTTGAAACATATTTATAGTTTTTGTACCATTTTCATTTTTTCAACACCTTAAATATTTGCTGCCATTAAACTCTACCTCGGGGGACCTTTCCACTATATAAGTATTATCGAGGGGAAGGCAGTGGTTATACATACACATATGGTTTCTTTGTCTCTTTACCAATTTATATTTTCCATGTGACTTATTGCTGGCAATAGGTTCCGATTTCACATGGGATTTGACCTGTCAAATAGCATGTCAAATTGCACCGATGTGAATGGGGGCAAAAGTCATCCCCTGGAATTCACCTTTAACTAACTGATTGTTCAGAGGAAGGAAAGTTAAGGAGGTTTTGATTGAAAGACCCCTTCCTTCACCTGATAATTGACAGAGTTAGAGAAGTTTATTAAGTTGTTCAAGTGATAAGGCACTGAGAGTTCTGTAAAAACACAGTGATGACACCTGTAAAATTGTGTACTTTTTAAAGCGATCTCTGCATATGTGCTATTACTTTCTATAACTTCACTTCAGAGAATAGGAAGGGTATTATTTTCCAAGAGTCCGCTAGCTCAAACTTGCATTGTAAGAATGAGCCGTACAGTACAGCTGTGTTGTAGGAATGAAAATTAGAAGGCAGTGCCCATGTATTAAATGAGTAAATATGGCTGCTCCTATGTACATATACATTACAATTACAGATTACCCCCAAATAAAGCTTTTAAAACAAGAACATGTGTTAATATGATTATTTTCATCAAGCATATCTAGTTTATCTGCAAATCTTAAAAACAATGAAAACACCATACAATCCCAATAAATCTGCATGGTAATCGCAGCAAAACCATTTACCAGTAAGAAAATAAACTGCCAAGGGGTGCGCATGCGCGAAGCCGAGCGGTACGGACATGCCGTTTTAGAGCTCCGCTCAGCCCGGGGGACGTGAGCAATCTTCGAGACGGGCCAGACACATTTCACAGAGCACTAAAGCACCCTAGTGCTTCTCATAGCCCCGTGCCTCCCCTACAACGACCGAAATGGTCGCCACAGGATCGAAGCCGAAGCTCCAGACGAAAACAATACGCGAGGCACTGGCTCGGGCCTCCATCAAGATGGCGCCGCCAAACTCCTCCAGAGCCTCCACTCCGCGGACCCCCAGGCTCTCCTCCCTCCAGCACCGGGACAAAGGTGAGTCTGACACAGACTCCCTAGCGGCCCCCCTCCCAGGGGAACTACAAGCTGGGATTCTTAAACAATTCGATAAAATGCTGCAACGTGCACTACAACGCACATCAGACCAGATTTTAGAACAACTGACCAGGGAAATTAGAGAAATAGGTCAGCGTACTTCTGACCTAGAAAATAAGGTTGATGAACTAGAACTGCAACTTGCTTCCCAAACAGATGAGATCGAAGCACTGAGAGAAGAAAAGACACATTGAAGATTTTGAAAATCGTTCTAGACTATCGAATCTTCGAATCAGGGGCATCCCTGAAACAGTGGATGATCTGCAGTCCACAGTCACTGCACTATTCCAAGAGCTGGCCCCTTCCATCTCAATAGAACGCTTGGAGATGGACCGTGTTCATAGAGCACTGGCCCCCCGCAAACAAAACGGCCCTCCGTGCGACATCATAGCCAAGCTGCATTATTATTGCGCGAAAGAACAACTCCAAAACGCTGCAAGGCAAAGAGACTCTCTCATCTTTCAGGACCACCACTATCAACTGTTTGCAGACCTCTCCCAAACCACGATCGCTAAATGCAGATCCTTCAAACCACACCTGCAAATATTACAACAACGCCGGATAATATACTCCTAGGGCTTCCCCTTTGCCTTGCGATTCACCTACCATGGCCAGAAGTACTCATGCAAGACCGTAGAAGATCTCCAAGACTGTCTTCAGAAGCTCCACCTGGATCCAAGTACCCCTACATCAGCCCAAGGAACTCGTAGGCGCTCTCCCTCACTCTCCCCACTGAAAGCTGCCCACCAGACCTCCTCAGACGACACCAATACGCCACGACCTGGAAGACTCCATGGACTGAGTACTCTCCTTTTCTTCTCCTATCAAGCTCGGTCTTTTTCATTTTTACAAGTTTGCCCTAAAGTTCTGGGCATCTACTCTATTACTGCCATTGACAGCTGGAAAGAACAGACACTTTTGGCCATTTTTCATTTTTACCCCCCTCTCTTTCAGTTTAATTTTTTCTTCTAGTCTCTCCTGCCACCTTCAGAAACTGGACCTTTCATGGACTACCCTATACTCCATCTATACATGTTTCACTTTGCCTAATAATCATTTTCTTTTACGGTCTGTTATCCCTAAATTTAGCTGGCTTGATCTCCTCACAACTCTCAGGGCACCTCCCACAATGTGATATACATTTCAATAATTATTGTCCCATATCCAAATTTAACTAGTCTTATCTTTGACCACCCTGAATTTTACAATTACACCGCCCCCCCCTGAGAGTTTGTGATCAGACCACAACCACCTGCACTATATTAATAGTATCTCGATTGCCCCAATCCCCCCCGCTACTCCTCACAATAGACTCTTGATGGCCGCAATGAAACACTTTCCCAGATTACCTTTAAACATACGCGTGTGATGCTTTTCTCATATCACTGGCCTACTAACATTTATTCAGTTTGTATAATGCCTCATTGTCCTCTGGGCTGCTTGTCATTGCAGCACCCCATCTTGCCCAGCGACCCCCTATCTTTGGGCTTCCCTGGGCAACATGATCTCCCCTGAGTGGGTTCTGCGCAACCCCTCTGGGGATAACCTGTTTTGTTCTTGTTACTACTTTTGTTACTTTAACCCTCGCTCTTCTCTCCACATTCTAGTTCTTCTCTCATTGCAATGCCTACCCCCCTTTGTCGAAAGGAGACCACCACACACAGTGAGTAAATGGCTAATCTAAAACTTCTCTCCCTCAATGTACAAGGGCTAAATTCTCCCAACAAAAGGCGAAAGGCTTTCAGAACATTTGTCTCCCTAAAAGCCCACATTGTATGCCTCCAAGAGACCCATTTCTCAGCCCAACAAACCCCAAATACATTAGCCCCACGTACCCCCAATTTTTCACGGCCTCAACGACCTCCAAATGCAGAGGTGTCCTAATCGCTTTCCACAAATCTGTCCCATTCACCTTGAAACGTGCGATACAGGACCCTGAAGGTAGATACCTAATCCTAATTGGCCACCTAATTGACACTCCAATTACGGTGGTGTCATATTACGCCCCAAATCAAAACCTGACCCCTTTCCTCTCACATCTCTTCAGGACCCTGGACTCACACAAACAAGGCACTACCCTACTGGGAGGTGACTCCAACCAAGTTCTCCTTCCATTCCTTGATAAATCCCCCTTTTCTTCCTCATCAAGTCCACGCAAACTCTCATTCCAGCAGCTCCTGGCCAAGCATTCCCTAGTGGACACATGGCGAGAGCTCAACCCCGTAAAGAAGCAATACACATTTTACTCCCATCCCCACAATACGTTCACTCGCATAGATCATGTTCTAACATCGGTAGGTACCCTGCCCCTCGTTTCTTCTTCCCGCATAATTCCCATCCCATGGTCGGACCACAACGCCACTCTGACCGCGCTCTCTTCTCTAGTCCCTCCCCAGGGCAGACATCCTTGGTCTCTTAATGATACCCTCCTCGCTCACCCATCCAACGCCCTCGAAATAGAGGTATCTCTCAAGGAATAATTCTCCTTGAACACCACCCCCGAACTGTCTCCACTTCTGATTTGGGAAGCGCACAAGCCTGCTATTCACGGGGCCCTAATAAACCTAGCTTCCCGCAGGAAGAAAGACCGCCAAAATAAATACACCTCTCTAGAGCAAGAATTCTCTCTAGCTCATGATGAATTTCAGAGCTCTCCTACTCCCCTTAATAAAGATAGGCTCGATAAAGCAAAACTTGAACTAGATCTTTTCTTAACAGATGCAGCAGAAAAAACCCTTCGACACTCCCGCCATTGCACTTACATGAAAGCTAAGAAACCTGACACCTTCCTTGCCCTTACCCTCAAGAACCTAGACAAACCCTACAAACCTATCCGCCTGAAGAACGCCCCAGGGTCATTCACCAGTAATCCCGTCAAAGTCCTCCAACTTTTCCGTACACGCCTATCTGAACTGTACTCTTCCTCTCCCTCCCCTGACAATCTCTCCAAGACCTTTACCTTCCTAGACTCCATTAACCTCCCCGCACTCACTCTCCAACACCGCACACCCCTTGAGCAACCCATTACCGAATTGGAAATATGCTCAGCGATTAAATCACTTAAGAGTAATAAACGTCCTGGCCCAGATGGTTTTACCGCTACATATTACAAGCTCTTCACTGATATACTCGCTCCGACCCTGACTAAAGCTTTAAACTCCATTCTTAAAGACTCAACATTCAACCCAGACTCCTTGCGAGCCTCCATTTCTATGATCCCTAAGCCACAATCTGATGACTCTGCCTGGTCGAACTATCGCCCTATCTCAATACTCAACAACGATATTAAGCTTTTGGCGAAGGTCCTTGCAACCCGCCTCAACACTCTGATAGGATCCTTAATTCATAAGGATCAAGTAGGCTTTATGCCCTCCAGACAAGTATCTGACAACATACGCAGAACGATCCTCCTAACCCATCTAGCCCGAACCCATAAAATACTGCTGTGCCTCCTTTCATTAGATATAAAGAAAGCGTTTGACAGCCTTTCATTGTCTTATCTTCGTGCGGTCTTGGAGAAATGGGGCTTTGGTCCACATTTTCTCAAATGGGTCTTTTCTCTCTATTCATGCCCCACCGCCCACGTTACCTATGCCTGCCACTCCTCGGACCCCTTCCCAATACAAAAGGGAACTCATCAGGGCTGCCCCCTCTCGCCCCTCTTATTTGCCCTAGCAATTGAACCACTAGCCCAGAAACTGCGTGATGATCCAGATATCAAAGGTTTGGAGGTCACGGGACACAACACAAACTCTATTTGCAGATGATGTACTTTTATTTCTCACATCTCCGCTTACCACAGTCCCAAACCTAATGGCCATCCTCTCCACATTTGCCTCTGTTTCTGGGCTTGTGGTCAATTCCCATAAATCTAAGCTCCTAAACATCTCCCTACCTCACTCCCTACAATCCCACTTACAGACAACTCTCCCCTATCAATGGGCTACACACTCTCTAACCTATCTGGGAATCAAACTAACCTTTGACCCTGCAAATTTATATTCAGCCAACTATCCCCCCCATGCTCCTCCACCTCACTAAACTCATGCTCTCCTGGTCCCCTCTCCCCCTATCTTGGCTAGGTCGTATCACAGCAACAAAAATGGTTAATCTTCCAAAACTATTGTATCTCTTCAGAGTGCTCCCTATTTCCGTCCCTGCTTATTTTCTCTGCATCATTCAGCGTAGGACTCTCCACTTCATATGGGGTAAAACTAGACCTAGAGTCAACAAGCAGATACTTCACCTCACAAAACCATTTGGTGGGCTAGGTCTCCCTGCATACGCCAAATACTATCAAGCAGCCCAACTTGCCACTTTAACAAAATATCATTCCACCAAAGAGACGCCCATATGGGTCTCCCTTGAATCAGCAGATTGCGACCCTCTGTCAATAGCTAATCTCCTATGGCTTCAACCTAAAGATCGCAAACCAATACGCAATCCTATTACAAAACACTCACTCCAATTATGGGACAGGCTCAAGTTTAAATATAAACTACAGTCTCCCCATAATCCGCTCCTATCTTACCTACGTAACCCCTCATTTTACCCTGCTTGGTCTTCCCCCTTATCCTTCCACAAGTGGCAATCAGCTGGTCTCATCCGTGCCTATTCATTCACCTCCCCTGATAAACACATTCCATTTCCCACCCTATCTGAATCCCATGGCCTCCCTCCATCGGAACTTTTCGATACCTGCAGCTGAAACACTTTTTTTACCCCCTGTCTCCGCTTCTCTCCCTCCACTCCACACAAAACGCTCTTTGAACATGCCTGCGATTGGGACCCCCACATGCACGGCCTGATCTTACAATTATATTGCATTCTCCTTGACCCCCCTACATACTCCTCCCTCCCATATGTCAAGAACTGGGAAAAAGACCTAAACATCCAGCTAGAAGAGGAAGATTGGAAGGAGATCTGGTTGGCCACTAAGTCAGCCTCACAGAATGTGGTAGCTTCCGAAGCAAACTATAAGGTCCTCTTTCGCTGGTATCTAGTACCTGCAGGTGTAGCGAAATACACTATAAACTACCCTTCAAATTGCTTCTGAGGCTGTCCAGATAGAGGCACCCATCTACACATATGGTGGGAATGCCCAATAGTCCAGGCGTTCTGGAAAGATGTCTTTAAGATCATCTCTACCCTTCTCGGCTGCTCCCTGCAACCCTCACCCACTACGGCCTTGCTCAATGCTAAACCACTCGACATCACTCGCAACCAATTTAAACTTCTCCTACAGGTAACCACGGCTGCAAAACAAACTATAGTGAAAGCCTGGAAAACCCCCCTCCTTCCTCTTATGGAAACCAAACACAGGATTACAAACAATGATTCATGCTAAAATTGAAGCCACTAATCTTAATTGCATCCCTAAATTTGAGCAGCAATGGCAACCTTGGATTTGCCATTTTCTCCCCTCTGACCTAGATGCTAACCTCCTTCTTCCTTGAAATCCCTAATACCTGATGGCCCCATACCCATCCATTTACCAAGTCGCTGTGTGGCCTCCTTCCGACAACTAACCTCTCACTTCCCCATTTCTCTTACTATTCTTTTTTCTCCCTTTTTTTCACTGTTTGCCCCTTTTTCTCTTTCTAAATATGTTGTACAGTCTATTCACTCCAGCAGGCTTGCTCCCCTATCGTTATGATAGCTCAGACAATTCTAGTGTTAAACTGTTAACGTCTTGGCACACCGGAAGTCCACACTCAATTTTCAGTGATCCCATACAAGCTTCAATAATTGTTGTTTTTTGTCTATAAGTGATTCTTATGCCACACTACTTTCTGGATTTTACTTTTGAGTGGATCATTAACATTCCTTTTTTCTCCCTCTTGATAATTGTAAATTGCAACCCTGCTTGTTCCTTTTAATTGATGTCTGACTGTACCTATACTGGGCCCCTTGGCCAATGTTACTGTAATCTCCCTTTTTCTTCTCAATAAAAATTTTGAACATGAGAAAATAAACTGGCAAGATAAATGTAGTTCAAAATAAGAGACAACTAAAAAATAAATCCCATAAAAAAGAAAGTTTGTAGAATTTTTTGGAATGAGCTTCTCTTATAAAATATGTTAAAAGGAAACAATTTAATTCTCTCAATTCCTGGAAAGCATTGGCAACTGGTGGTCAGGCAGCAGGTACTATAAGTGCTGAGGGTATGACATTGGCTGTATGTGTAGGAGAGGCGTGCCAAATGTATGACAACAGTATTTGTATAAAAGGAGTGTCAGAGGGTATGACATTGTGCAGTATGTGTAAGAAAGGAGTGCCAGAGGGTATGACATTGTGCAGTATGTGTAAGAAAGGAGTGCCAGAGGGTATGACAGTGTGCAGTATATGTAAGAAAGGAGTGCCAGAGGGTATGACAGTGTGCAGTATATGTAAGAAAGGAGTGCCAGAGGGTATGACAGTGTGCAGTATGTGTAAGAAAGGAGCGCCAAAATGTATGAGTGTGGTGTAAAGGGGGTGCAGCCTACATGACGCACAGAAAATCACAGTAAGATTAGCACAACTACAGCTGATTTCAAGCCTCCCTTTCAATGCTCAGCTATGGCTGTATATAAAAAGAAATGCTTGAGATGACTGTAACTGTATTGGTGTCCTTGCAACAAAATCAACTGGGTACTGTCTGTTTTACTTTTTCCATTTGAACTTGCTTTCTGGGTGTTCCCTACTCGGTCCAAGATGTTCTGATACACAAAGTTTTAGCAAAATGGTAAAGGGGTTCTGAAGGCAAAACATTTTTTACCTTAAAGAGCATGTTAACCCAACATTTTATACTCCTGATATGTGCCTGTTGTCCCATGTACTTGTATGTACTTGTTCTCTTTGTATTGCTTTCATTGTGTGAAATCCCTGGTGTTCCTATCAGTCCCTCTGCTTTCCTATTAAAAACTGACCACAGTAAGCATAAGAATACACAGTGGTCAGTTCTCTAGCTGTGCTGGGAATTTAGCCTGCTCTCCTCCAATGATCAGACTTGTCCACCCCACCCACACAGCCATTTACTGGGAAGTTCTGTGTGCTGCTGTTTCTCCTCCCTCAACTCTTATGCAGCTGAGAACAGAGGGAATGTGATCACTTATATAAAAAAGGAAAGAAGATGTTTTATGTTTTTTATGTCTGTACGCAAATGTTTTGCCTTTAATTTTTATTTTAAACTGAATGGGTTGTTTTACAAGGTGATTGTTTACAATCAATTTAATGCATTCTCTGCATTAAGATAAAAACATTTGTAGCGCCCCCATAGTATAGGCGCTTTACTTTTGTAGATTTTTGATAGGAAAGGAAAAATCTAGTCAGGCCTGACTGTAGGTGCAGACCTGAATGTTTTGATCTGGGCTAGGGGAGTAGCTCAGGGAGGGGCTGGAGATAGAGGGAAGGAGCACCCCTTGGAGATTCCTCCCCCTTGAGCTTGGAAAGTTCTGGAAAGGGGGATGGAGGAGGAGGTGTCACTTCCTGATGTATGACAAGGAGCTCTGCGGTTGGATTAGCAGGGGGCAGGCCTCCTTAAATACAGCAATCTGCCAGCAGGTATCAGGAGAGTTCGGGTGGAAGAGTGAGGCTGTAGTCCAGGGCTGCAGATCATGTCTCACCCGGGAGGGCAGTCCCCAGTCAGGGGGAGGGTGACCTTGAGGCCTGGGGCTTGGGTGCAGCCAGGAGCGGGAGTCGGCTCCTGGAGGGGCACAGGAGAAGCAGGACAGCAGCTGAGTTCTACATGGAAGGAGACTCTTTAACCACAACAGTACCTGGCACGAAAACCCCCTTCCTGTCCAGGCCATTTTTCAGCTTTCAGCGCTATCACACTTTGAATGACAATTACTCAGTCATGCAACACGGTACCCATATGAAATTTGCGTCCTTTTTTTCACATAAATAGAGCTTTCTTTTGGTGGTATTTAATCACTAGGAGGGGGTTTATTTTTTGTGCTATAAATAAAAAAAGATTGACATTTTTTTGAAAAAATGCCTTTTTCTTTGTTTCGGTCATAAAATTTTGCAAATTAGTAATTTTTCTTTGTAAATTTTGGCCAAAATTTATACTGCTACCTATCTTTGGTAAAAATAACCCAAATAAGTGTATATTATTTGGTCCTTGTGAAAGTTATAGAGTCTACAAGCTATGGTGCCAATCATTGAAAATTGATCAGATCTGATCACACCTGATATACTGACAGCCTATCTCAT
>BLSH010116686.1:77830-99104 GCA_018402905.1 Glandirana rugosa
AACGACGTCGGTACCCGTTCCGGAGTCTTGGTGGGAAACACCCATTTTAAACCCATTCACAACGTCCAAAAGAAGTGACTTTAGTATGTTGGAGAAAACACATCGTTTTATGCAACCACGATCGGCCCGGAAACCTACTTGATGTTGAGGGTCGGGTAGGTAGAAGGTCTGGGTAAACCAGACAGGACGTCAGATTGCCGAGAGGAAGGGGAACCAACCGAGGATGGAGGTGTCTGACGAGAGAGAGGAAGGTCTGACAGGGTCGGAAGAGTAGGTTGAGGGTTCCCCGACGGTGAGTGGCTGATATACAACCTATGAAATTGGCGGAGTCCTGGCGGGTGGATCGCGTGCAATCCCGGCTTAAAGGGAGGACGTCATATGACGTCCACCCGCTGGGAGAGCAGGACCGCTCCGCCGTCATTTGACGGTGGGCGGTCCTGAGGCGGTTAAAGTATCCAACATATAGTCGGTGAGTGGCAGCCCCTTGGGAGTTGGATGAGAAGGCTGGGACAGTCTGGAAGGAGAGAGAGCAGTCTGTGGAGGTAGGAGCCAACCAAGGGGAAGGAGAGCCGTTAGACTGCAGGACAGACCAAATGGGTCTGGAAGATGGATGGGCTGGGAGTTGTAGTTCATCCAAAGGCCCGGCTAGCACCAACGTATTTTGCTACACAAAAGAGGTTGTATGATTTCAGTGAAGAAAACCTGCAACACTTACCCAAATTTTACCCACAAAGGGTGGTTCTGAGGCCTTGCCCATGGCTGCAGCAAGACTCACCATGTGCTAGTCGTGGTGATGAGGAAGTGTCATGGAGGTCTGACAAATTTCCCTTCAGACCAGGAGTACAGGAGAAGTGTAACGGTCAGCAAGTAGTGTGCTGGAGGAGAAGAAGTGTATATACCGGAGGTGTATATAGTAGGTCCTATGATCAATTACTGGGCATCCCACAGTCATCCATAATCCCTATCCAAGTTCAAACCCCTAAATAAAACAACAAAAACAAAAGAAAAACGCTGAGGGCAGCGGGCAGGTGGACCACAACTATCAGCCACTCTTAACCACTTGCCGACCGGTGTCTGACAGCGACAAAGTGGCAAGATATCGCAAACAGCCGTCATATGATGGTGACTGCAATATCCCGCACTGTGAGTGCACACACGCCGCCTGTGGCATGTTCACTGTGTTCGTGGGGGCAGGGAGCGGGTAGGGCGACTCGATCACCGCCGGCTACCCACGATGGCCCCCACGCAGTGAAAGAACGGAGGTATGTGTAAGTAAACATGGATCTCCGTTCTGTTAGAGGGGGTAGGGCTGTAATCACAGGCTTCCTGTATATGGAAGCCGTGATCACTCCCTTCCCCTAGCCAGCCCAGCCCACATACAGTTACAACACACCCAGGGAACACAGTTAATCCTTAGAGCGCCCCCTCCAGGTTAACCCCTTCACTGCCAATGGCATTTACACAGTAATCAGTGCATTTTATACACTGATTGCTGTATAAATGCCAATGGTCCCAAAAAAGTGTCAAAATGGTCCGACATGTCTGCTGCAATATCGCAGTACCACTAAAAATCACAGATCGCCGCCACTACTAGTAAAAAATAAAAACCCCAGAAATTAATTCTCATCATCGGTAAACGCGGAAACTTTTGCCAAACCAATCAATAAACGCTGATTGCGATTTTTTTTTTACCAAAAATATGAGGAAGAATATAAATTGACCAAAACCGATGGAAAAAAATGTTTTTTTGATATTTTTTTTGGATTTGTATTTTAGCAAAAAGTAAGAAATTTGGGGTTTTTTGCAAAATTGTCGCTTTTCTCTTGTTTATAGCGGTGATCAGAAATGACATAGAGGGGATCAAATACCACCAAAAGAAAGCTCTATTTGTGGGAAAAAAAGGACGCAAATTTCGTTTGGGTACAACGTTGCACGCCCGCGCAATTGTCAGTTAAAGCGACGCAGCGCCGAATCGCAAAAAGTGCTCTGGTCCTAAAGTGGGAAATCCTTCCGGGCTGAAGTGGTTAAGGGAGCACATGGCTACACATTTTATAGCTTGCTGTCCTCCTGCATCTCCATAGATACTTAATTAAGTCCTCAATTGATCCAGTGCTGTGCAGGGCTGGATCTCTTCAATCCTTTCTACCTCTTCACACAAGGACATTGGCTCCTGCTGCTGTCGATCAAATGCTGTGAGGAGGAAGTGGGGGGCAGGGCCAAGCTATCCTGTGTGTGTATGTGCAGCTCCATAGACACACACAGCTCCAGAGGGAGCACACATAGTAAGTGGCTTGCTGTGGAGGCACACAGAGAAGAGGAGGAGCCAAGATCCCCATCAGGGGACCCCAGAAGAGAAAGATCAGGGATGCAACACCAATGCACAGAGCAAGTGAATATAACATGTTTATGTTTTTATTTTAAAAAAAGCCTTTAGTAACAAACTAAGTTGGACAATCTGAGTAAAAAGAAAAACAAAAAACATAACCCACACACGAGTAGGTGGTCAGTGATGATGTAACTATGCATACGTGCTGAAACAACATAGTCCTGGTACCTTGCTCCATTCTCAGCAGTTCACAAAAAAGAGAAAAAATTAAGTCTTTCTGCTAAAAAGTCCTACCCCATTTTTTCACTTAAAGTGACTCCATTACTACAATGTACAAAGTAAATTAGGCCCATGTAAAAGTATATACTGTATGCCTAGCTTTCCAGCAGCTTATTTCCAAAGCTACCTATTTTCAATTCTAAACATTCTTATATTTAATTAGATAATAATAATTAGACATTCTAAAAAATCCTCTAGATCTCAACGTTCAAGGTACTCTATGCTTAGCAAGCAACTAATCAGTGCCAGTGCAGAAGCTGAAGCTACCAAAGTACAGGCTGCCTTTACGCAAAAGAGAGCAGAAATGCAGGCAGAGGCAGCAGCAAGGGAAGTTCAAGCCCAAGCAGAAACAGCACGCAAGAAGACAGAAATTGAAGCCTTAAAGGAACAGTGTAACTATGCTACAGTTATGGTGAGGCTAAAGGTCTTAGAAGAAGCTATGAGCGAAAGCGAGAAGGACAGCATCAGCTCAAGCGTTGCAGAGGTGGAAGAACCTCTTAAGCGCACAAAGGACTATGTCTTAAGCCAAAGCAGTGTACGCTCAATTGTCTCCTGTGCCCTTCATATCCCAGAGACTCCAAAGTACCACGCAAAAGATGTTCCTGCTGCTTCTTACATGCAATACTGCACGCTTCCAGCTCACTATCCTAACTCTCCTGCATACATCACAGAGCATCAAACCAAACTGCAAGCAAGTCACCAATCTCCTGTCAACTCCACAGTTCCAGATCAACGCGTCATCAAGACATCAAACTCTAAATCAACTCCACAGCTGAATGCCTCTGCCGCTCCATATTTCCCTGCATCTCTTAACAACAATGTGAGTGACAACATGAACAGCACCATCCAGCCAGCAGCTCCCTTCACAAATCCAGAGACTGCAGATACAGTAGAGTTTGTAAAGTACATACTCTGCCGTGAACTCACTAAGACAGGTCTCACAAGCTTTGATGACCGACCTGAGAGCTATAGAATTTGGAAATGCTCCTTCAGAACTGCAGTCAACGACCTTGGAATTACTGGTGCTGAAGAACTAGACCTGCTCATCAGGTGGCTTGGCCCGCAATCTGCAGAAAGAGTCAAGAGACTTAGGTCAGTCTACATTGACAACCCAACCACAGGACTCACCGCTACTTTGGAAGGATTAGAACAAGGTTTGTTGAGTCCAAAAGCCATAGAGAATGCTCTATTCAAAAGACTGCAATGTTTCCCAAAGATATCTGGTAAGGACAATCAAGAGTTTCAGAGACTCAGTGATCTCCTCCTTGAGCTCCAGTTGGCCAAGGCTGACCTCAAACAACCTGGCCTCAGCTACCTAGACACTCCTCATGGGGTTATCCTAATTGTCTCTAAGCTGCCATATAATCTACAAGAAAGGTGGGCTACACTCGGATTAGAGTACAAAAGGAAAAACAAGGTTTCTTTCCCTCCATTCTCCTATTTCTGTGACTTTGTTATGAACATTGCAGAGACCAAGAACGACCCAAGTTTCACTCATGGCGAGTGCTATTATGCTTCACTTCTCCCTAGTGGGGGCAGCCCACATCCCAGCTACAGAAACCGTAGAGGTCCAGTGTCTGTAAAAAAGACAGACATTCTCCCCTCTGCCACCTCAGTTCTAGTCACAAACAACCAGAGTGATAAGATTGAAAACATAAATCAATTATGTCCTATCCACTAGAAACCTCATCCTCTCAAAAAATCTATAGGCTTCAGGAAGAAAACACTCCAGGAATGCAAAGAACTTCTAAAGAAGTGCAAGGTGACAAAGTTCAACACAATTAAGTATATAAAAAATATCCAAGCTTTATTTTGTACAAAATCTCGTTAAAAGGAAAAGTTTACAGCGACATTGATATATTAAAAGCAAGTGGTCCCATTCATTTGGTTGGGGGTTACCCAGATGGAGGTGTAGAGAGTAAGCCAACCTTTATCCCGACATGTTTCGCCTATCACAGGCTTCCTCAGGGGACTTGTTTGACAATCACCATGCATATACGCTTAAACAATAAAAGGATATATAAGTGGAATATACATAACATCAAATACATTTCAAAGAGAATAAACATTACAATCATTACAAAATCACATAATATTGATGTATGATGGACAGGCTGTTCCCCTAAAAAAGGTTTAATGGCAACCCCCCCTCGAGGTGGTCAACACACTTACTAGGGCAATCACCATCCACAGATATCGAAGGCTGATCACACCCGTGACCAAGGAGGGACCTGGCACTTTGCGACTGCAGAAGATGCACAGAGTCCAGGCTGGGATGGAACAACAGAAAAATAATATATTAGTACTAATACATAGCAGAAAAATTTTGTTTGGTATAACATAAAGTAGGATAGTTTCATAAACCATACCGCACTGATTATATGTGCATAGTGTGGTAAGGACAGTATGTCTCATAACTGCACAAAAGCACAACTAATTAAAAATTATGTCAAAATTCAAATGAACTTGAATGAACCACAAGTCAATAAAGATTAAGCTGGGGGCACTGTTTGGCAGGATACCGATGAGTCAATCCCAAATGCAGGTAGTGGCAATGTAATGTTCACTCTAAGGACAGAACTAAAAGGAAACCAACAAACAAATCCAAAGGGTATTGTACATATACCAAACAAAAAATCGAAAGCACTTATTAATAAATGGAGTAATGGAAAGTATTTCAGAATATAAATCCATGAAGGTATCACCATAGGGATCATAGGTTATATAGAGATAAAAAACAGGTATAGCAGGGCTGTAGATAATCTGCAATTTGCCTGCTAACAGATAAATCCACTCAGAGAAAAACTAGTTACTCATGGAACCGATCCTAAATGGGTTCCAATTATGAGAGAGTTATAACAGGGTTGTTTGAATAGGGAGAAGGGGCGTTATAAGACATGAGTAAAGTTAAACTATAAAATTCATAGCTAACCATCAGAAAATACATTATAGGGCACCAATCCCCCAAGAGGGGGGGAAGTCCAACATATGTAAAGAGGTTCCCAGAGCTAACCCTATAATCCTGCCAAAGACCAAGTGTATAAAAAAAATCATTACCTCAGATGAAGCATATATGAGTGTGAGCCCCCAGTCTCCAGCATTGACAGTGGCTGGAGATGCCGGCTTTATACATCTTCCACTCGGCCGCCGTCTGACGTCACCGGCCGAATGCGGACTTAACTCATGACAGGCGCATGCGCCCGTCTCGGGAGTCCGGCTGGGCAGAGGGGAGGAGAAGAGGGAGGCGGAACTCCGCCCAACGTTCTCCAGAGGGCAGCACAGCCGCCTCCCTCAGTACCGCCCAGGTGTTAAGCGTTGCCAGGGCAACAAGGGAGAGGAGAGCCCAGCAAATAAACCTGTCACTGAGAGGTGGATCAGAAGGATCCAAACCACTGGAAGGAGGAGGGCAAGCTACCTGCCATGGGAAAAGAGGGTGCCTAGCTAAAAAAATGGCACCCCCTTGCGTCCGTACAGTCACGCTGTACGCCATGATCCCAATGGGGAGGGTGAAACAGCACCCAAACTGGGGATGGGGAACACACCGGCCAGGGTGCAGAACCTGCCAGGTGGGACACCCAAACCTCACATGGCAAAAACGGGGGGAGAGTACGCCATGAACCTAGGGGATAGAACAGCACCGTCATTTGTTACATCAATAAATAACAATAACATATAACTTGTAATCAACACAAGGCAATCATTAAATCTATAAAAGGACTGGAAAAATAAATTGCAGACAAATTGGCAATCAAAAGGCATACATCTGGAGTGATTATTTAATATTAGCATAACATTAATCCAGTGTCAAACAATTGACACGGTTCAAGCATTGCAGGCAATGCACCTAATTCATGCCACCCTGGGGCCAGTGAAGAAACAAATGGGGAGAAGAAAGGGGAAAGATAAGAAATAAACACGGGGAGGGAGAAAGAAGAAAGGGGGAGGGAAAAAAAGAAAAGAAAAAGAAAATAAGAACCAAGATATTGTTTGAACCAAGAACTCATTGTTGACTCAAGAATGGTTTGAAACTTAGGGTTTCAATGAACCCCGGATATTGTGTGGCTTTTAGGTCATAAATCCAGCGTGATTCCAGTTGTAGCAGAGCTGTATCAACGCTGCCACCCCTGGGATGTGCAGGTAAATGTTCAAGGGCAGCAGACTTAACACAACCCAAGCCAAAGTCATGGTAAAGGCCCACATTTCTAGCTATAGATGTGGGAATTCGCCGTTTAGAGATAGGTTTGATATGATTCCCCAATACGTATACGAAAGGCACGCTTTGTCTTTCCCACATAAAAGCCTCCCCACACACATCTGGCCAAACAGACCACCCCAACCATGTCACAGGTGACCCTGTGTTTGGGGTGATGAATATGCCCATTGGGAAGCTGGGTGCCAGTATTTCTTTATGATATTTTTAATCTTCCCATGTTGGGCAGAATATTTAGTTATGAGTCTTACAGGTTGACTGGTCTCTTCAGTGGGTTTGGGAAAAATTAGCAACTTCCTATCCTTAGCCCTTTTGTAGCCCTTCTTAAGACAGGAATGGCTATATCCACGTTGCCTCAACCTCCTATACAAATCCCTTGCCGCCAACTCAAAGTCCTGTAGTTTAGTACAATTGCGGCGTCTAATTCGTAAGTACTGTCTATAAGGTATACTATGAATTAATGGTTCTGGATGGGCACTGTCGGCATGGAGGATTGTATTCCCTGCAGGGGGTTTTCTATATAAGGAAGAACAGAATTAAGTATTAAATTGAAATCTACAGCTTTTCCTGCACTTAATATATTTATCAGCAAACTACAAAAGAAATAGAAAAAAATTAAAGCTAATATTCCCAGCTCACAAAATCTTTCAAGAGCCCAAAGACAAGCCATTAAGTCGTTGCAATCGAACATGAGTTTCACAATTAAAATGGCTGATAAAGGAGGCAACATAGTAATCATGGATACTGAAGACTATGAAACTATGTGCCTGAATATCTTACGTAACAGGGAATGGTACCGTCCAGCCAGACAGTCATTGCGAATTTTGAGACTGAATACCATAATATCATACTAAAAGCTTTCCAAAAGGGGATCATTAACAAGGACACATGGACATTTTTAAATAAAAAGGAATCTAGGATTGCAACCTTTTATGCACTACCAAAGGTGCACAAATCCATGAAAAAACCTCCCGGCCGCCCGATTATTTCGGGATGTGCCGGAATGACAGAAAATGCCAGTCTTTTGGTGTATAACAGCATCCCCCACATTAGAGGGTTGGAAGTTATTGAGAAACATTTAAAAGAGAGGGGACCCCTGGCTGTAAAGTATAATGAGTTTGTGTTGGACCTTCTGAAGTTCATTCTAATTTGAAATATATTAAGGTTTGGCTCCTCCCACTGCCTCCAGGTGCAGGGGGTGGTGATGGGGACTCGTTGTGCCCCATCGTATATCAACCTGTACCTGGGGGGGTGGGAGCGTGACCTCTTTTCCAGTGAGGTTTTGTCCCCATGTGGTGGGTTGGTACCATTACATTGATGACGTGCTGATTTTTTGGACAGGTACGGAGCAAGAGTTTCTACTGTTCTATGAGGCCATTTCTAAGAATAACTACAATTTAACCACTTACCAACCGGAAGGTTTTCCAGCTTTAGGACCAGAGCACTTTTTGCGATTCGGCACTGTGTCGCTTTAACTGACAATTGCGCGGACGTGCGATGTTGCACCCAAACAAAATTTGCGTCCTTTTTTTCCCACAAATAGAGCTTTCTTTTGGTGGTATTTGATCGCCTCTGCGTCATTTCTGATCGCCGCTATAACCAAAAGAAGAGCGACCATTTTGCAAAAAAAACTAAATTTCTTACTTTTTGCTAAAATTCAAATCCAAAAAAAAAATATAAAAAAAATTTTTTTTTGACCGGTTTTGGCCGATTTATATTCTTCCTCATATTCGTGATAAAAAAAATCACAATTGGCATTTATTGATTGGTTTGCGCAAAAGTGGCCGCGTTTACGGATGATGAGAATTCATTTCTGGGGTTTTTATTTTTTACTAGTAATGGTGGCGATCTGCGATTTTTAGCAGTACTGCGATATTGCAGCACACATGTCGGACATTTTTGACACTTTTTTGGGACCAATGACATTTATTCAGTGATCAGAAATTTAAATGTCCACTGATTACTGTGTAAATGTCATTGGCAGTGAAGGGGTTAATCTGGGGGGAGAGCTAGGGGTTAACTGTGTTCCCTGGGTGTGTTCTTAATGTGGGGGGGGGGGGGCTGGGCTACCATGGGCATGAGAGATCTAACTGATCCCAGTGATAGGGATCAGTAGATCTCCCATACCTGCACTGTCAGAATGGGGAACCGCCGTGTTTACATCGGCGGTTCCCCATTCTTTACCTGTGGCCGCTCATCGCAGCTCGCCGGCGGACATCGGGTCCACCCGAGCCGCGGGCACACTCCTCAGGAGTGCGGCGGGCGCGCGCGCCCCCTAGCAGCTGTTCGCAGATTGCCGTCTTTTTACGGCATTTCGCGCTCAGCATCCCGACTGCCGCTGTGAAAACTGGTTAAAGTTTACTTTTGAATATAGCCAAGAAACCATTCATTGTTTGGATATTCAGCTATCTGTAGCCAGGGATGGCTATTTCTCTTCTTCCCTATATAGAAATCCCTCTGCAGGGAATACAATCCTCCATGCCGACAGTGCCCATCCAGAACTATTAATTCATAGTATACCTTATAGTCAGTACATACGAATTAGACATAATTGTACTAAACTACAGGACTTTGAGTTGGCGGCAAGGGATTTGTATAGAAGGTTGAGGCAACGTGGATATAGCCATTCCTGTCTTAAGAAGGCCTACAAAAGGGCTAAGGATAAAGATAGGAAGTTGCTAATTTTTCCCAAACCCACTGAATAGACCAGTCAACCTGTAAGACTCATAACTAAATATTCTGCCCAACATGGGAAGATTTAAAATATCATAAAGAAATACTGGCCTCTACTAACAGCCGATCCTCAGATCAATCAGCATATTGGCCAATATTCGCAAATCACTTACAGACGAGCCCCATCTCTGCGGGATAGGCTAGTACGGAGTCACTTTAATCCCCTACCTTATACTAAGGCTCCCAACCCGGGCACTTTTTCTTGTGGACACTGTGATATGTGTTCACATATGATCAACAGCCCCACCACCCAGCTTCCCAATGGGCATATTCATCATCCCAAACACAGGGTCACCTGTGACACGGTTGGGGTGGTCTGTTTGGCCAGATGTATGTGTGGAGGCTTTTATGAGGGGAAAGAGAAAGCGTGCCTTTCGTATGCGTATTGGGGAATCATATCAAACCTATCTCTAAACGGCGAATGCCCACATCTATAGCTAGACATGTGGGCCTTTACCATGATTTTGGCTTGGGTTGTGTTAAGTTTGCTGCCCTTGAACATTTACCTGCACATCCCAGGGGTGGCAGCGTTGATACAGCTGTGCTACAACTGGAATCACACTGGATTTATGACCTAAAAGCCACACAATATCGGGTGCATTGAAACCCTACGTTTCAAACTATTCTTGAGTCAACAATGAGTTCTTGGTTCAAACAATATCTTGGTTCTTATTTTCTTTTTCTTTTTTTTTTCCCTCCCCCCCTTTCTTCTTTCTCCCTCCCTGTGTTTATTTCTTATCCTTCCCCTTTCTTCTCCCCATTTGTTTCATCACTGGCCCCAGGGTGGCATGAATTAGGTGCATTGCCTGCAATGGATTAATGTTATGCTAATATTAAATAATCACTCCAGATGTATGCCTTTTGATTGCCAATTTGTCTGCAATTTATTTTTCCAGTCCTTTTATAGATTTAATGATTGCCTTATGTTGATTACAAGTTATATGTTATTGTTATTTATTGATGTAACAAATGACGGTGCTGTTCTATCCCCTAGGTTCATGGCGTCCTCCCCCCCATTTTTGCCGTGTGAGGTTACGGATGTCCCACCTGGCAGGTCCGCACCCTGGCCGGTGTGTTCCCCATCCCCAGTTCGGGTGCTGTTTCACCCTCACCATTGGGATCATGGCGTACAGCGCGACTGTACGGACGCAAAGGGGTGCCATTTTTTTTGGTAGGCACCCTCTTTTCCCTTGGCAGGTAGCTTGCCCCCCTCCTTCCACCGGTTTGTATCCTTCTATTCCACCTGTCAGTGACAGGTTTATTTGCTGGGCTCTCCTCTCCCTTGTCGCCCTGGCAACGCTTACCACCTGGTCGGTACTGAAGGAGGCGGCTGTGCTGCCCTCTGGAGAACGTTGGGCGGCATTTTGTCCTCCCTCTTCTCCTCCCCTCTGCCCACTGCAGGGCATCTTGGGATTCTGAGTCCCAGCCGGACTCCCGGGATGGGCGCATGCGCCTGTCATGAGTTACGTCCGCACTGGGCCAGTGATGTCAGACGCCGGCCAAGTGGAAGATGTATAAAGCCGGTGTCTCTAGCCACTGTCAATGCTGGAGACTGAGGGCTCACACTCATATATGCTTCATCTGAGGTAATGATTTTTTTATACACTTGGTCTTTGGCAGGATTATAGGGTTAGCTCTGGGAACCCCTTTACTTTTGTTGGACTTCCCCCCCATGGGGGATTGGTGCACTATAATGTATTTTCTGATGGTTAGCTCTGAGTCTTATAGTTTAACTTTACTCATGTCTTATAACGCCCCTTCTCCCTATTCAAACAACCCTGTTATAACTCTCTCATAATTGGAACCCATTTAGGATTGGTTCCATGAGTAACTCGTTTTTCTCTGTTCTCTGTGGATTTATCTGTTAGCAGGCAAATTGCAGATTATCTACAGCCCTGCTATACCTGTTTTTTTATCTCTATATAACCTATGATCCCTATGGTGATACCTTCATGGATTTATATTCTGAAATACTTTCCATTACTCTTTTCTGCCTTTAGTTTCCATGTGCTTTATTAATAAGCGCTTTCAATTTTTTCTTTGGTATATGTACAATCCCCTTTGAATTTGTTTGTTGGTTTCCTTTCAGCTCTGTCCTTAAAGTGGACATTACATTGCCACTACCTGCATTTGGGATTGACTCATCGGTATCCTGCCAAACAGCGCCCCCAGCTTAATCTTTATTGACTTGTGGTTCATGTAAGTTCATTTGAATTTTGACATCATTTTTAATTAGTTGTGCTTTAGTGCAGTTATGAGACATACTGTCCTTACCACACTATGCACATATAATCAGTGCGGTATGGTTTATGAAACTATCCTACTTTATGTTATGCCAAAATAATTTTTTCCACTATATATTAGTTCTCATATATTATTTTTCCTGTTGTTCCCTCCCAGCCTGGACTCTGTGCATCTTCTGCAGTCGCAGAGTGCCAGGTCCCTCCTTGGTCACGGGTGTGATCAGCCTTCGATACCTGCGGATGGTGATTGCCCTGGTAAGTGTGTTGACCACCTCGGGGGGGTTGCCATTAGAACTTTTTTTAGGAGAACAGCCTGTTCATCATACATCAATATTATGTGACTTTGTAATGATTGTAATATTTATTCTCTTTGAAAGGTATTTGATGTTATGTATTTTCCACTTATATAGCCTTTTATTGTTTACGCATATATGGTGGTTGTCAACTAAGTCCCCTGAGGAAGCCTGTGATAGGCGAAACATGTCAGGATGAAGTTTGACTTACTCTCTACACCTCCATCTGGGGAACCCCCAACCAAATGAATGGGACCACTTGCTTTTCCCTCAATGTCTCTGTAAATGTTTCCTTTCAATGAGTTTATGTACAAAATAAAGCTTGGATTTTTTTATATACCTAATTGTGTTCGACTTTGTCACCTTGCACCATATAATACCACCAGGGAACCTATCTCCAATAAAACAATACTTCATATTTTGGGATGAGGTGCGTTTTGACAGAATTACGTGTTTGAAAGCCAGGAAGGGGATAATACAATCAACTTCTAAAGACATTTGGGGCGTGTTTTAGATGTTGTGCTTCCACCGAGCATCTCGCTAAAGAATGTGAATCTCTTATCAAGTGCACGGAGTGCGGCCATGATGACCATGTGCAAGGGTTTCATCCATGTGAGCCCAAATCTATGCAACCTATGAACTCTCCTCCCCCATCAAAGAACAGCGGGGTGAATACAAATCAAGTGACTGAGATCCCTGCAAAATCGTCTTCATGTACTGAAGTCTGCGGGGAAGACCTTTGTGGTAAGTCTTGTGCCAAACTATCCTTAGTGAACGTGTATCACAAAGGCCATCTACAAAAGACTGTTAAGGTGTATACCATCTTAGATGATCAAAGTAATTGTTCCCTAGCAAGGTCAGAACTGTTTGAGCTACTTGACTTAAAAGGGGATGTCCACCCTTAAGCCTCATACACACGGGACGACGATCGTATACAACAGGTCGTATGAACGACCGTTGTATGCGAAATCGATCTTTCGTATTCGCGATTAGAAAAGCCGACATACGACTGTGGTACAAGGGGAGTTGTATGAGCAGACTAGAAAACTTGGTCATACCAGCAAGCGGTCATACGACCGTTGTATCGTGTGTACAGAGCAGTTGGTACAACAAGTTGTATTGTGCAAAACATGCATGCTCCAAAGTCAGGAACGGCCGGATGCTAATTACATGCACCTGAACTTTCTGTGGTCGTACGATCATGTAGTGCAGTCAGTATGCAAGTTACATTATCCAACATACGATTTGAGACGATCGTAAGTACGATCATCGTCCCTTGTGTATGAGGCTTTACACCCTAGGTACCTGCAGTGGTATTACAGTAGTCTCTGGGAGAAGAGCCTATGGACTTGTTGTGGCTTCCCTGAAAGGCGACCTAGAGTTATCCTTACCAACACTTGTAGAGTGCAGCCAAATACCAGCCAACAAGGAAGGGATCCCCACACCACCAGCTGCTCTTCACCACACCCATTTAAGGGCTATAGCTGACAAAATACAGCAAATTGACAACCATGCACAGATCCTGCTTTGCTGGAAAGAGACATTCTAAGAGTCCATAAAGTACGCCAGCAAATAGATTGACCTCCAGATGCTCCATTTGCACAATGCCTTGACCTTGGCTGGGTCATCATCACCAACGTCTGCATAGTTAAGATGAAACCGCCTACCAACATTTCTTCATGCAGGGCAAAACGTACTGCCAAATGGTCGCAATACCTACTTTGAGCCATGTCCACACCACTACTGGGTGGAAGAGAAGGTAAGCGACTGCAAGTGGCAACACCACCAAGGCAACACAAGCTTCTTCCCATTTTGTGATGACAACTTTGGTTCTTCAGTGTTCGTTTCAACTAGTGAAGATGATGAGCTAGCACCCTCAGTGGAGGAAGAAGAATTTCTCAAGGTCACGAACGATGAGTTTTTTCAGGATGATTCAAACAGCTGGGTAGCACCCTTACCCTTTCGCTGTGCAAGAGAAAGACTGCCAAACAATCTACAACAAGCTGTTGCTAGATTTGCCTCCTAAAACTTTTGAACAGCAAGCCTGATATGGAAAAGAACTTTGTGGACTTCATGCAGAGCATCTTTGACAGGGACCACACTGAGCCTGCACCTCCACTAAAGGAAGGAGAAGAATGCTGGTACCTCCCATCCTTTGGCGTGTTAGAGAACTGATTGGTGGATGCCAAGAATGTGGTGTTGACACTGTGGGGTTGATTTACTAAAGGCAAATCCACTCTGCACAACAAGTGCACTTGGAAGTGCAATCACTGTAAATCTGAGGAGAAGATCTGAAAAGAGGGGAACCTTTGCTGATTTTATCATCCAATCATGTACAAGCAAAAATGCTGTTTTTTATTTTCCTTGCATGCCCCCCTCAGAGCTACAGCGACTGCAATTCCAAATGCACTTGCAGTGCACTTGTAGTGCAGAGTGGATTTGCTTTTAGTAAATCAACCCCACTGTGTGTCGATGAGGGGTTGAATTTGATAGGTTTCTAATATGCTTTACATCCCTGGTGGATCGATCCTCCAGCATTAAAGGTTTCAATTTCTCTTTATAACTGACAGGGACCAGTATCAAAACTCATCTATTCTATGAGTATCTATAGAAGACAGTGAATCCTCCTAAGCTGTGAGCAGCTGGTCACCACTATTTATTCAGCACTATGCTCTATGACTGATGGCAAACGCTTACAGATTATCAGCTTTAATACATATAGGATCATTTTAAACATATACATACCTGGATGAATATAAGAGCTAAATGACATGGTACAGGATTGACTGTCGAAGGGAAATTTGAAAATATCTAATTTACAAGATGCAATAGTCCGTATGCTTCTTAAATCTGTCATATCTCCATTATGCTTAACAGCATAGAACGGATTTATTTGAGACTTATTGTCATATTCAATCCTGTATAAACAAAAATAATATTGTAAGGTTGTAAATCATAAATCTCTAACCTAAATCTCAGTGTGCTGCTCAAAATGTGTAAAGGAAAAAACAAGAATGGCGCACCGGTCTAATGTATTACCTTTAGACATCATTTTGGACCTTTTTGGAATCATTTGGAACCCTTTGGAAAATGTAATGGACAAACGCATCAGACCCAGTTGTATGACATAAAGATGCAACGTTTGGTGAAGTTGGAGGTATTTTTATGACACCCAGCTGGATCTGTTGCAATTGTCCACTATGGTTTCCAAAGGGTTAAGTTTTCTGCTGAAGCTCCTCCATACTATCAGGTGGTGGGAGGAGCTTATTATGAGTTTATGGTGCAATGAGGATATTTAACTGTGGTTCACACTGATGCGATGCGGGAAATGCATAGAAATTGCTGTGTTTTCTGCATCTCATTGCACCCGCACAGCAATTGCACTGTGCTCATGCGATCTGCTGTGGGTGTCAATTAATAGTTTAATAGTTTACAAATTGAATTGTAGGAACACCCATGTGATCCGATTCCAATGTTGCAAAAAAAAAAAGCAATACAAAATGATGGCCTCAAATTGCACCACACAGAATGCAGTGTGGTCCGGTGCGAATCACATTTGATGTGATGCATAGCATTAGTGTGAACCCAGGCTTTAAGACAAACAGTTTGAAAGGCAAGTTACCTCTGAGGAAGAGGGTCAATGCCTCAAAATGTGTGAGCTCTTGCATTTGCTGTGCAATTTCTTTAAGGTCTTCCATATCAAGTTACCAGGTCCTGAAGTTGACAAGAGACTGTGTTGCACTCACTGGCAAGCATAGGCGCATTAGGGAGAGAACCACAAAGCTCAAGCACGCATGTGTATGTGTATGTACAGTATCTCACAAAAGTGAGTAAACCCCTCACATTTTTGTAAATATTTTATTATACCTTTTCATGTGACAACACTGAAGAAATGACACTTTGCTACAATGTAAAGTAGTGAGTGTACAGCTTGTATAACAGTGTAAATTTGCTGTCCCCTCAAAATAACTCAACACACAGCCAATAATGTCTAAACGGTTGGCAACAAAAGTGAGTACACCTCTAAGTGAAAATGTCCACATTGGGCCAATTAGCCATTTTCCCTCCCCGGTGTCATGTCACTTGTTAGTGTTACACGGTGTGAATGGGGAGCAGATGTGTTAAATTTGGTGTTATCGCTCTCATTCTCCCATACTGGTCACTGGATGTTTAACATGGCATCTCATGGCAAAGAACTCTCTGAGGCTCTGAAAAATAGAATTGTTGCTCTACATTAAGATGGCCTAGGCTATAAGCAGATTGCCAAGACCCTGAAACTGAGCTGCAGCATGGTGGCCAAGACCATACAGCGATTTAACAGGACAGGTTCCATTCAGAACAGGCCTCGCCATGGTCGACCAAAGAGCTTGAGTGCATGTGCTCAGCGTCATATCCAAAGGTTGTCTTTGAGAAGACTATACGCCGCACACTGCATCAAATTGGTATGCATGGCTGTCGTCCCAGAAGGAAGCCTCTTTCAAAGATGATGCACAAGAAAGCCTGCAAACAGTTTGCTGAAGACAAGCAGACTAAGGACGTGGATTACTGGAACCATGTCCTATGGTCTGATGAGACCAAGATAAACGTATTTGGTTCAGATGGTGTCAAGCGTGTGTGGCGGCAACCAGGTGAGGAGTACAAAGACAAGTGTGTCTTTCCTACAGTCAAGCATGGTAGTGGGAGTGTCATGGTCTGGGGCTGCATGAGTGCTGCCAGCACTGGGAGCTACAGTTCATTGAGGGAACCATGAATGCCAACATGTACTGTGAGATAGTGAAGCAAGCCTCCCATCGGAGACTGGGCTGCAGGGCAGTATTTCAACATGATAACGACCCCAAACACACCTCCAAGATGACCACTGCCTTGCTAAAGAAGCTGAGGGGAAAGGTGATGGACTGACCAAGCATGTCGCTAGGCCTAAACCCTCTTGAGCATCTGTGGGGCATCCTCAAATGGAAGGTGGAGGAGCGCAAGGTCTCTAACATCCACCAGCTCTGTAATGTCATCATGGAGGAGTGGAAGAGGACTCCAATGACAACCTGTGTAGCTCTGGTGAACTCCATGCCCAAGAGGGTTAAGGCAGTGCTGCAAAATAAAGGTGGCCACACAAAATATTGACATTTTGGGCCCAATTTGGACATTTTCACTTAGGGGTGTACTCACTTTTGTTGCCAGCGGTTTAGACATTAATGGCTGTGTGTTGAGTTATTTTGAGGGGACAGCAAATTTACACTGTTATACAAGCTGTACACTCACTTCTTTACATTGTAGCAAAGTGTAATTTCTTCAGTTTTGTCACATGAAAAGATAGAATAAAATATTTACAAAAAATGTGAGGGGTGTACTCACTTTTGTGAGATACTGTATATGTATGTATCTAAGAGAATAGGTGCAGTAACTCAACCATGCCCCCCACTGTTCCCCAGGTGGGGGCAGGAGAGCGCGCCACAGCAAATGGTGAGTGTGGTCAAATTGCACTAAGAGTGGGAGGGCCTTAAATGGGCATTAAATACTGGGAGTGTACTACAAACAGAGTGCAGCATTTAGAAGTGCGCTATCTACAAAGTGCAGAGTTCAGGAGTGCACAACATACAGAGTGCAATGTTCAAGCATGCACAAAGTACAGACTGCAGGGTTCAGGAGGGCACTAAATACAGGGTGCAGGGTTCAGGAGTGTGCTACGTACAGAGTGCAGGGTTTAGGAGTGTGCTACCTACAGAGTGCAGAGTTCAAGACTGCGCAACGTACAGTATGCAGAGTTCAGGAGTGCGCAGTGTAAAGAGTACAGGGTTTAGGGGTGCACAGAGTACAGAGTTCAGGGGTGCAAAGTGTAAAGAGTTCAGGATTCAGGGGTGTGCAGTGTACAAATTTCAGGGGTGCACAGTGCAACGTACAGTATGCAGCGTTCAGGGGTGCACAAAGTACAGAGTTCAGGGGTGCGCAGTGTAAAGAGTGCAGGGTTTAGGGGTGCACAGAGTACAGAGTTCAGGGGTGCACAGTGTAACGAGTTCAGGATTCAGGGGTGTGCAGTGCACAAATTTCAAGGGTGCACAGTGTACACAGTGTACAGAGTGCAGAGTTCAGGGGAGCACAGTGTACAGAGTGCAGGGTTCAGGGGCGCTTAGTGTACAAAGTGCAGCATTTAGAGGTGCTTAGTGTACAGAGTGCAGAGTTCAGGGGGGGCACCATGTACAGTGTGCAGAATTCAGGGTGCGCAGTGTACATAGTGCAGAGTTCATGGGTGCACAGTGTACAGAGTTCAGGGTTCAGGGGTGCACCTTACAGAGTTCAGGGGTGCACAGTCTATAGAGTTCAGGGATGTGCAGTGTACAGAGTGCAGAGTTCAGGGATGCACAGTGTACAGAGGGCAGGGTTTAGGTGTGCACAGTGTACAGAGCGCAGAGTTTAGGGGTGCGCAGTGTACAAAGTTTAGGGTTCAGGGGTGCACAGTGTACAGAGTTCAGGGATTTGCAGTGTACAGAGTTCAGGGGTTTGCAGTGTACAGAGTGCAGAGTTCAGGGGTGTGCAACGCACAGAGTGCAGGGTTTAGGGGTGTGCAGTGGACAGAGTTCAAGGTTCAGGAGTGTGCCATGTACAGAGTTCAGGGGCGCACAGTGTACAGAGTGCAGGGTTTAGGGGTGTGTAGAGTACAAAGTTCAGGGGTGTGCAGTGTACAGAGTTCAGGGGTGTGGAGTGTACAGAGTTCAGGGGTGTGCAGTGCACAGAGTGCAGGTGTACAAAGTTCTCCTCCCATCCCAATCCTCGACAGGATTGGCATCCCAATTCTAACACAAGCCCCCCCCCCCCCCCAACCCCCCATCAACCAAAAATTCTCTTCTCTTGCCATCACAATTCCCCCTTCCCATAGCTGTAGAAATGCCACCAAAATTTTTTTTATCCCCCACCCAATTTCCCCTCTCAACGCAGACCTCAAATACAGTGCAGCTCGATGCGGAGCATGAGATATTCCTTCTCCTATGCTCCTCCTCATGTTTTCTTATGAGACAGGTTAGAGTCGAGGAGGAGCCTAGTTGAAGCTTCCTCTGATTTTTTACACCAGAGTGAGGGGCCGCAGTCAGCTGGGACAGATGCTGTGGGAGCTGGAAATTGCAGCAGAGCGATGCCCGACACTAGAAAGGCCATCCGCACCCCCACCCAACCAGGCTTCTGTATTTAAAAGGGACTAGTGGGCGGAAAGTGCAGCGCCATAGACCTGTGCGCTTGGGATGATTAGGGTGTTCCCAGCCACAACTGGCACACCCCGTGCGCGTGCCTATGCTTGCAAGGCATGCTTTCTTTGATCTACCAGCTCTTCTGATCACCATCTGTGACACTGCTGTGCTTTATACTTTTGCTGTGCCTTCTGTATGACTGGACCCATTCTGCTACAGCAATCATCAAAATGTTTTTTTCTAGCAAAGGGATGTTGCTTTGGGTGGTAAAGGGTCTTGTGATATAAATCTGGTCCCATAGATAGTTATTAAAATATAATATAAAACATAATAATATAGTATAATATAAAAAATAATATAAAAAATATATAAAAGGCTGCTATTGCTAAAATTCTGAAAATGCTAGTGACCTAATCCCCCTTTGACTTCACTATGTTCTGAGTTGCTGACTTGGGACAAGCATCCTAAATTAAAGTCATAGGGAACTGATTGGGATGCTTTGTCTAAGTCAATGAGTCTAAAAATATTAGGTTTCTGTATCAGTATAACAGCCAGGTAACTAATCTTACAGGAAGGATAGGTAAGAGGTCAATTTCTGTATTCTTTCAATACAAATTTATTTTAACTACTTCGGAGTGATTATTCAATAGTAGCCTACAGCTACATTATCTCAAACTCAAGATCCGAAACAGATATATCTTTATTATTTACTATTCATAGTCTATTTTCCTCTGTCCCTGTTACTCTATGGGGTTGATTTACTAAAACTGAAGCGTGCAAAATTTGGTGCAGTTCTGCATAGAAACCAATCAGCTTCCAGTTTTTTTCAAGGCTTAATTAAAGAAGCTGAACCTAGAAGATGATTGGCTGCCATGCAGAGCTGATCTAAGTTTTGCACTCTCCAGTTTTAGTAAATCAACCCCCATGACTCCTCATCTGTAAAAGACATGCAAAATTTGATTTCAAGACAGTGCATCTTAATAAAAAAAAAATGCTCACGGTTATCATAAACGCATATAATACTGTTACATTGTTAAACGTACATTTCATAGATATAGAGATCTGGCTGCCAAAATTTGTCACGTGTTATGTACATTTTCTTGATCCCACAATGCAAATTTGGGTCCCATTTAATGAATTCATTGTTCCAGCTCTGTGGAAAGAAGTTGAAAATAATTCACTCAGAAATATAAATGAGCAAAAACTGAACATTCAGGGCAGGTTTACATTGGGAATTGCACAGAAATGCGCTGTGCATTCCTGTGAGATTCACATGCATTTCTGTGGTGCGATCTCAGCCCATTCATTTTGCATAGGCTGAAATCGCACCGCAACAAAAGTAGTGCATGTACTACTGTTGGCAACTTACTGAAACAACATCACATAGTACTTCTATACCATGCAATCCAGTGCAGACAAATACACTGCATTTGCAACCTGCGTTTGGAGTGGGACTTTTTGTTTTTTTCAGAATCATACTTACCTAGGTGGTTGCAGCATTGGTCCCCCGGTGGCTCTAACACTGATAACTGAGTGATCAAACACCGCCAAGCTTCCTGAGCAGAGAGCTGGTGACTGCCAGTCACCGCTGTCTGCTCTACCCCCTCCTTGCTCTCTGGAGCGCTGGGCTGTGGAGGTGGTGAGAGTGGCTGGCTCAGGCTCTCAGCAGCTCTCTAAGAGGCTGAGCCGGGTACCAATCCAGGCATGTGGGCAGATCCCAACCTCATTGTCACGATCTTGCCTGAGCCTAGACTGGCTCTGTTACATCAGCTGGCAGAGGGCTTCAGAGGGCTACTACTCCTTTAACATTGTTCATTGCACACTAGGCACTATTTCTAGTTTGGTGTAGAGATAAGGTGTGGTTTAGCACTCTAGCATGGGCTCATCTCCAGGATTTGTGAAGTTTGTGTATTGCAAACTTTTGGTCAAAAAATTCTCAGGTTTTCACCTGGAAACATTCCTACACCCAGAGGCGTAACTACAACCCTCAGGGCCCAGGTGCAAGAAACCATGAAGGG
>BLSH010116691.1:0-52132 GCA_018402905.1 Glandirana rugosa
TTTGTTTTTCTTTGTTTTGGATTTTTTTCAATCTCATTCAAATTTATACTATTCGAAATTTGAATTTCAGAACATGGTTAATTGTTTAAATTCTATTTTAATATAATTATATTCTTCTCTATTCTATCTTTTACTATTCATTTTTTTATTATATTACTTTATATTTTATATTCTCTTTTAGAAAATCTTTTTTTATAATTCGTTTTGATTTTTATTTCGATTTGTTTTCGAGTTTTATTCGACTTTTTCGACTCGACTATTTCGAATTCGTTTCGAATTCGACTCAAATCGAATTTCGGGCGAAATTTTTCGAATCGAGATTTTTTTTCGGATTCGTTCAAAATCGTTACTATTGTAATTCGGAAATTCGGATGCATCCGAATTCCGAATTATTAAAAATTCGTCCGAATTTCGATTCGGAACTAAACGAATTGCACATGTCTAAAAGCAAGAGCCATAAAGACATGGATGAGTGAGTTTGGGGTGAAGAAACTTGACTGGCCTGCACAGAGTCCTGACCTCAACCAGATAGGACACATTTTGGCTGAATTCACAAATGCACTTCTGGAAGAATGGCCAAATACTCCCATAGACAAACATCCTAAACCTTATGGACAGCCTTCCCAGAAGAGTTGAAGCTGTTATAGCTGCAAAGGGTTGGGCCAACTCAATATTGAACCCCACGGACTAAGACTGGGATGCCATTAAAGTTCATGTGCATGTAAAGGCAGGCATCCCCATTGCCTAGCTAGTATAAGTAGTATATCTGCCAAGATTTGCAATGGTGGTGGAACCCTCCTACACATAAATACTACATTTAGACATAATTTAAGTAAGGCCCTGAGTAATGTTTAACAACATAGAGAGGGCAAACAACATCTCTACATGAAGTGTCATGCTTGGGAATCAAACTAAGGATGTCGCTAATGGTAGACAGACCTGCTACCTTTTAAAGCACAGGGCTTACACATGTCAGGCCCTCCTACACATAAATACACAGATACTGCATTTCTAGGAATATATAGGACTTACATTAGTCAGGAGTTAATCTTCTAAATGCAATCTGTGATTTATGATGGTTCTTGCTGTGTGAGCATAGAATACATTAATTATTATATAATAAATTATTATATAATAAAAAAAAATTATATTATAGTGATCCTCAGATTTTTGGTAATGACATTTTTGTTTCTGATGTTGGTACACATATTACATTTTTGGGGCTCAAATTAGGATCATCTGGAAAGAATAAAAAATAAAAAAATGACACTAATTTTAAATTTCCATAAGCAATGGTATTGTTTGTGGTTTGTAAAGACACCTGTGTGAGTTTGGCTAAATATTTTTGTGACATAGACAGCAGCATGTAAAAAAAAATATTTACAAAACATGAAGATATTTCACATTGTAGCATTCTTAAAAAACAAAATAGATTATCAAATGTGCAACATTGTTGCCAGGGCAATTTCTTTGAGAGAAAGATACATTTCTTTTCAACATGAAATGGATTTATTTGATAAAGTAACAATTGTACCATTAGAATGAATGGCAGAAACTTTCACTTGGCAAAATAACTCTCCTCTTCACTCCCAAAAAATATGTGTAAAATAACTCTCATTTTGGTATTTACTAACTACTCAAGGAATTACTCCATGAGAGTTATTTTGAGAGTTGTTTTGTGTCTGGGCATGCTCAGTTGTGCTCAGCTGTACTCTGTGCCTAGGAGTAAGGATACGGGTAATTGTAGAAATCACTTTTTCACACAGTTTAAAAGCAGATTATCTTTAAACAATATACTGCATATTTTAATACAATTTAGGGGATCAGATCATGCTCCAAACATTATTTCTATTTGCACAACTCCATGTCTGGAATGGAGTAAGGAGTTGGCCATTATCTGTGACCTGGGAGCAATAGTGAATTCCATTTTGGCCGTTACTTACCGCCAGCGCAATTGTGAATACCGTTTTAGTGCTATTTACCATGAATTGCGGCAACTTTACCGCTATTTTGCGCCAGCGCTATAGTAAATGACCCCCATAGTCATATAAAAGTTAACACAGATCATGATGACAGTTAAAGTGGAGTCCTGGTGTTACAGATATCAATTAACATATGAAAATGCCCACAGCAGCCAGTCTGGGCATTCTGGAGGACATAACAAATCTGGAAATGGTAACTAACAACTCTTGTGCCAAGCTTAGCTAGGCACTTATGAACATAGCCTAGAATTTCGCCATTGAGGAGAACAAGCATAACAGTGTTTGCATAGCAGGTGTCATGGTAACCATCTTAGGCAGGACAATGCCTGGTGGCCTCATGGACTTATAAGCGGCTTATAAGTCGTATTGCACAGGCAGAGTGGAGAGAAAAAGGAGAGAGAGAGAAGAGTTAAAGTAGAGAGATAGGGAATAGATAAAGAGAGTGCAAATTAGAGGAAAGGGAAAGAGAGAAGGAGAAGGGGAAAGTGAGTCCACGGGGAGTGCTCCGGGGGGATTTCTAAATTGAAAGAAGTGTGTTATTGAACCAAGAGGGTTGGGAGTAGACGATCCATGGCTGCCAAATCCTGAGGAATTTGTCATGGGTATCTGATAGAATAGCCGACAGTTTCTAGTTTACCATAACATCATTCATGCACAGCCTCGAAACTAAGCGTTGGGGTTTTCCAAGATTTGGTAATAGTTAATTTAGTTGCAGTAGAGATGTTGGGCCAGTTGTCGTTCTGGGCGTAACAGTTCGACAATTGGTTTTCCCAGGAGGATTTCATAGGGATCTGGCCTAAGGTTAACATGAAACAGATTTCGCAGAAGATTCTGATCCATAGCCTGCACACCCTTGGACATAACCACCAAATATGAGCCATGGACCCCTCCTGTGAACATCCGCGGAAACAGAGATGAGAGTAATTAGGAATAAAGCGAGTCTGGCTGGTGTATAATGCCACCTGTACAGAACTTTGTATGCATTTTCTAAGATAAGGACCTTCCTGGAACACCTAGAAAGCACTATGGTCATAATTTGACAGTCTTCCGGATCTAATTGTTTCCCGAGCGAGTTCTCATTCTCATTGGACGTGATAAGATCTCAGCGGGGTTTTTTTTTGCCAGGATTATAGCTGAATATACCAAAAAAATAGTACCCGGGGCATAGGGTCTGGCCCTGCATAGACTCTCGAAAAGTGTCAGGTTTAGAGTTGAGCGGACACCTCACCTGGATGTTCGGGTTCAGCGGGTTTGGCCGAACTTCACAAAAAAGTTCGAGTTCGGCCCCGAACTTGACCCGAACTTGAACCCGAACCCCTGAACCCCATTGTAGTCAATGGTGACCCAAACTTTTGGGCACTAAAACGGCTCTAAAAAAGTCCTAGAAAGGGCTAGAGGGCTGCACAAGGAAGCAAAATAGGGGTAAGAGTAGGACAAATGCCCTGCAAACAAATGTAGATAGGGAAATAACTTAAAATCACATAAAAAAAAAGGAGGAGGAGGTGGATGTGGAGTAGGAGTTTAAGGAGGCAGTGACCGTGGCGGTGTAGGTGGAAGTGGCGGTGGAGGTGGATGAGATAGCCAACACTGTTTTTTGTTTGTTTGTTTGTTTTTTCTAATTGGGGTAGCCCCCAAAATTTTAAGACATATTAAAAGAAAAAAAGATCACTGTCTGCAGACAAAACCAGAGATGTTCTAGCACGGGTTCACTTTTTCCATATAAAATGTACCATGGTTTATTTTTCATGTTTCTCCTGTTGCAAATTCCAATAAAGACTTATGTTCTATAAAAAAGAATAAGTTCACTTAAGTATACCAATGGCTGTGTGGGGCCGGTATAAATGTCTATTCTGCACAAGGTACAGACAAGTCTTATGGGATCCATGCCTGGTTCATTTTAATAAACGTTAGCTTGTCCACGTTGGCTGTGGACAGGCGGCTGCACTTGTCTGTGATAACGCCCTCTGCCGTGCTAAACACACGTTCAGACAATACACTGGCTGCAGGGCAGGCCAGCACCTCCAAGGCATAAAGGGCAAGCTCAGGCCATGTGCACAATTTGGAGACCCAGAAGTTGAATGGGGCAGACCCATCAGTTAGTACGTGTAGGCGTGTGCACACATACTGTTTCACCATGTTGCTGAAATGCTGCCTCCTGCTAAGACGTTGCCTATCAGCTGGTGGTGCTGTTTGTTGTGGCGTGCTGCTGACAAAGCTTTTCCACATTTTGGCCATGCTAATCCTGCCTTCTGAGGTGCTGGCGGTGCCACAGCTGCGTTGGTGACCTCTTCCTCCTCCTCTGCCTCCGCCTTGTGCTTCCACTGAGCCCCCGGTGTAATTTGGGAATGCCCTCAGCTGCACGTCTACCAGCGTGTGCTTGTAGTCACGCATCTTCCAATCAAGACAAGCTGTCCTCTGTGGGAGGTATATCATCTGTGTCCTCCGTATCCCCCAGCCACGCTCCAGTGATGCCCACGAGCTGCTGTGAACACGGTTCCTCCTCCTCCTTCTCATCATCCTCATCCTCCTCATCCTCCAGAACTGTGCCCTGGCTTGAACATTTTTTACCTGGCCTATGCTGGTGCAGGAACCCACCCTCCGAGCCACTTGTGAATGACTGGCCTGATAACCGTGGAAATTACCCCTCTTCCTCCTGTGCCACATCCTCTTCCATCATCGCCCAAAGTGTTTTTTCAAGGAGACTTAAAAGTGGGATAGTAAAGCTGAGAACAGCGTCATCGGCACTGGCCATGTTGGTGGAGTACTATGGTACACAGGTCTGGCATGGAGGCCCACTCGTTGGTGGTGAAGTAGTGCTGTTCCGCAGAGCGACTGACCCGTGCGTGCTGCAGCTGAAACTCCACTATTGCCTGCTGCTGCTCACACAGTCTCTCCAGCATGTGCAAGGTGGAGTTCCACCTTGTGGGCACGTCACATAGGAGGCGGTGAGCGGGAAGGCCGAAGTTCCGCTGCAGCGCAGACAGGTGAGCAGCAGCAGGGTGAGGACGCCGAAAGCGCGCACAGACGGCCCACACTTTCTGCAGCAGTTCTAACATATCCAGGTAGTTTTTTAGAAATTTCTGCACCACCAAATTCAGCACATGCGCCAGGCAAGGGATGTGCGTCAAACCGGCTAGGCCCAGAGTTGCTACGAGATTTCGCACATTATCGCACACCACCAGGCTGGGCTTGAGGCTCAGTAGCAACAACCACTCATCGGTCTGTTGTTCAATGCCCGTCCACAGCTCCTGCGCAGTGTGGGGTTTATCCCCCAAACATATCAGTTTTAAAACAGTCTGCTGTCGTTTCCCCCTGGATGTGCTGAAGTTGGTGGTGAAGGTGTTAAGCTGAGCGGATGAGGAGGTGGTAGAGGAGGAGGAAGCAGAGTAGGAGGAGCAGGCAACAGGAGGCAAAGAGAAATGCCCTGCAATCTTCGGTTAGCGGAAGGAAATGCGCCAAACTGCTATCCACCTCAGGGCCACCCACCACTACATTTGCCCAGTGTGCAGTTAGCGAGATATAGCGTCCCTGCCCGTGCTTACTGGTCCACGTATCAGTGGTTATGTGGACCTTGCCACAGATGGCGTTGCGCAGTGCACACTTGATCTTGTCCCCGACTTGTTTGTGCAGGGAAGGGATGGCTCGCCTGGAAAAGTTGTGGCGGCTGGGAACCACGTGCTGTGGGACAGCCACCCCCAACCGGTTTTTAAAACTGTCCCTGTCCACCAGACAGAATGACAGCATTTCAAAGGCCAGGAATTTTGAAATGCTGGCATTCAGGGCCAGGGATCGTGAGTGGGTAGGGGGGTACTTCCTCTTTCTCTCTTTGGGATATGGACAGCTGTAATCTTTCATGGGGCCGTGTGGAAATGCTTGGGGACGGTGGCGGACATGGTGGCATTGCTGTCACATCGTCTATTTGCTGGGTGGCAGGTGACACTGGCACTGTAGAGGTGGAGGAAGAGGCCGAGGCAGCAGCAGAAGAGGAATCAGGAGAAGCCCCGAGACCTTTCTTGGATTTTGATGTGCTTATTCCACTGCAGCTCCTGCTTTGCATGTAGATGCCTGGTTATGCAGGTTGTGCTCAGGTTTAGAACACTTATGCCTCGCTTCAGGCTCTGATTGCACAGCGTGCAAACCACTCGTGCCTTGTCGTCAGCACATTGTCTGAAGAACTACCATGCCAGGGAACTCCTTTGAGTTGCCTTTGGTGTGCTAGGTCCCTGGGTGCGGTCGGTAGTAGCAGGCGTACTGTCTAGGGGATGGTCGCTTCACTTTTGCAACCTGATTCCTCTTTTGCTGTGCTGGTGCCTCTGTGCGACCACCACCTCTTCCTTCAAACTGCACACGTCACTCGCATGACCTTCATTCCATGTGGGGTCTAGGACCTCATCATCCTCCACATCATCTTCTACCCACTCTTCACCACTGCCCTCCTTGTCAGTCTGCACACTGTAGAAAGCCACAGCAGTTGGCACCTGTGTTTCGTCATCATCAGAGACGTGTTGCAGTGGTGTTTCCATGTCCTCATCCTGAAACAAAAGTGATTGGGCATCGGTGCACTCAATGTCTTCCACTTCTGAGGCAGGGCTATGTGGATGGCCCATGGAAAGCACACCAGCAGAGTCATCAAAAAGCATAAGAGACTGCTGCATGACTTGGGGCTCAGACTGCTTGGCTGATTTACAAGGGGCTGATGTGAAAGACAGATGGCCATGGGGTTCAGGTGCCAACTCTGAGCTTTCAGCAAGGGACCCGGGTGGGAGACAATGTGAAGGAACTGGAGGCATTGTCAGTCACCCAATCTACTATCCCTTGTACTTGTTCTGGCCTCATCATTCATTGAGCGGCATTCAGGCCTACCATATAACATTGAAGGTTCTGTCGGCTACTCGCACTTGAGGAAGGTGTTTCACTTGTGCGTGTAGCTGGCACAGATCGATCACGTCCTCTCCTTGCAACAGGAGCTTCACCAACACCACCAACACCAGCAGCACCACGACCACAACCACGTCCCTTATTTGACGCTCTCCTCATTCTGGACACAAATGTACTATTTAGCACAAAATTATATATTTTTTTAAACCAGCAATGTAGATGCACTTTTTAATTTTGTGCAAGAAATGCACAGCAAGGTGCTCATGTACTATGTAGCACTATTTTTTATTCTTTCTTTTTAAACCGGCAATGTAGACACACTTTTTAATTCTGTGTAAGAAATGCACAGCAAGGTGCAAATGTACTATGTAGCACTATTTTTTTTTTTTTAAACCAGCAGTGTCGACGCACTTTTTTATCTTGTGCAAGAAATGCACAGCAAGGTGCAAATGTACTATGTAGCACTATTTTTTTTTTTAAACCAGCAATGTCTACGCACTTTTTAATTTTGTGTAACAAATGCACAGCAAGGTGCAAATGTACTATGTAGCACTATTTATTATTCTTTTTTTTAAACCGGCAATGTATACAGACTTTTTATTTTTGTGCCAGAAATGCACTGCTGGCCACAAATGTAGTATTTAGAATATTTTTTTTTTAAACCAGCAATGTAGACGCACTTTTTATTTTTGTGCAAGATATGCACCGCTGGCCGCAAATGCAGCATTTAGATATTTTTTTTTAAACCAGCAATGTAGACACACTTTTTATTTTTGTGCAAGAAATGCACCGCTGGCCGCAAATGTAGTATTTAGAATATTTTTTTTTTTAAACCTGCAATGTAGACACACTTTTTATTTTTGTGCAAGAAAAGCACCGCTGGCTGCAAATGTAGTATTTGGCTATAGGAGAGGGTAGTAGACATAAAAAACAATAGAAAAGCGTACAACTGAGCTAGCTGAGAACTTCTCTTCTTCCCGCATGAGTAAACTGCGTATGTAGTCTCCCTTGAGAGTGTTTCAAATGAGTGATTGACCTCAGTGAGGCCCTCTCGGGTTGTCAGTGAGAACCTGCAGCTCCTAGTATACTGAGGGGAGGAATGGGACTATGCGGACAGATGGAACATGCGGGAGGTGAGATAGCAGCAGGCCTAGACCCCACAATAAGTATAACAACAAAAGTATAGTGAAAATTCTAAATTGGATCCCCAGGCAAAAAAGAGGGAACTATAGAGTTCAAACATTACCCCACCTCCCACCCGGCCACTGTACATATACGGCCAGGTGGGTGCCTCACCATTCTGAGTGGACGTTCAGGAAAGTCCCTCAGAACAAGTGCTCACAGCACAGCCACGAGGCGAGCTGCAGCTCGATCCTGTGATCATTATGATCACAGGACCCAGCCGAGCAGAGATCGAGATATGGGCGTTGTGATTGGCCCTCCCGATCACGTGATGGCTGTGTCCAATTACACAATGTAAACACAGACACGTGTCTCTGTTACAGTTCTCCCTCCGCCGAGCTCAGTGAGAGCTCAGTGCAGGGGGGAGGGGGAATCTGCAGCTATGTGACAGCTCTCTATATGAGGATGATTTTATACAGAGAGCTGTCACAGATTGCCCCACACATAGTACACCAAGCACCACTGATACCCCTGTCCCCATATGCATGTCATTGTCCCCATAAAACTTCTGTCACAGTCCCCAAAACATCTATCTGTCTCCCATCAAATCTGTCACAATGCAGAAAACATCTGTATGTCCTCCATCACATCTGTCACAGTGCACAACACATCTGTCTGTCCCCCATCACCACCAATATCAAATAAACCCAGATTTGCGTTATTTTTACCAAAGAAATATAGCAGTATAATTTTTGATTGAAATGCATGAAGAGAAATTACTTATTTGCAAAATTGTATAACAGAAATTAAGAAAAATGCATTTTTTTGAAAATTTTTGGTCTTTTTTCATTTGTACTGTAAAAAATAAAAACCCCAGTGGTGACTAAATACCACCAAAAGAAAGCTCTATTTGTGTGAAAATAATGATAAAAATTTAATTGGGGTACATTGTCACATGACCACACAATTGTCATTCAAAGTGCGACAGTGCTGAAAGCTTGGGTTCGGGAAGGAGGGGGGTGAAAGTGCCCAGTTTTGAAGTGGTTACGTTCAGTTAAAGCCAGTGATCCTTGAAATTATGGGAGCACAAGAAACATAGTTACCCACAAGAGGCGCAGGCCCCTCTATTGAGGATTTGAGTGGAGACGAGAGCAATCAACGCTGGGGGAGCAGGTGTGACAAGTTTTAGTACTTTAGACGCTTAAGAGAGTCTTTTCACGGAATCCTTTGGTCCAGTGAACAAGTTACTGTAGAAGATGTGTTTGGTTGGTTTGTCCCCATAAAACATCTATCACAGTCCCCAAAACATCTGTCTGTCCCCATCACATCTGTCACCATGCACATCACATCTGTCACAGTCCCAAAAACATCTGTATGTCCCCCATCACATCTGTCACAGTGCACAAAACATATGTCTGTCCCCCATCACTGCCAACACCAAATAAGCCCGGATTTGGGTTATTTTTACCAAAGTAATATAGCAGTATAATTTTTGGTCAAAATTTATGAAAAGGAATTACTTATTTGCAAAAATGTTATAACAGAAACAAAGAAAATGCATTTTTTTTAAAATTTTCGGTCTTTTTCATTTATAGAGTAAAAAATAAAAACCCCAGTGGTGACTAAATACCACCAAAAGAAAGCTCTATTTGTGTGAAAAAAATGATAAAAATGTAATTTGGAAACAGTGTCACATGACCGCGCAATTGTCATTCAAAATGCGACAGCGCTGAAAGCTGAAAATTGGTCTGGGAAGGAGGCGGATGAAAGTGCCCAGTATTAAAGTGGTTATGTTCAGTTAAAGCCCGTAATGAAATTATGGGAGCACAAGAAACATAGTTACCCACAAGAGGCGCAGGCCCCTCTGTCGAGGAGTTTAGTGGAGGCAAGAGCAATCAATGCTGGGGAGCAGGTGTGACAAGTTTTAGTACTTTAGACGCTTAGGAGAGTCTTTTCAGGGGCTCCTTTGGTCCAGTGGTCAAGTGGACAAGTTACTGTAGAAGATGTGTTTGGTTGGTTTGAGTGCGTAGAAGCACAGAGTAGGCGTAGATACAATTCTGCTTCTGAGGGGTCATGGAACGTGAGTTGGTCCCTGTTTGGAGCTTTTTGCTGAAGTACCGCTGGAAAAGACAGAGTAAATTTTATTTGGCACTGGTATAGCTGCGAGCAGACGGTTTGGAATGCTTTCCTCTTCTTGGATACCTCGATAGAATAATCAGCAAAAATTAATATTTTGATGCAGTGTTCTTGAGTAGAGTTGAGCGGAAACCTGGATGTTCAGGTTCGGCGGTTCGGCCGAAATTTGCGAAAAAGTTTGCGCCGGCCCCGAACTTGACCCGAACTTGACCCCAAACCCCATTGCAGTCAATGGTGACCCAAACATTTTGGCACTAAAATGGCTCTAAAAAAGTCCTGGAAAGGGCTAGAGGGTTGCAAAAGGAAGCACAATGAGGGTAAGAGTAGGAAAAGTGCCCTGCAAACAAATGTGGATAGGAAAATAATTTAAAATCACATAAAAAAGGAGGAGGAGGAGGTAGCCAACACTGTTTTTTGTTTGTTTGGTTTCTAATTGGGGTAGCCCCCAAAATATTGAGACATATTGAAAAAAAAAAAAAGATCACTAACTGCAGACAAACCCAGAGATGTTCTAGCACAGGTTCACTTTTTCCATATAAAATGTACCATGGTTTATTTTTCATGTTTCTCCTGTTACAAATTCCAATAAAGACTTATGTTCTATAAAAAAAAAAGAATAAGTTTACTTAAGTATACCAATGGCTGTGTGAGGCCGGTATAAATGTCTATTCTGCACAAGGTACAGACAAGTCCTATGGGATCCATGCCTGGTTCATTTTAATAAACGTTAGCTTGTCCATGTTGGCTGTGGACAGGCGGCTGTGCTTGTCTGTGATAACGCCCCCTGCCATGCTAAACACACGTTCAGACAATACACTGGCTGCAGGGCAGGCCAGCACCTCCAAGGCATAAAGGGCAAGCTCAGGCCATGTGCCCAATTTGGAGACCCAGAAGTTGAATGGGGCAGACCCATCAGTCAGTACGTGTAGGCGTGTGTACACATACTGTTCCACCATGTTGCTGAAATGCTGCCTCCTGCTAAGACATTGCCTATCAGCTGGTGATGCTGTTGTTGTGGCGTGCTGCTGACAAAGCATTTCCCCATTTCGGCCATGCTAACCCTGCCTTCTGAGGTGCTGGCGGTGCCACAGCTGCGTTGGCGACCTCTTCCTTCTCCTCTGCCTTCGCCTTGTGCTTCCACTGAGCCCCCGGTGTCATTTGGGAATGCCCTCAGCAGCGTGTGTACCAGCATAAGAGACTGCTGCATGACTTAGAGCTCAGACTGCTTGGCTGATTTACTAGGGGCTGAGGTGAAAGACAGATGGCCAAGGGGTTCAGGTGCCAACTCTGAGCATTCAGCAAAGGAACGGGTGGGAGACTATGTGAAGGAACTGGAGGCATTGTCAGTCACCCAATCTACTGTGGCCAGTACTTGTTCTGGCCTCACCATTCATTGAGAGGCATCGGGCCTACCATATAATGTTGAAGGTTCTGTCGGCTACTCGCACCTGAGGAAGGTGTTTCACTTGTGCGTGTAGCTGGCACAGATCGACCACGTCCTCTCCTTGCATCAGGAGCTTCACCAACACCACCAACAGCACCACAACCACGTCCCTTATTTGATGCTCTCCTCATTCTGGACGCAAATGTACTATTTAGCACAAATTTATATTATTTTTTAAACTGGCAATGTCGATGCATTTTTTAATTTTGTGCAAGAAATGCACAGCAAGGTGCAAATGTACTATGTAGCACTATTTATTATTCTTTTTTTTTAAACCAGCAATGTAGACACACTTTTTAATTTTGTGCAAGGAATGCACAGCAAGGTGCAAATGTACTATGTAGCACTATTTATTATTCTTTTTTTTAAACCAGCAATGTAATCGCACTTTTTAATTTTGTGCAAGAAATGCACAGCAAGGTGCAAATGTACTATGTAGCACTATTTATTATTCTTTTTATTTAAACCAGCAATGTAGACACACTCTTTAATTTTGTGCAAGGAATGCACAGCAAGGTGCAAATGTACTATGTAGCACTATTTATTATTCTTTTTTTTAAACCAGCAATGTAATCGCACTTTTTAATTTTGTGCAAGAAATGCACAGCAAGGTGCAAATGTACTATGTAGCACTATTTATTATTCTTTTTATTTAAACCAGCAATGTAGACACACTCTTTAATTTTGTGCAAGGAATGCACAGCAAGGTGCAAATGTACTATGTAGCACTATTTATTATTCTTTTTTTTAAACCAGCAATGTAATCGCACTTTTTAATTTTGTGCAAGAAATGCACAGCAAGGTGCAAATGTACTATGTAGCACTACTATACTTTTTTTTTAAACCAGCAATGTAGACGCACTTTTTAATTTTGTGCAAAAAATGCACAGCAAGGTGCAAATGTACTATGTAGCAATATTTATTATTCTTTTTTTTTTAAACCAGCAATGTAGACACACTTTTTATTTTTGTGCAAGAAATGCCCTGCTGGCCGCAAATGTAATATTTTGCACAAAAAAAAAAAATTATTTGTCTAACTGCAATGTAAAAGCAGTATTTAAATATGCCAAAATGTTGCCAACTAAACTAACAGAACACGATTAAAGTAGTGTCCCTGGCACACAAGCAGTTGCAAGTGCAATGCACTTGCAAAAATGGCTGCAAACGTCCACCTAACAAACAGAAAAATTGCTTAGGTTTTATAGGAGGCACTTTGCTTAGCAAACAAAATGTACTCAAACAAACAAAAGTCTCCTCTAGCACCCACCCACCAATAAATCCCTAAAGCTAATCTGTCCCTTACAGTAGCATCCTCTCCCTACACTAGTATGAGATGATTTTCTAAAGCTAATCTGTCCCTCACAGCAGCAGCAGCATCCTCTCCCTATACTAGTATGAGATCATGTGACATGCAGCACTACGTGACTCCAGCTTATATAGAGGTTGGGTCACATGATGCACTGGCCAATCACAGCCATGCCATTAGTAGGCATGGCTGTGATGACTTCTAAGGGCAAACGAGTGAAACGCTTGTTGATTGACTGCCCTGCAGCTATTCAACAGGCGCAAAAAAATACCCGAACCCAGATTTTTTCTCAAATGTCCGGGTTCGGGACACGAACACCCTAAAGTCTGGTATGAACCCGAACTTTACAGTTCTGGTTCGCTCAAATCTATTCTTGAGTGACAGAATTTTTGTAGGATGTTAGTTTAGTCAGCGTAATTCAAGTATCTGGCTATGATGGGACGCGGGGAGGTTCGTTCTGCCTTGTATGGACCCAGGCGGTGGGCTATTTCAACCATCGCAGGAGCTACAGGGCCGAGGGCCACTGGAATGTGCTGAGACAAGTTTTGGTTTTGAAGTGATTCCGGAACTCCAACGAAGCGAAGATTGCATCTTGAGTGATTTTCCAGGTCTTTGAGTTTTTAAATGATAAATTGAATTGTTTTGTCCTGCGATTATTCTGTACCTTGTATTTGGTACAGCTCATCCTCCAGAATTGTTATACGGTGCTTGGCTTCATTCAGTCTGGCTGATTGTTCATTTAAATTTTTATGTATTTGGGCCATATTGGCGTGGATCGCCTTTTCCACTGTGGCCTCAATGAGAGTGATGAGCGCTGCCACCACGTGTTCAATGTGGTCATTGTCACTGCCCCCCCTAGTTTGGGGGGTGGCAAGCGGGTATGTCCTGCCTCAATCCTTGTGTCACCCAGTGTTACTGTGTCAAGTGTGGTTGGTGTTGAGTCAGACTGGGACGCAGACAAGCTGGCCGAAAAAATGGAGGTGCTGGCCGGAGCTGTGCATGAGTAGGGCGAGAATGTAAGGAGCCACTGGTGGTGTTGGGGGTGAATTCAGGTGTCTGGGGCCGGTTTTATAAGCCATTTAGGAGACACTCGGTGGGAGCTCTGCTGTGGGACAGCTACTCCATACGGTGCCGGAACCGGAAGTTCCGTGACTGATATTAACAAGGCCAGTTTGTAAAGCATGTCACATAATGTCAGAGAGTGCAAAAGGGTGGGTGCGAGAACCGTGGGTCTCTGTTTGGGGCCTCTCCAAAGGAGGTAATCGATTGTGGGTAATGGTGCTGCCTGTCTGTCCATAGTAACCCAAACCGGTTTGGGTTTCCTGGAGTAGACTATTGAGATTTGTGCCAGTTGTGCAGCTTGGTAGTACCTCCACGAGTTAGGAAGTCCCAGGCCACCCTGAGTCTTCAGACAGAATAGGATCTCTTTGGAAAATCTGTGATCCCTTTTCCCCCAGACAAAGCTGATGATTTTAGACTGGAGTCTTGTTAGTGCTAATTTCTTGATAGGTATAGGAAGAGAGCAGAACAGATAAAGTAGTCAATAGCATTGATTTTGCCTAGCTAGGAAAGAGCACACTTCATCTAATATTTCAATTCCTCTTATAAATTTTTAAACATGGGAGGATAGTTGGTAGTGTACAGATTGGCTATATTGTTTGTTAATTTGATTCCCAAATATGGGATCAATGTTTCTGAACAGAAGAAAGGAAAGAATTGTTTAAGTTGTTCCACTAGATTCAAGGGGACCGAAACATTTTAGGCCATGGATTTAGTTATGTTGACCTTGAGGCCCGAAATTATCACAAATTCTTGTAACAGCTGAAAGACATTCGGAGTGGAGATCAGAGGAGAAGTGACAAATAGAAGCATGTTATCGGCAAAGAGTGCATTCTTTGCCGCACTTTACCCCCTTGATATCAGAGTGCGGTCTCATCACTATTGCCAATGTTTCAATAGCAATTGCGAATATCAGGGGGGAAAGAGGGCAGCCCTGCCTGGTGCCTTTTTGGATTCTAAACGAGTTTGAGTAATGGCCCATTAAGCGAATCTGTGTCCTAGGGTTGGAATATAAAGCTTGAATGATCCCTATAATTTTTTCCCCAATATCTCATCTTTCTAGAATTGCTGGGAGGTAAGGCCAAGACACAGAGTCAAAGGCCTTTTGGAGGTCCAGTGACAAAAGGTATCCTTTCTGAGGGTTTCCCCTGTCCCAACGCAAATTCAGAAGGGAGGTTATATTAATAGCCCTTCCTATTTGATCTGGCACTTGTCTCCCCAGGATGAAGCCCCCCTGATCTTTGTGTATGTATCCCACAATGGAAATGGAAATTCTTGTGGTCAGGATTTTAGTCATGATTTTGAAGTTGTTATTAATAAGAAAGATGGGGCAGTAATTGCTTACGTCACTTGCATCTTTCCCTGGTTTAGGTATGATGGATATGAAGGCAGCATTGGCAGGATAGCTCCAATACTGGAGAGATTTAAAGAATCTAGCCATGTGAGGGGCCAGGAATGGACCAGGGAATTTCTTGTAGTAGCTTACTGAAAACCCGTCAGGTCCTAGGGCAGAGGCTGGTTTTAATGACTTTATGGTTTCTAATATCTCTTCTGTAGAGAAACATTTTTTCTAAGAGTTCCTAGTGAGTGTTTTTCAATTTAGGGAGGTGAATATCTCCCAGGAAGGACCCCAATTTCATAAGTTTAGCAAGTGGGTTGTCATTGCTTAGGTTGGTAAAGAATTCATGGAAGGATTCCATGATCTTTAGGGAGTTTTGTGTCAGGTCTCCTGTCTTGGTCCGTATTTTAGGTAGGGTTAAGGTGCATGGTTTAGGGCTGAGTTTTGCTGCCAGTTTGGCCCCAATCTTATCATTTTGTTTGTAAAAACATGCTCCTGTCCATCTTAGATGTCTTTTGGCTGATGTGGTCAAGGCTAAATTAAGTTTAACTCTGGCAGTGTCAACTTGAGACAGGTTGTCTGAGCTAGGATTACTTTTATGTCGTTTGCTGAGTAGGATGAAATTGTCTGACAACTCCTTGATGTCAGCTTTAGCTTTTTGTTCACATTTCAATTTTGATGCTATCTGGATCGGTTTTCCTCTCATGATTGCTTTGTGAGCAGGCCAAAGGGTTCCTGAGGAGATTGTGTTGTTATTGTTATCCGCAAAATATTCTCCCAGAAACCCCTCCAGTATTGTGCAGTGAGTGAGATTGCTCAGAAGGGCCTCATTGAGACGCCATTGGAAGATACCCTTCAGGCCTGTGGTTAAGAGTCATTATGGAATGGTCAGACAGAGAAGTGTCATGAATTTTAGATGAAATTGCGAGGGGTATAACTATGGAATTTAGGAAAATGTGGTCTAACCTGGAATGAGTGTGATGCGGTATTGAATAGTGGGTGTAGTCTTTGATGTGGGGGTTCATTTCCCTCCATATATCTACCAGACCATTAGCATGCATTAGTTGTGCTATTGTTAAGCTCTGTCTGGGAGGGCGTTTATGTTTGGAGGATAATGGTTTAGTCTTGTCTAAGGAAAGGTCAAATGGTAAATTTGAGTCTCCCCCCAAGATTATCGTACCCAAGAGGTGTGCCATTAAAGTATGAAGCAGGGTTTCAAAGAATCTCCCTTGGCCCTTGTTGGGCATGTAGTAGGAAGCAAATGTGTAAGCGTTACCCTTTATTGTTCCCGACACCAGAAGGAAGCAGCCATCCAGATCTCTAAGGACATGATTGGGAGTGAAATGAATATGTTTGGTGAAACAGATGGCCACTCCTCTCTTCTTGTTCTTAGCATTTGCCAAATAGAAATGGGGGAAGTTCTTATGTATAAATGATGGATTATATGAGGAAGGAAAAGGAGTCTCCTGGAGGAGTAACACATCTATCTTTAAAACAAGGAGTTGTTGTAATATTTTCCTGCACTTGACTGGGGAGTTGAGCCCTTGTACATTGTGAGAGGCTATTCTAATGTGTGAATTTGGGGATATTAGGTTAGTCATGGATCAGAGGAGAGAGAGGCTCGGAAGAAATATGATTTTCACCATATGCGGTCTCGCCTCTCGGACAAGCGGGAAGACCATAAATTTCAAGATCCATACCTATAGTTGTCTGTGACAGGGCATCCAGGAATCCCTTAGAAAAAAGCTAAGTTGAAAAAAGGGAGGGAGAGAAAGCTGAAAGGCAGTAGGAAGCAAGGATACAAAAAAGAAAGTGATTAACGTTAACAGTCAGTAGAATTACCCTAGATCTGTTTTGGTTAGAGGGGGCCATTCCCCTTCTAAACCCTAGCCCTTGATAGGGCCAATTCCCCATAGATCAGGAGAATTAATCTGTCCCCGAGGTGTAAGAAAGGAACTCTCTTGGCAGCAGATGGAGGGGCATTGCAACCGCCCCGGATACCCCACCAAACAAGATAACAAAAACTATATAAATCAGAGGCTTATTTAATGCTTAGGATGAACATGCATTTCAAGGCGGCTGCCCCATCATTCTTCCCACCCAACCTCAAGTGACCCCACAATGCTTAATGTATGTGAGGACACATGGTGCTGAATAGGGTGGACCAGGGGAGCCCCACCTAGTCCATCAATAGAGTGGAAGAAGCAGAGGGTGCAACACATAAAAACAAAAAAAAAAAAAAAAAACAATATAAAAGGGCGTGGAAGAAAGAGTGCAGTGGCACTTAATACAAAGAGCACCTCATCCCAAATTGAGTAGTATGGTATGTCAAGTGGGAATGGAAAAGGGAAGGAATGGGGGATGGGGAGAGGGAAGGGGGAAGGGAAAGGAAGGAAGAGGTGGGAAACCTCAGGATAGGGGGAAGGGTTCAGTTTGTGGGGGGACTATAACGGTGCAACACTTGAACTCATATCCAATTCCAATCAACAGAAGAAATATATAAAAATTAGATTATTTATTGGGTTATATTAAAATTAGCACTTAACTGTGCTAATGCACTATTAGCATTTAAAAACAACATACAGTGGAAAGAACAGACACAATTTTCAATAGGTACATAGAGCGTTGCAATAGTTTTTACAAATCTGTGTCGATGTCCAACAAGTTTAGCCTGAAAAGGCTTCCTCAGGGACTACAGACGACACATTCTTTGTACCATTCTGATGTAAGAGAATAGAGATAGTAAGTAAATGTTGCAGAAAAATGATCCAAAAATACATGTACAATGACTCAATAAATTAATCTTAACAATATCAGAAATACTAAATAATATACCAAAATAGACTAAGTATTGAACATGCATCACCTCCTATTGTCTGGAACCATGCCTGCAAGTCAAGCCTCCACCGTTCATCCAGTGACTGCGTCACACCGAGGGCGATGGTGCTGTGCATCCACCAACCAACTATAGGTGGAACCGACAGAAGTTGAATCAATGATAAGGAAAGAAAAAAAAAAAAAAAATGTATATATATATAAGGATATAACACCAAAAATGTTAGTACCTTATATCTAGAGAAATTTCTTTGATACCATCGGCATATTGGAGATGGAGCTGAAGTCCAAGCCCCGTGTAGAAGGGGGTTATGCACTGCTAAATCTCCTAAAACGACAGAAAGAATTTTTTCAAACCAAATCAGGATTAGCTAAAAATTGCATTCGCTTCAAAATGTATCCATAGGCTCCATAGGCAGCGAATCACTGCATGTGCCCGGATCATTCCAGAAAGCGCAAACTGCGCCACCAAAAGAAAGTCAGGGCAACAATGCAACGCAACCCGCCCGGGACCTGCACTAAACGCACCTAGAGAACACCAGGGTCGTACACACAAGCTGCAAGTGCAAACTTGAGAGAAATAGTAAAATATGTGTGTCCATGTGCGGTCACAACTCAAGTATATTATAAGGTGAAGTAGGCATCAAGGAATAGATAGCCAAGTGTGTATGCTTAGCTAGCGCTTTATGTACCATGAGCCACAAAGCACAACTTTTCAAATGAAAATCAATAGAGTCCTCACTTGAGGTTACATGTGCCCTAGGGCACAAGGCACAAGGCACAAGGCCAAAAATAAAAGGAAACAAAGGAAAGAAGCGGGAAAAATTATCTGATATCATTAATCCAACAGCAGTCAGCGGTGCAGAAGGAGGCTTACCTAAAGACAATCATAGTCAGGTGCACACGGTCCAGAGGCTGAGACCGTGTGCACCCCGGGACGGTCCACTTATAGAGGCTTGCATGTGTGGCGTGTGACGTTACACGCGCACGCTCGGCTAGACAGCGACGTCAATCGATGCCCCGCCCCCGCCACGGGCGGAACTACGAACCCCATGGTGCACAGCGGCGTAAAGGAATGCCCCGCGCATCCGGGGAAGCAGCAACCAGCCCATAGGCCAGGAAGAGGCGGCGATATGAGTCGCCGATGACGCTGCTAAGGGTTTGCAGCATCAACCGAGTGGATGCACACAGCACCCTTTCGGACCCGAACACCAGACAAAGAAAGAAGGGATCGGAGGCAAGGTCAAAGGTCTACCTAATGAGACTTGACAGGCTTTACTTCAAGGACGAAGAAACGCATGAAAATACCATTTAGTCAAAATAAATGTAAGACAAAAACAACAATATGAAATCCGAATTGCACTACTGATAAATACAGCAATCATAACAAGTGACAAGAATAAAACATATAAATGAGCCCCAAGAGAATCATATACAGTATGGAGCATGTGTACAAGCTTTAAAGTGATCATATCATACAGACCAAAATGACTGAAAAATTGAGCAAAAAACACAAATTATTCCACTGAATATTAATTTAAAGAAGAAATCCCAGCATGTGTGTCGTGTGTACACTTCTAAGGATCATGCACGATGTGCCTGTATCAATGTGTACACACAGCACACGGCTGGTAAACAAGAATAGGAAAAGTACTAGTACCCTACCCAGTAGAGCCTAGATAACTGATGCAATACTTATATTTTCATTTAAACCAGGATATGTAGTGGCACGCAAGTGATGGATCCACCTCGCCTCAGATTGGAGGAGAGCCTGATCCACACTCCCACCTCGAGTGCCTAAGGGTATGTGTTGAAGAGCTGCAAATTTCACCACTTTCGAATCAAAGTGGTGAGATTTGGCTACATGTAAATTTAAAGCAGTAGTTATTTTTTTATTATAAAGGGGTGCAATGTGATCTTTAATGCGTTTGATGAATGGTCGCTTTGTTTTTCCAATATAGAAGGCACCACAGGTGCAGGAAGCAAGATACACTATTCCTGCCATCTGGCAAGTAACATGATGATCAATACCATGCATCTGTCCATTGGGCAGGAGGATTTGGTCCAAATTCACTATATATGAACAAAACTGGCACTTGCCACAGGCAAATGTGCCAGTTTTGACATGTTCGGTGGTTTTGGGTCCCTCGAGGTGACTTTTCACCAATCTGTCCTTCAAAGACCGGGCACGTTTAAATGTTATCTGGGGGTGAGGATGAATGTGTGGAGCAATTTGCGAATCAGCTAGTAGAAGGGGCCAGTGCTTTTCTAAGATTGACCTGACCTGTCTATGTTGGTTTGAATATTGAGTTATGAATCTGACCGAATTTGAATCTGTCTTGGTTTTTTGAGAGTATATTAAAGATTCTCTGTTGTGCGAATTACATTTCTGATATGCTCTCTTCAAACAAGACCGACTGTAGCCACGGGCTCGCAATCTAGTGCGTAATTCTTTTTCTGCTTTACAATAGTCAGAATCTGAGGAACAATTGCGTCTTATCCTCAGATACTGACTATACGGAATGCTATCCAACAGAGGTTTGGGATGAAAACTATGTGCATTTAGAATAGTATTGCCTGCTGTAGGCTTTCTAAATAAGGTTGATCCCAACATTCCATTATGGTCAATGAATATCTCCAAATCTAGGAAAGTGATTCTGTTTTGGTTGCACTCCATTGTAAACTTCAAATTGAAATTGTTGTTAGAAATTATGTACATGAAATTCGTGAGTTGCTCGCGGGTACCTGTCCAAATGAATAATACATCATCAATGTATCTATGCCAGGATACTACGTGGCAAAGAAAAGACATTAAATCATCACGTGAGAATAATTCCTGTTCCCACCCCCCCAGGTACAGGTTGGCATAGGCTGGCGCACACCTGGTGCCCATTGCCACTCCCTGCACCTGGAGGTAGTGGGAAGAACTGAAAGTAAAGCAGTTGGTAGTAAGAATATAGGTAAGAAGCTCTATGACAAAGTTATTATACTTGATAGAGTGTATTCCTCTATCCGCCAAAAATTTAGAAATGACATTGATCCCATGAGAATGGGGAATTGAATTATACAGGCTTTCAATATCCAAAGCAACTAGCCAGGCATCAATGGGGATATGTAGTCCCTCAATAATGCGAAGCAAATGAATGGTGTCCTTTACGTAGGAAGATAGCGCTGTTACATGAGGTTGAAGGTATGTATCTACTAGTTCACTAGCTTTTTCGGCTATGCTGCCGCAGCCTGAAATGATGGGTCTCCCAGGAGGAGTATGTAAAGATTTGTGAATTTTTGGCAGAGCATAGAAGGTGGGAGTAACTGGATCTCTAACATTTAGGAATTGCCAAGTATTTTTGTCTATAGTTCCGTTGTGATATGCGCGAAAAATAATTTCACGATATGTTTCAATGAAGTTTTCAACCACCGTTTTAGTTATAGGTCTATACCAATCCCGGTTAGACAAAATTTTGTTACACATGGACAAATATTGATCGTAGTACATAACGACCAGATTACCGCCTTTGTCGGCGGGTTTGATAACTATCTCTTGATTAGATTGGAGTCTTGAAATAGCTTCTTTTTGGGATAGAGACAAATTAGATGCAGTGGGAATTTTGAAACTTAGTTTTTCATCTTCTCTTATAGTTTGTTGGACAAACGCCCAAATATTGGGGTTGGAGCTTAGTTGAGGGAAAGCACGTGATTTTGGCCTACATGAACTGGGAGGGGGAAACCAAACCCCTTGTACCCGGATGCCACCTGATGTTGAAATGGGTGGAATTCCGTCGGTCTCCTGGGTTGGTTCTGACTCCTCCCAGAGATCCATTAGATCTTAAATAGTTTGCAATTCCAAATTGAAATTGGTCACCTGTTCCTGAGATTTGTTGCCATATATGGTTTTGTACATTACTCTGCGGGCAAAAAGATGTATATCCTTAATTATGGTAAATTTATCAATATTTTGATTTGGACAAAAAGATAAACCCAGCTTCAAAACCTCGATTTCAGTTGAAGACAGAGGGTAAGAAAATAGGTTAATTACCTCCAAATGTTTAGTGTCAGAATTATCAAGATTCTCAATGAGATTATCAGGAAAACTTACTTTTTTAGTATTTTTTACATTGGTACTGGGCTTAATAGTGGTGTGGGAAAAGGAGCTGGATGTGGGGTTGTGTCGAGTTGTTTCCCTAAAAAAATAGGTGCCATTCTTAAATCCTTAGAAACATTGTGTGATGTGTTTAGACAAGTGCTGTGTGTAGATAGATCACTTACCTTTGACGTGGAATCCCGAACGGGTGTGCATGCAGATAAATTCGAAACTATAGATGCAGACGAAGAAGCCAAATTTGGAGTGATAGGAGTGATAGAACTAATAGAACCTGCACCAGGAGTTGTGCTCGGAATAGATGCAGAGTGAGTAGGCAAGATTTGTGAGTGTGATAGCAAATTCGAAAGAGGTTGTCGTTTCGGTGCCGGTGCGCGAGTGCCACGAGTTGAACTGGAAGTGCCGGTACCAGAGTCAGCTTTCCGTCTTTTCGGGACTCTGGTATCTGAGAAATCTGGATACGCTGTTGACAAGCTGGACGGAGAAGAAACAAGAGACACATTAGAGGTACATTTTGATGGCTTAGGAGGTGAAGTGTTTTGATGTCTAGTGGTATTAGGACTATTTTTTGTCCATTTATAGGCATAGCCGTGTTCATGGGCTGCTTTATCCTTTAGATATTTGTTTTCTTTTTGAGTAATGAGATGTACAGTGTATTTTTCTAAAGATTCCCGTAGGTCACTCTCCCTCTTCTTGAAGGAGGGAGAGTGAGCCATTGAGATATGGTCACTTAGCCCTTTTTTGATTTGTGCATCCAGGGAGATAATATCTTCCTCATATTGCTTACTTAGAAGATGGAGCATGCCTTGGGAGCACGTAAGTAAATTGTGCTCCCATGCTTGTTTGAGAGTATCATTAATTTTATGTAGGTTGGGAAAGATTTGTATTCTTAGACCCCAATGGGGTAACATTGTTGTTAGAATACTTCTCAAAATATTTTTTGTGCCAGAAAAGGCGTACTTTCCTCTGTAACATTTTTTTTTTTTTTTTTTATGGTTCAAATTTTTTATTGAAGAAACAATAACAATACATAGGATGCTTCATGGTTCCAGGAACAGACCAAAGTCAAACATGAGATATATAGAGAGTCTGGTTGAAATGAAAGAGTCTAGGTTGTCGCTAACCAAACAGGTAGAGTTAGAGAGGGGGAAGAGGATAAGGTAGTGTGGACTGTTAAGTAGGACGGGTTCCCGTGAGCTGGAGCTTCTAGCCTTTGAGGCCGGAGGTTGAGATCAGGTCAGGTAAGTGCCTATCCAAGGGTTAGTGGTGTCCAGGTGCAGAAGAGTCAGTGTTATCGTTCCGATAGGAAAGGAGGGAAAGAGGGGGGAGTAGGGAATAGTTGTTAGGGAGTAGAGAGTTCCCAGAGAGTGAGGATAAAGGGGAGGGGGACGGGACAGATCCCGGATGAAGGGGGGAGAAGAGGTGAGGGGAAGAAAAAGGAGAGACAGGGGGGAGGTGGCAGAGTTGGGGAGGACCGGTCGCGAGAACTCAAGTGACCAACATGAAGGACTGTAGAAGGTGGGTAAGGCTAAAAGAAGGATGCTCAGGGCTGGAAGAGATGTCAAAGCCCGGAGGGGCAAAGTGAGCTAGCCATATGTGTTCATGTTTGGGGAGCTTGTCAGTGACTATGGCTTAGATTCTGGCGTGAATCATGGCTTTCGTGACTCTATTTTTGGTTTCAGCAACAGGAAGCTGCGGGGATTTCCATGTGTGGGCAATGGTTTGTTTTGCCGCTGTGGTGACCTGCAGGAGAAGTTTGAATTGTGATTTGAAAAGATCTGGAGGTTTTAGGTTCAGAAGAGCCGTTCTAGCGTCAAGGGCTACAGGGCTGCCCATGAGTTTAGTGATAATTTCAAATATTTGAGCCCAGAATCTTTGGGCAATCGAACAGTCCCACCATATGTGTATGTGGGTGCCAGTGTCTGAACAACCTCTGCAGCAGAGCGGGGAGTATGAGGGCAGGAACTTATTTATTCAGGCTGGGACAAGGTACCACCTCATGAGAACTTTGTAGGAAGTTTCAAGTGCCACAATATTCTGGGAAGAGGATTTGGTTGAGTCCCAGATGTCAACCCAGTCCTCGGGATCTATGGGTTGTTGAAGGTCTTTTTCCCAAGCTTTGACATAAGGGATTTGGGCCGTGTGTAGGGGGTCGAGTAGGAGGGTGTAGAGCGTGGATATAATGCCCCTAGCGTGGGGGTCCGATTTACAGAGGTGTTCGAATGGAGAAAAAATAGGCAGAGAGGAACTGGTGCGTATATGTGGGGTGAAGAAATGTTTCAGTTGTAGATATCTGAAAAGTACGGAGCAGGGGAGCTGGTATTGCTCTTGAAGAGAGGGAAATGATTTGACTGAATCAGGCGTGATGAAAGCGTGAGCTCTCAAAAGGCCCGCTTCCGTCCATCTGATAAATGAAGCTGGGGACGACCAAGCCGGGTAGAAGGAAGGATTTTTAAGAAAGGAAAGCATGGGGTTGTGTGGGGATTGTAGACCTGCCTTCTGTTTAAGTCTGTCCCATAACTTAAGGCTATGGGCAGTAACAGGTTTACGGGCGGGTCCCCGATCTTTTGGAGAGAGCCAAAGGAGGTTGGCCGTGGACAGGGGGTCACAGCCGACCGCCTCGAGCGATACCCATAAGGGTGTCTCATGTGCGGCATGCCATTTGGGTAAGGGAACTAATTGCGCAGCTTGGAAGTATCTAGCAAAGTGAGGTACACCCAAGCCACCTTTTGCTTTAGGAGAGAAAAGGATGCGCTTAGATACGCGGGGTCGCAAATTGCCCCAGATGTATTGGAAGGTTCTCCGCTGTAGGATTCTTAGGTAGTGAGAGGGTACTTCGACTGGAAGAACCCTAAAGAGGTAAAGTATTTTTGGCAAAATGGACATTTTGACCGCGGAGATTCGACCAAGCCAAGCGAGGGGGAGTTTTGACCAACTCGACATCAAGCGTGTGAGATGGGATAGCATAGGGGGTAGTTTACGGCGTACATGTCAGATGGATTGGGGGGGAGATGTAGCCCAAGATAGGGGAGACTAGTCATAGCCCAAGCAAAAGGGAGAGTTTGTTGTAGGTGTGTTTGCTCGTTGGGGTCAAGGGAAATGTTTAGCATCTTAGATTTCTCGGGGTTAACTTTCAGACCAGAGACTGCAGCAAAATCAGATAGAGTCTGGAGCAGGTTGGGGGACGAAATGAGAGAGGAGGTGAGGAATAGGAGGACGTCGTCCGCAAAGAGGCAAAGTTTGTGGTGATGTCCCCCCACCTCAATTCCCTTTATGTTCAGATTTGATCAAATCAATTGTGCTAGGGGATCAATAGCCAGGGCAAAGAGGAGGGGGGACAGGGGGCATCCCTGACGGGAGCCTCTGCGGATAGGAAAAGGGTCAGACTTGAAGCCTGCATATCTCATGTAGGCAGACGGGGAGGAGTAAAGGGATGTGATCCAGGTCTGGAAATGAGGGCCGAATCCCCATTTTTTCAATACTAGGGTTAAGTAGGGCCAGGAGAGAGTATCAAAAGCCTTTCTAATGTCCAAGGACAATAGGCATGTGGGGATATTGCGGGCGCGGGCTATGTGGGTTAAGAGTGTCACTCTACGGATGTTGTCCCCAGCTTGCCTGGCAGGTATAAATCCCACCTGGTCCTTGTGAATAAGGGAGCCTACCAGCTTGTTTAGACGGGCGGCTAGAATTTTGGCCATAAGTTTGATGTCTTGGTTGAGTAAGGAGATCGGGTGGTAGTTAGCCCAGGAGGAGTCATCAGATGGTTTGGGCAGCATGGAGACAACAGCCGAGAGGGACTCAGGGCAAAATAAAGAGCCGGACCGGACAGCATTGAGGGCGTTGGCTAGTACGGGGGCTAAGATATGTGCAAAATGCTTGTAATACGCGGCTGTAAAGCCATCGGGGCCTGGTCTCTTGCTGTTTTTCAGTGATTTGATCGCAGAGAGGACTTCTTGAAGTGTGAATGGTTCATCTAGGGAGTCTCTCTCAGTGGTAGTGAGGGTGGGAAGGGTGATACTAGAGAGCAGGGATTCGGCCCGGGCAGAGTTGAAAGAGGGATTTGCTTTGTAAAGGGCTGCTAAGTGTCTGCGAAAGTGGGCCACAATTTTGACGGGGTTGCTCGTGTAGGTGTCCTTGGAAGTTTTGAGACGGATCGGCTTGCGTGGGCAGTCGAGGTTACGTAGGGATAGGGCCAGGAACATATCTGGCTTATTGCTTTTGGTAAAGAATTTGTGTTGCTGTCGACGGATGACCTTGTCTGCAGCTTCAGTGAGAAAAAGATCTAGTTCTAGTTGGGCTTTGTCAAGTGCTTGTCTGTTGGGGTCGGTGGGGTTAGCTAGGAATTCCTTGTGTGCGTTAAGAAATTGGCTGTCTAGTTGTTTATGGAGATCACGTCTGGCCTTTTTGATGTGAGAGGCTTTACTAATCAAGGCTCCCCAGATCACAGGTTTATGAGCTTCCCATAGGGTGAGGGGTGAAATGTCATCGGTGTTGTTCTCTTGAAGGAAGTTAGTTAGAGCTTTTTCAATATCTATTTTGTGGGAAGGATGTGTGAGGATGGTGTCATTTAGGCACCAGGAGTGATCGGATTGTTGTGGAATCAGGGATTCAATGGAGGTCAGGACTGCGCAGTGATCTGACCACACAATAGGGAGGATAGTGGACTCTAAGATTGCTGGGGTGGTACCTACTGTGAGAAGGAGGTGATCAATGCGCGAATGTGGGGGTGTGAGTAGAAGGTGAACTGTTTCTTCGTGGGGTTCATTTCCTGCCAGGAGTCGATAACAGAGTGTCTATGAAGCAGAAGTTTGAAGGAAAGCTTAGATGGAGGAGCTGTTTGGGAGAAGGGGGATTTGTCCAGGAAGGGGTAGATTACCTGGTTGGAGTCTCCCCCGATCAGTAAGGTCCCTTGTTTGTGGTGATCAATGACCAAAAAGAGATGGGCCAGGAATGCGTTGGGATTCTGGTTGGGGGCGTAGTAGGACACTATAATGACGCTTTCTTCTAGTAAAGTGCCTGTGATGATTAGGTATCTCCCCTCAGGATCCTTAATTTCTTTATTGAGCGTGAAGGGGGCGGATCTGTGAACACCAATCATGACCCCTCTCTGCTTAGAGGTCGCGGAGGCGGTGAAGGTTTGAGGATAGGAATTGTGAAAGAACTTGGGGGTCGAGTTTTGGGAGAAATGGGTCTCCTGCAGGCACACCACGTGGGCTTTAAGGGAAGCGAAGGTCCGAAAGGCTTTGACTCGTTTCTGGGGTATATTTAGACCCTGAAAATTTAATGTCAGGATATTCAAGGGGGCCATGATGGAGTTGGGAATGAAGGCTTATAAATGGTAAAGAGGGAGGCGACCGGACCTCCCCAGGAGAAGGAGTAGGGGAAGGTGAGCCAGGGGGGGAAGAAAAATAGGGAGAAGTAGGGAGCAGCGAGATAAGATGAGATAAGAAGAACATTGGACCGGGAAGGTCCATGAGAGATGCGTGGGTGAGTGAGGCAGAGGTCCCACCGGGGGGGAAAAAACACTCGACACGGTGGGAAGGTTTGCTCAGAGGGAGCCGCAGTGGTACCCTAAGAGCAAAGGTGGAGGCAGCAGTGACAGTCTGAGAGGGAGACTGGGGCCTTAGTAGAATTATGTAAGATAGGCTTGAAAATAGGAGCCGTCTACAACACTTGTATTTGTGGGGATCCAGTCAGGAAAGGATGAGGGTGGCTAGGTAGGGTATGTGACCCATGTCGGGAGGGACGGAGTGAGGGAAGGTGGGCCCAAAGTCTGGTTGTGATGAGGTCGGGCCAGGAGAGTGAGGTGGGCCTAGGGCGGGAAAAGACTGTGAGGAAGCAGGCCCCGTGTGGGGTAGTACTTGCGAGATAGGTAGGAGGTAATGCAAAAGGCAAACACGACAATAACAAAACATTAACAATAACTGTAGAACATAGTGAGGAGACCGTGGAGGTCTGGATAGGTGCGGGCCCCCAACATCTGGTCCTGGTAAATGTTCCGTGACAGATGCCACAAGAGGTCAGTCTCTTGCAATAGTGGTCAAAAACAAAGTGCTAAACTGGGGTGATCGATTCATACCATTGGGGTAGGTGCCCCTATCCTGAGTTCAGTTTTGATAGGTTCCATCTGAAGGTGGTGTATCCCCAGCCAAAGTGGGTGCTGCGGGAGAGGACAACCCCCTGATCTGTGGTTAGTAGTTCGAGGGGTTCTAGAAGGGTTGTGAGAGAGGGGTGGGAGTGGCTGAGCAGTCCGCCCTCGGTTGGGGGTTGGGTAATGTTCTCCATGTGGCAGGGATATCCGACGTGGCCAAAGGCATCTTTCAGGGGGCTATAGGAAGTCCCTGGGGTAGATGTAGGGGAAAGGGAGAGGTACTTGGAATACTTCAGGCCTTGAGAAGGGGTCTCCTCGGTTGGAGGCGATAAAGGTGGTATAGTTCCAAACCTGGGGTAGAAGTTGAGGCTAAATAGCCGGTTGAGGCTGGTGAGTGAGAGTCCTCTTCTTGGGAATAGGGTTGCCAAGACAAGGAGTCCCTCTGGTGTGAAAGGTGCATAAGTTAGTTAGGTATTACCTTAGTCCTCAGTCCATGTCTTCAGGAGGTGAAGTTGTAGGAGAGGAGCGCCTGGTGCGTTTGTGAAGATTGCGGTCATCAGCTTCGGAAGAGGAGGTGTGGGCTTTCTGGGGTGAGCTGGAGGCTGAGCGGCATCTTTGGCGTTGATCCCTTGGGGTAGACGGGGTCCGGTGAGCTGGAGATCCTGTAAAAGAGACTGGAGATCATCCTGAGATTTGCAGATATGCTTGCGACCTTTATATGAGAATTTCAGAGAGAAAGGGAATCCCCAAGTGTAAGGGATGTGGTTTTCTTGTAGAATTTGGAGCTGCGGCTTCATGGCCCTGCGTTTAGCGATAGTGGTAGGAGATAAGTCTGCAAACACTTGGTACTTCTCTCTAACATTTTTTGTAGGCAGGCAAATGCCTGTGATAGTTCTGATTCAGTGAGTTCTTTTTCATCCTGGGCTTTATATGCCTTTTGCATCAATTCATCCCAAGCCTCTCCACAAAAATTGAAAAAGAAACAAAAATAGATATAAATCAGAAAAAGGGGACAAATATAAAGAAATAGGGAAATAACTGTTCTTTCCCTATTTCTTTATATTTGTCCCTTTTTTCTGATTTATATCTATTTTTGTTTCTTTTTCAATTGTATATTTCTATTAGTTCTATCACTCAACTAAGCTCCAACCCCAATATTTGGGCGTTTGTTCAACAAACTATAAGAGAAGTTGAAAAACTAAGTTTCAAAATTCCCACTGCATCTAATTTGTCTCTATCCCAAAAAGAAGCTATTTCAAGACTCCAATCTAATCAAGAGATAGTTATCAAACCCGCCGACAAAGGCGGTAATCTGGTCGTTATGAACTACGATCAATATTTGTCCATGTGTAACAAAATTTTGTCTAACCGGGATTGGTATAGACCTATAACTAAAACAGTGGTTGAAAACTTCATTGAAACATATTGTGAAATTATTTTTCGCGCATATCTCAATGGATCTATAGACAAAAATACTTGGCAATTCCTAAATGTTAGAGATCCAGTTACTCCCACCTTCTATGCTCTGCCAAAAATTCACAAATCTTTACATACTCCTCCTGGGAGACCCATCATTTCAGGCTGCGGCAGCATAGCCGAAAAAGCTAGTGAACTAGTAGATACATACCTTCAACCTCATGTAACAGCGCTATCTTCCTACGTAAAGGACACCATTCATTTGCTTCGCATTATTGAGGGACTACATGTCCCCATTGATGCCTGGTTAGTTGCTTTGGATATTGAAAACCTGTATAATTCAATTCCCCATTCTCATGGGATCAATGTAATTTCTAAATTTTTGGCGGATAGAGGAATACGCTCTATCAAGTATAATAACTTTGTCATAGAGCTTCTTACCTATATTCTTACTACCAACTGCTTTACTTTCAGTTCTTCCCACTAAATCCAGGTGCAGGGAGTGACAATGGGCACCAGGTGTACGCCAGCCTATGCCAACCTGTACCTGGGGGGGTGGGAACAGGAATTATTCTCACGTGATGATTTAATGTCTTTTCTTTGCCACGTAGTATTCTGGCATAGATACATTGATGATGTATTATTCATTTGGACAGGTACCCGCGAGCAACTCACGAATTTCATGTACATAATTTCTAACAACAATTTCAATTTGAAGTTTACAATGGAGTGCAACCAAAACAGAATCACTTTCCTAGATTTGGAGATATTCATTGACCATAATGGAATGTTGGGATCAACCTTATTTAGAAAGCCTACAGCAGGCAATACTATTCTAAATGCACATAGTTTTCATCCCAAACCTCCGTTGGATAGCATTCCGTATAGTCAGTATCTGAGGATAAGACGCAATTGTTCCTCAGATTCTGACTATTGTAAAGCAGCAAAAGAATTACGCACTAGATTGCGAGCCCGTGGCTACAGTCGGTCTTGTTTGAAGAGAGCATATCTCCAACAACAGAGAATCTTTAATATACTCTCAAAAAACCAAGACAGATTCAAATTCGGTCAGATTCATAACTCAATATTCAAACCAACATAGACAGGTCAGGTCAATCTTAGAAAAGCACTGGCCCCTTCTACTAGCTGATTCGCAAATTGCTCCACACATTCATCCTCACCCCCAGATAACATTTAAACGTGCCCGGTCTTTGAAGGACAGATTGGTAAAAAGTCACCTTGAGGGACCCAAAACCACCGAACATGTCAAAACTGGCACATTTGCCTGTGGCAAGTGCCAGTTTTGTTCATATATAGTGAATTTGGACCAAATCCTCCTGCCCAATGGACAGATGCATGGTATTGATCATCATGTTACTTGCCAGACGGCGGGAATAGTGTATCTTGCTTCCTGCACCTGTGGTGCCTTCTATATTGGAAAAACAAAGCGACCATTCATCAAACGCATTAAAGATCACATTGCACCCCTTTATAAGAAAAAAATAACTACTGCTTTAAATTTACATGTAGCCAAATCTCACCACTTCGATTCGAAAGTGGTGAAATTTGCGGCTCTTCAACACATACCCTTAGGCACTCGAGGTGGGAGTGTGGATGAGGCTCTCCTCCAATCTGAGGCGAGGTGGATTCATCACTTACGTGCCACTACATATCCTGGTTTAAATGAAAATATAAGTTTTGCATCATTTATCTAGGCTCTACTGGGTAGGGTACTAGTACTTTTCCTATTCTTTTTACCAGCCGTGTGCTGTGTGTACACATTGATACAGGCACATCGTGCATGATCCTTAGAAGTGTACACACGACACACGTGCTGGGATTTCTTCTTTATATTAATATTCAGTGGAATAATTTGTGTTTTTTGCTCAATTTTTCATTCATTTTGGTCTGTATAATATGATCCCTTTAAAGCTTGTACACATGCTCCATACTGTATATGATTCTCTTGGGGCTCATTTATATGTTTTATTCTTGTCACTTGTTATGATTGCTGTATTTATCAGTAGTGCAATTCGGATTTCATATTGTTGTTTTTGTCTTACATTTATTTTGACTAAATGGTATTTTCATGCGTTTCTTCGTCCTTGAAGTAAAGCCTGTCAAGTCTCATTAGGTCGACCTTTGACCTTGCCTCCGATTCCTTCTTTCTTTGTCTGGTGTTCGGGTGCGAAAGGGTGCTGTGTGCATCCGCTCGGTTGATGCTCCAAACCCTTAGCAGCGTCATCGGTGGCTCATATCGCCGCCTCTTCCTGGCCTATGGGCTGGTTGCTGCTTCCCCGGATGCGCGGGGCATTCCTTTACGCCACTGTGCACTATGGGGTTCGTAGTTCCGCCCGTGGCAGGGGCGGGGCGTCGATTGACGTCGCTGTCTAGCCGAGCGTGCGCGTGTAAGGTCACATGCCGCACACGCAAGCAACTATAAGTGGACTGTCCCAGGGTGCACACGGTCTCAGCCTCTGGACCGTGTGCACCTGACTACGATTGTCTTTAGGTAAGCCTCCTTCTGCACCGCTGACTGCTGTTGGATTAATGATATCAGATAATTTTTCCCTCTTCTTTCCTTTGTTTCCTTTTATCTTTGGCCTTGTGCCTTGTGCCCTAGGGCACATGTAACCTCAAGTGAGGACTCTATTGATTTTCATTTGAAAAGTTGTGCTTTGTGGCTCATGGTACATAAAGCGCTAGCTTAGCATACACACTTGGCTATCTATTCCTTGATGCCTACTTCACCTTATAATATACTTGAGATGTGACCGCACATGGACACACATATTTTACTGTTGTAGAATAAATGCAGCGCCAAAACCTAGTAACTTAGGAAGGTATGAAGTACAGTGCACTACATATACAGCACAGACAAGATAGAAACAAATGTTCCTCCTTCAAAAAAGGAATGGTACTAAAGTCTTGAAGTCTTTTCAAAGTCTCACTATAAATTCTCAAGTCGTGTAAGTAAAGAAAATACACCCTCAAATATCCACAGTGGAATCAACCAGGAAACGAGGAAAAAGGTATTCCCTTGGAGGTATGTAGTAAATCTTTTGGGGATCACCAACAAACGAACAACCTAGTGAACCTTAGTTATTAGTAAAGGTGTAGGCTTACCAGACTCTGGTAGAACATGCGCATGGGTCACAATCCACTTTGAGGGTAGTGGTAACCACAGGTCATCATAGACAGGTAGTCATGGACATGGACATCAACAGGTCATCATGGAAAGGTCATCATGGACATGGACATCAACAGGTCATCATGGACAAATCATCATGGGCAGTAGTGAAACGGAAAATAATCGAAAACCAAAAGGCTCCAAACCTTCTCAAGAATGCTCCACAGGGTTGATCCAATGTTCAGCACATATGACATGAGAGGAAAGAGGCCAACATAGTGTGATACCGTTTCAAAAAAGAGACTTTATTTGAACAAAAGGGATTATCAATACTCACATTAGTAAGGTATAAAAAGAGCTCTGGATAAAACAAAGTGACAGGAGGAGTAAGGAAGCTGACGCGTTTCGGCTCACACAGCCGTCATCTGGGGTATTCCCCCCTCCTGTCGTCACTCCTATTTATAATAAATATTTAAAATATGCAATAACCGCCCCTAGGGGGCAAAAACCGGAAGTCTGCCTTAAGTTTAAAATGGCGTCATCGGCGTGCGCTCCACGCCTCATTCTCGTATACTGAATTCATTTAGGTGGGGATAACCCGGAAGCGAAAAGGAATATTTAGGTTTAACCAAAATTGTGTTTCAATGCGTGAATACAAATAATTGTGAGCATTTGTGATGTTAAATAATAACAGAAGAAAAGAATAAATAAGGTGTGAAGGAAAATCATTGAGATACATATTTTACTATTTCTCTCAAGTTTGCACTTGCAGCTTGTGTGTACGACCCTGGTGTTCTCTAGGTGTGTTTAGTGCAGGTCCCGGGCGGGTTGCGTTGCATTGTTGCCCTGACTTTCTTTTGGTGGCGCAGTTTGCTCTTTCTGGAATGATCCGGGCACATGCAGTGATTCGCTGCCTATGGAGCACTTCACGGCATTGAATTCCAGGACTCTCGTACATTTTGAAGCGAATGCAATTTTTAGCTAATCCTGATTTGGTTTGAAAAAATTCTTTCTGTCGTTTCAGGGGATTTAGCAGTGCATAACCCCCTTCTACACGGGGCTTGGACTTCAGCTCCATCTCCAATATGCCGATGGTATCAAAGAAATTTCTCTAGATATAAGGTACTAACATTTTTGGTGTTATATCCTTATATATATAAAAAAAATTTTTTTTTTTTTTTTCCTTTCCTTATCATTGATTCAACTTCTGTCGGTTCCACCTATAGTTGGTTGGTGGATGCACAGCACCATCGCCCTCGGTGTGACACAGTCACTGGATGAACGGTGGAGGCTTGACTTGCAGGCATGGTTCCAGGCAATAGGAGGTGATGCATGTTCAATACTTAGTCTATTTTGGTATATTATTTGGTATTTCTGATATTGTTAAGATGAATTTATTGAGTCATTGTACATGTATTTTCGGATCATTTTTCTACAACATTTACTTACTATCTCTATTCTCTTACATTAGAATGGTACAAAGAATGTGTCGTCTGTAGTCCCTGAGGAAGCCTTTTCAGGCTAAACATGTTGGACATCGACACAGATTTGTAAAAACTATTGCAACGCTCTATGTACCTATTGAAAATTTTATCTGTTTTTTCCACTGTATGTTGTTTTTAAATGCTAATAGTGCATTAGCACAGTTAAGTGCTAATTTTAATATAACCCAATAAATAATCTAATTTTTATATATTTCTTCTGTTGATTGGAATTGGATATGAGTTCAAGTGTTGCACTGCTATAGTCCCCTCACAAACTGCACCCTTCCCTCTTTCCTGAGGTTTCCCACCTCTTCCTTCCTTTCCCTTCCCCCTTCCCTCTCCCCATCCCCCATTCCTTCCCCTTTCCATTCCCACTTGACATACCAATATAAAAGGGGTTTGTGTCATGATGAAGGTTGACTTCAGAGAGCCCCCTATCATCCGAGGGGATCACAGTCGTCACTATGATGGCCAATTTTTGAACTTTCAGAGCAAACAGTGGGGAACTGTAGATATTGTACTAATCCCATTTCTTATCACACCCACAGCCTGAAAATCAATAAGCTGAAAAAATGTTACAACCTAGAAGAACCAAGATATGTATCTTAACGGTATAAAGTTTACAGTTACAATAGGAAAGTTGTGGTAACGTAGTGGGATACCCAATAACAACTTGATAGGTGGTATTGTTAGCTGCTAAAGAGAGAAAAACAAAGTGTTGAACTATGTTTCAAAAAGGCAGGTCCGGGTAGACCTGGGAAATAAGGTAGCAATTTTAGGTAGAATGTCTCTTTCAAGGACGATGAGCTTCCTTCGACCTCTTTGGCTGTTGCTTCTGCCATAATGGAGTCAGGGGGCTTGGTGGAGGAGACCCTTTAGAGGCTAGCGCTCCTTTGTTGGAGGGAGTTTGTGAGATATCCTGAGTAACGAGGCCTAGGTGGAGAAGTAATTGCTTGCCTTCTGGACAGGTGGAGTGATGTCCCTTATTTTGGAAAGAGAAGTTCAGGCAGGAAACCATCTGCAAGTGATCTCCTTTTGAGCTAGAACCTGCAGCAGTGGTTTCAATGCACATCGTTTTTGGACTGTGTACGGTGAAAGGTCCATAAAAATTTGGACCTGATGGCCCTGGATGGCAAGTTTGTCAGAGCTATGTGATACCCTCATGATCTGTTCTTTGAGGTTTGACTATAACTTCCGGGGTAAGGCCATCTGAGCATATTGGTTGCAGGGCTCTGCTCTAGACGGTGGTCAGGGATATCAGAACGCATGCCTTTAATAATGGCATGTACTGCTGGGTAGACCTCTTTAATTGATTCCTGGAGCCCCCTTATTCTAAAATTGTACCGTCCGGACTTGTTCTCCAGGTCATGTATTTTTGAAATAGCTGTTTCTAATTGGTCTTGTAAGTCCTGTATCCTGGCTGAGTTTTGGTTGATTTTTGCTGTTGCCTGATCAGCTTTCTTTTCAATAAAGTCCAGCCTGATGCCTATTTGTTGTAAGTCTGCATGGATAGATGCCATGATATTAGCTGCTGTCTGGGATTGGCTCCTGGAGAGCATTTTGTGAAATGCTGGCATCATGGAGGGGATGTCATTTGGAGTGAGGGAGTTACTGTGGGTTTCCCTCTCCCATGAATCCGGGCTCGCTAGGAAATCCTCCATAGGGATCAGCATGGGGCCTCCTACTGATCTCCCTAACAGGGATTCTGTGGAGGCAGGAGATGGGGTAAACTGATGTGGAGTACTTACTGTACCTGCATCCTGCAGAAAGGTTTGGGGGAGCGCATCATCTTGGTCCGCTATGGATTCTTCCAGGGCTGTGGCTGTGCCTCATGTGTTGGTGGTGGCTGCCATCTTAGCTAGGCTGGGCCATGATAATGATGATTCCAGCTGATGGGACAGATCCGTTCTGGCCGAAGCTGTGGACATCAGGTGGCAGTGTCCCCGGTCAGATGGCACCACACCTGAGTTGCTGTGAGGGCTCTGACGGCTGTGGTGGGATAAATGCAACCAGAGCGATGCAGAGCTCCTAGGCTATGCGGCCATCTTGGACATCTCTGTGCATGTGCCTAGGTCACTGTACTTTATATATGACTTTGGCAGCGCGCAGCACCATTTTTCTTTATTTTGCTCAGTACTTTATTGCCCCTACCTTCCTCGAGGTTTATAATGGGATGTGGGAAGGTGGACCTTATATCCTGACAGGACATCAGGCCTACATAAAGCTAATTGCTGAAAAAGGAAAAGATCCAACGGAGTCCCAAAAAAACAAGGAAAAAAATGTTCAAATGCAGTAATCCCACACCCTGGTGACGTCAATTGTGACAAAACCAGTAGAGCGGATGTTCGCACACTCTACGCATGCATGGTCGAGGTTTGGCTAACTCCCTTCTGGAATCGTGGATTGTTGGCATCTGTAATGTTGTTATATGCTTGTATACAGTATATCTGGAAACACGTGAGTGCATCCTAGTTTTTTTAATAAATTGCTGTTTTTTAAACAATATCACACTATTTCTGGCCATCTTTGCCTTTTATATTGAATCTGCTTGGAGCTTTGGAGTATTTTCGAGTATACACTTTTGCAATCTCCACTCGTGGCCGTATTACATATTGGATGGTGTCACAAGCTAAAAAGTGATTGCTTGACCTATGCTGGTTAGCTGGCATACACACAACACAGGATCTGAGCGTGTATGGTGTCACCGGGTTCCTATAGGATTCCTACTAATCAACATGGCTGTGGAAATCTGAACATTTTTTTCCTTGTTTTTTTGGGACTCTCTTTTTAAATATTTGTATTCTATATATATTGTATATATATTTGTTTGCATGTAAGTAACATTATCTGAGTTATTCACTTTTAGCTCTGTACATTATACTTACTATTGTTTGTGTGTTATTGTATCTTTGGCCCAGTGCATAGCAGCTCTTTATATTATATCTGACGTATGTATTCCCCTTGTTATGAAGATCCAATGGAACCAGGATCTTACCACCCAATTTCTCTATTACATGCTGACACCAAAATTCTTTCTAAAATAGTGGCATCTCACCTAGCAGATATCCTACCTTCTATTATTCATCCTGGTCAAGTAGGTTTTATTAACCACTTGAGCCCCAGAAGGATTTGCCCCCTTAATGACCAAACCATTTTTTGCGATACAGCACTGACAATTGCGCGACGCTGTACCCAAACAATATCTACATCCTTTTTTTCCCACAAATAGAGCTTTCTTTTGGTGGTATTTGATCACCTCTGTGGTTTTAATTTTTTTGCGCTAGTAACAAAAAAAGATCGACAATTTTGAAAACAAAACATTTTTTTTTACTTTCTGCTATAATGCATATCCAAAAAAAAAAATATAAAAAAATGAATTTATTCATCAGTTTAGGTATATATTCTTCTACATATTTTTGGTAAAGAAAATCACAATAGGCGTATATTGATTGGATTGCACAAAAGTTATTGTGATTACAAACTATGGGATAGATTTAGACTTATTTTTTTCTATTATTTTTACTGGTAATAGCGGCGATCTGCAATTTTTAGTGGGACAACTACATTGTGGCAGACAAATCTGACCCCAAATGACACTTTTTGGGGACCACTGACATTATTACATTGACCAGTGCTATAAAAATGCAGTGATCAATGTAAAAATTACACTGGCAGGGAAGGGGTTAACTCTAGGGGGCGATCAAGGAGTTAACTGTGTTCCCTCAGCGTGTTCTAACTGTAGGGGGGATGGACTTACTAGGACATGACAGAGATCGCTGTTCCCGAACACAGGGAACAGTAGATCTCTGACATGTCCCCTGTTAGAATGGGGATCTGCCTTGTTTACAAAGGCAGATCCCCATCCTGCCTCTGTACCCGGCAATCGCGGGTCGCTGGCAGACATCAAGTCCGCCGGACCCGTGGGCAAGCTCCCGCGGCGCGCAGCGGGCACACGAGTCCGCTATTCCACATACATGAACCAATATACAGGTACAGCGGTTTGTGCAAGCCGACCAACTTTCCACAGTATATCTGCGTGAGCTGGTCGGCAAGTGGTTAAAGGTAGTTCAGCCTCCTCAAATATGCAAAAAGTTATTGCAGTGCTGGAGCATGCGGGCACCCATCTATAGGGAGATCATGCCATCATTACTTTAAATGCTGAGAAAGCATTTGATATTATTAGCTTTCAGTGTCTTTCTGTGGTCCTACGGCCGATGGGCTTCTCTGGCCAGTTCCATCACTTGCTAGTAGCTGCAGGGCATATCTCTGACACTATAATGCTGCATAATGTCACCCGCCAAGGTTGCCCTCTCTCATCCCTTCTCTTCAGTTTAGCATTAGAACCTCTTTTACACTTCCTTAACTCCTGGGAACCATTACACAAGGTTCAAAAAGGCATGGAGGAGCTTCATTTGGCCATCTTTTGCTGGCAATATTCTTATTTTTAATGCGGATACAAAGTCAGATATGCATACAATTCAACAAATCTTTAATAATTTCAAAAAGCACTCTGGCCCCCGAATGAATTTCACCAAGAGAAAGATCCTCCCTTTAACCTGAACCAAATCTCCTCCCTGGGCTCATTCATCCCCCTTTTCAATAGCTAGCAAATATATTACTTACATGGGTATTAAAATAGGAAGAGGACCTTGCTTCTTGTATCACCTAAACTATCCTTCATTGGTCTCCAAAATAGTGGAAGAGCTGGGAGCATGGATGGATCTCCCCCTGTTGCTCTTATACCCATCTAGAACAATTCCCTTGCTACTTAAGCACAAAGATGTCCAAACTAAAGCTATTATCTTTTTCCTCTGGTGCAAAAAAAAAACCCTTGAATACCACTGACCAAATTATATCTCCTGAGGAGTGAGGGTAGGGGTGACAATTGACCTAAACATCTATGTATATCAATTTCCTTCTGGAAGCTGAAATGGCGCACCCCTTTAACCTGACTGCGAGCTTTCATAGAAAACTACAGTTGCTCCCCACAAGCCTCAAACACAATTTCTTGATCCAGGACAAAGTGATGATGTGGAGAGAGGTCTGCATAAAGCCGGGCCTTTCCCCCTATGTCTCTCAATACTTGCTTATCCATGGCAATCCCATGTTTCCACAAGCTACATAATATGATGCCTTCACAACCTGGAAATGCAAGGGGCTTTCCTCTGCTGCTTCCCTGTACAATACTGACTCTGGAACTTTCAAACATTTCTCAGATGTGGCTGTAGCTTTCCACCTGCCCAGTCACAACTATATCTATTTCCTGCAGTGTTCGAATTATGTGAACAAGTACTGCCCATACAAACTTCAGCATTTCAAACACTCTTTACTGAACTGTCTTCTTCAGGAGCCGACATACTCCATATCCAGAATTTACCAACCGCTAAACTCTCTTTTTATGACATCCCTGCATCATACCTCTATACAGTCTTGGAGCAAGATATACCTGGGGAGGGTCTTGTGGACAATATCCTAGAGGGTGTTAATAGAGTGCATAGCAGTACATAAATCCTGAAGGGAATCAGAGTTTAAGGTCATTTACAGAGCCTTCATCCATTTTTGGTCAACCAAGGATTCCCAGTCCACAGCCTCCTTCCCACTGTGCACTGTCAACCCACCATCTCTGATCCATCATTTTGGTCCTGCCTATGCATATTTATGTATTGGTGTCAGCTTACCTTCATGGAATGACAGGCTGCCAGCTCCCAAAGGACCCACTCCTCTTCCTGTTTTGATGCAACAGTACTATACTTGTGTCTGAGAGAAATCTCTATAACTCCCAGGCCAACATGCCGTGGGTATTTTTATGCCTACTGGTAGCTCGCAGAGTGATCCTTAAAAAATGGATAGCTACTTCAACCCTCCCAATTACGGACATCAAAAAGGATTTGAGACTTCTCCTGTAAAGAGGATAGTTGGATATGGAGCTAAACAACTATACCATTTCCAAACTTTTCCATTCTAGAAGGAATACATTCACTGACTCATTAATGAGTCCACAGTTTATACATGGGCACATGATTTGTTTCCCTAATAGGTTTCACTCCACCTTGCTTTTTGAGAGCATGACTTAGTGGTTGCTAACAATTCATAGTCATAGTTTATGGGACATTTACTGCGGCTATCTGAAGCTCATTTCTACAGTCCCTGACAAGTCTTGTCGCTTGTGTACAAATTGACCTGAAGTGCCGCTGAAATATATTCCTAATCAAGATTTTTTTTACAAGAAATGGCTAATTTTAATCCCAACAGCTATTGTAATAATGTTTCAGTGCAAAACGAAACTGTCAAAAAGTATTCTAATACTCACAGCTTGGTAAAGCCCATTGAGTCAATTTTTGCAAAGACATAAGTGTTGTCGCCTTGTCATATGAGCTTCACCTGTGACTTATAATGGATCAATTAGGTCTCAGGTGTGAATAAAAAGAACCCCAGTACACTAGACCTTCACATCAACTGCAACTAAACCTCTGCAAACATGCCTAAGATTCACCCTGAGATTAAAGTTTTGATTCTCAAGAGGCTGAAGACCAGATCCACTGTTGATGTGGCAGACACCTTCAACATGTCTCAGCATCAAGTACAGAGGATAAAAAAAAGATTTGAAGAGACTGGAGACGTTTTTGACAAGCCCAGGTCAGGCAGACCCCACAAGACAACTGCTCGAGAGAACCGTTTGTTGGCTCAAAAATCCAAGGCCAGCCCATTTTCCACTGCAGCAGAGCTCCACGAGACCTGGTCACCTGAAGTCCCTGTGTCAACCAGAACAGTTTGTCAGATTCTGTCTCGAAATGGCCTCCATGGTCGAATCAGTGACCAGAAGCCAGCACTAAACAAAAGACAATTGAAAAACCATGGGGCATTTGCCAAGGCCCACAGCCTGCTAAAAGGATGGATGCTGGAAAAGTGACAGAAGGTGGATTGTTCAGATGAATCTTCTGTTGAATAACACCACAGTCACTGCAAATATTGCAGGAGACCTACTGGAGCCCGCATGGATCTGAGATTCATCCAGAAAACAGTGAAGTTTTCTGGCGGAAAAATCATGGTCTGGGGTTACATCCAATATGGGGGTGTGTGAGAGATCTGCAGGGTGGAAAGCAACATCAATAGTCTAAAATACCAAGAAATCTTAGCTACCTCTTATATTCCCAACCATAAAAGAGGCCAAATTCTGTAGCAGGATGGTGCTCCATCGCATACTTCCATCTCCACATCAAAGTTCCTCAAGGCGAAGAAGATCAAGATGCTCCAGGATTGGCCAGCCCAGTCACCAAACATGAAAATCATTGAGCATATGTGGGGTAGGGTGAAAGAGGAAGCATGGAAGACAAAACCAAAGAATATTGATGAACTCTGGGAGGCATGCAAGACTGCTTTCTTTGCTATTCCTGATGACTTCATCAATAAATTGTATGAATCCTTGCAAACCACATGGATGCAGTCCTCCAAGCTCATTGAAGTCATACACAATAATAAAATTGGATCTCACAGCACCACTACTTAATTTGCTGACATATTTTTGTATTTGCAGTAAATTTGTTCAATTTCTGTATAGGCGACAAAACTTTTGACTTGCCAAAATTTGACCTTTCTGTCTTGATTAAATGATACATCTTTTTTCAGTCAAACACATTTATTTCAGTGCATTAAACATCATTTGGGAGGGTTTTAGCTTTTCATATGAGCTATTTCTAACACCAATTGATTAATTAAAAGTCAGGTTAATAGCAGATGTTTCTACAAAATAGATAAGCAACAAGACTTTTGTCAGGGACTGTATTTGCTAGATTCTCTGGCTTATTTTGTCCCCCCTGAGGATAGTCATGTTTTTCTTTTAGGCTGTCTATTGTTATTTTTATACCTTATGTTTATTTAATTAGATACATTGCTGAGCCTATTTATTTTGAACCTGTGGTAAAGACTTGGAAGATTCCTTGAGCTTGACTCCTCCTCTGAGTGATACCTCAGACACTCTTTCTCTCATGGAAGTAACAGCTGTATCTCACCGCTCAGATGATTCCTGGAATTCCAATCAGCTGTGGGTGCCTGCCCCGGCTCGCCACTGCAGCATCAGAGAAACAATGTAACAAATGGCGGCACTCCACTACCAAAGCTGGTGACTGTGTTTATTCAAAAATTAAGCCATATAGGGTACAGGACAATATGGTTGACGCGTTTCGCTCGATTACGAGCTTACTCATTACTATTTCTCCCATCCATGCTTCCAAATAGGACACCAGTTCTAAGTCTGTCTATAGCTTTTACTATGCTTGTTTATGTAGAAGCTAATCCTCCTTTTGTGTTATACAGTACTTGGTTATAGCACCTTGCTATAGGAAACTATTCCCGCCTATGTCTTGGTATATTCTGGTATATTTGTCCCTCACCGTTTAGGCTTCTATATTCTCTATTGTTAATGAAAAACTCATTAACATATATTTAAAAAAAGCTATGCACGAACAACATCCAAAACATATCTGCATAAAGGGCCAACAGTTTTTTACAAATCAATTTATTAATATATTCATAAAAAAGACATACATTTAACTCAAGGTATACTGCCCCCTCCCCTTAAAACCTTGCTATCAAATATTCTCTATGATAATCACGCCCCTTTTTTGGGTGGGGATTAATGGGGAGATTTTTGACTGGGCACAAATTCATTGCATTATAGTTAAGTGTCAATACTATTACTTTAGGGATTTGATATATGGAACTCTCAACAACCACTCTTCTCTTCCTTTTTTTTTTGGTATCTACAGTATCTCACAAAAGTGAGTACACCCCATCACATTTTTGTAAATATTTTATTATATATTTTCAAGTGAGAACACTGAAGAAATTACACTTTGCTACAATGTAAAGTAGTGAGTGTACAGCTTACAGTACAACAACAACAGTGTTACAACAGTGTAAATTTGCTGTCCCCTCAAAATAGTTCAACACACAGCCATTAATGTCTAAACCGCTGGCAACAAAAGTGAGTACACCCCTAGTGAAAATGTCCAAATTGGGCCCAATTAGCCATTTTCCCTCCCCAGTGTCATGTGATTTGTTAGTGTTACAAGGTCTCAGGTTTGAATGGGGAGCAGGTGTGTTAAATTTGGTGTTATTGCTCTCACTCTCTCATACTGGTCACTGGAAGTTCAACATGGTCCCTCATGGCAAAGAACTCTCAGAGGATCTGAAAAAAAGAACGGTTGCTCTACATAAAGATGGCCTAGGCTATAAGAAGATTCCAAGACCCTGAAGCTGAGCTGCAGAATGGTGGCCAAGACCATACAGCGGTTTAACAGGACAGCTTTCACTCAGAACAGGCCCTTGCCATGGTCGACCAAAGAGGTTGAGTGCACATGCTCAGTGGAATATCCAGAGGTTGTCTTTGGGAAATAGACATATGAGTGCTGCCAGCATTGCTGCAGAGGTTGAATGGGTGGGGGGGTCAGCCTGTCAGTGCTCAGACCATACGCCACACACTGCATTAAATTGGTCTGCATGGCTGTCGTCCCAGAAGGAAGCCTCTTCTAAAGACGATGCACAAGAAAGCCCTCAAACAGTTTGCTGAAGACAAGCAGACTAAGGACATGGATAACTGGAACCATGTCCTGTGGTCTGATGAGGCCAAGATAAACTTATTTGGTTCAGATGGTGTCAAGCATATGTGGCGGCAACCAGGTGAGAAGTACAAAAACAAGTATGTCTTGCCTACAGTCAAGAATGGTGGTGGGAGTTTCATGGTCTGGGGCTGCATGAATGCTGCTGGCACTGGGGAGCTACAGTTCGTTGAATGAACCATCAATGCCAACATGTACTGTGACATACTGAAGCAGAGCATGATCCCCTCCCTTCATAGACTGGTCTGCAGGGCAGTATTCCAACATGATAAGGACCTCAAACACACCTCTAAGATGTCCACTGCCTTGCTAAAGAATTTGAGGGTAAAAGTGATGGACTGGCCAAGCATGTCTCTAGACCTAAATCCTATTGTGCATCTGTGGGGCATCCTCAAATGGAAGGTGGAGGAATGCAAGGTCTCTAACATCCACTAGCTCCATGATGTTGTCATGCAGGAGTGGAAGAGGACTCCAGTGGCAACCTGTGAAGCTCTGGTGAAATGCATACCCAAGAGGGTTAAGGCAGTGCTGGATATTAATGGTGGCCACACAAAATATTGACAATTGACCCAATTTGGGCATTTCCACTTAGGGGTGTACTCACTTTTGTTGCCAGCGGTTTAGACATTAATGGCTGTGTGTTGAGTTATTTTGAGGGGAGAGCAAATGTACACTGTTATACAAGCTGTACACTCACTACTTTACATTGCAGCAAAGTGTAATTTCTTCAGTGTTGTCACATGAAAAGATATAATACAATATTTCCAAAAATGTGAGGGGTGTACTCACTTTTGTGAGATACTGTATGTGTAGGTGATGGTCCTTTACCCTTCGGGTCTGTGCATTCCGGCTCATGTCCTCCCTTTCCTGTTGTGAGAGCACTTCATGTGCTCTAATTGGCTTATCAGTTATGTACCCTTTATTTTCTGACACATATATGTGCTTTGGGGCGATTGGTATGGTTACATTTCGCTTATTGTAATGTCAGGCCCTTACCCCCTGCGAGACTTAATTTCCTGATATTTGTGGACGCCCCTCCGGCTGTCCCAGTGGGGGTGCATATATATTCTTTGGCCATTTCTTTGTTGTATTTATCTATAGATCTGTGGTTTTGACCATTTCTCTGGGGTCCGTCGCCTGTGTGTGGGCGGCCATTTTGTTGGTTATAGTTGGACCTTGGAAGTGTATTCGTGAGTGTTTGGCCGATGTGTCACTTCTCTTCGTGTTTTATTTGGTCACGCATATATACATATATCGGTTTGGACGCTCTCCTCCCCCGCTGTTTCCCCTCTGCGGTGCTGCTGGGGATCCAGGTGGGGGCCAATCGGGAGGAGGGACCCTCCCCAGATGTGGGGCACTGACCTTTGGTCTGGTACATTGTGCCCCATGTCCGGGCCAGCTCTTGGACACACCCAGTTCCGTCTTGGTTATTAGGCTCTGTAATGGCCGCTCAGTCTGCTTCTGACTACTGGAGTGGCTGCATGGTGGTGCCGAGCTAGCGGTGAAGTCTTTGAGACACCAGGTAATGATTCTTTCTTGTTCATACACTGGTTTGATGGTGTAAAATCTCGGAAATTTGGGGCATATAGCCGCTTGATGGCGGTCTTATTTTCTGGATTATGCCATTGTTCTTTTTAAGTGTTGCCTGTTAGTTCAGTTGCTTAACCTGAATGAGTGGATCTTAATGAGTTGTATGCACTCTACATTTATTGTTTTGCTTTTTCTTTCATCTCTTGCCCCATTGCTCTCTTTATATGGCACTAGGTAATTGTAACCATTGAAAAGCCCCCATCTTTGTGCTGGACATATTTGCTATTGTTTCTTATGCCAACTTCGAAAACTGAGTGCCCAATATCCACTAGTAAGTGCATATTTACTGTTTCCCTGTGTGTTATGTTGTATAGTCTAAACATTCTTGGCTTTAATTTTTAACCCTATCCAGACAGTACGTGTCCCATGGGCCGGCTGGCACGTGTCCTGTCGGGTGTATTTGGACCGATCAAATTCGCATAGATTACCTACAGAGACATCTGGGGGATAAGTTTTGATTTCTTTGTTTCCCCCCTGCTGCCCTGGCCCTCTAATATCTGTGTATTTGGGTGAGCATTTATATGTTGCAGCACATATGTATATGTTTACTTGCATGATAAAACCCCCCTTTTTTTTGACCCTCCCCTTCTCTCTTGGTTGAGTTGCACATCTACTTTGCTAAACATTTATATATTGCGTGTACATTTTATCTTTCAAAAAGTTTTATTTTTTTTAAGATACAGACATAACAAAAGGAAATGCAGTACTTATAGGTAACAGACATAAATGTTATCATATGACGAAATAACGTACAAACAGGATATCTTGTAGTGGACGGGACTCTATGAGGTTCACCTTGTTACTAATGTAGCTGGGCCCCGCTTTGCTGCCTGTTACTCATGAACTTTGGCAGAGGACCACTGTGAACACACAGACACTTCTATTAGGGAGAGATGACTGAAATTCCCCCTCCCTTGTTTGCAGACTGTATTCACGCAAGCTGTATGAAACACAGGAGGATCGGATTACACCTGCTTCTCTGCTATGGTGCTGGAGGAGGAGGCTTTTACAAGCGGTAAGCAGAGAGATTCCTGGGAACTGCAAAGCATTATGGAATATGAAGTCCCCTGGGAGACCGGCCCCATTGACTGTTAAAGGCACAGGACTACAAATCCCAGGAGGCTCTGTGGAAGAAGGGGGCTGGTTAATGACTCCATTTTGAGAAGGCTGGGCAGTTTTCCATGAGGGAGAGAAGGAGACAGATGTGAACAGAGAGGCTGCTGTTAATTACTGAGGGGAACCATCCAGCCACAGCTCCAGAGGTCGGTGTGCTGATCCTGCCACAGCTCCAGAGGTCGGTGTGCTGATGCTGCCACAGCTCTAGCGGTCGGATGGTGATGGACATCATAACAGAGAGGGTCCCCAGCGTACCTCCCCAGGAGATCCAGAGGACGTGGGCCTATCGTTTGATCCCTTCATCGTAGGATGGGTTAGAGGGCGATTTGCCCATTATTAAAGACACAGTATTGAGGTTGAAATACCTCATCAGCGCCCACAGTGGTAGGAACACTTGTACTCTGCCATTTAGTCACCAAGTTCCTCTTTGCCAAGCAGGATACTTATAAGTAACTTTTGCTCACCCTGCTCAATAGGACAACAAGTGCACCAACATCAGGCTAGCGAAGATTTTTGATGTTCCAGTGTGAGGACTCTCATTGTCATTTCTTTTTGGTATCAGTGATTTGAAATCTGTTACCTCACATGTTTAATGCCTGGGCTTGTGAGTTTAGGATTTTAGGGAAACAGACTGACTGTTGTCACGTCAGATCAATTCCCTTTCATACCTGAATGTACAAGTCTATTTAAAGTCATTTAAATTGTTTGCCTTCATTACTTAAGAGTGTGTATTTGAGTTAGACATTTTTCACATTTTAATATCCGTGAATAATTTGTTTGAATGTGGGAAGTATTTCAGTAAACAAACTTCCTGTTCACTACATATGTGTCTGTTTTACTGTGTATTATAATTACACTGCTGCTGGGTGTGCCAGAGGGGTTGAGAAGCAGAGGCCCAGGAAAATATAAATTTCATTAGCAGCTCCTTCGGGGGTACCGCTACACTAAGGTTATGTACTAAGGCAGAAATATCCACATCAGCTCAAGGAGTATTGAGCGGTAGATGAGAAACTGAATCTCCAAACCTCCAGGCACCCCGAACTGGGATCATGCTGTGCCAGGAGGGGAGACCCGCCTCATTAGGAAAATCTGGGTCAGAGGCCTACCTTCTATTTTAGTGGTAAAACCTTTCCAATAATAGCATAGAGATATTTCAATAGCTATACCGTCACATTTTTACTAAGAACAATAAAACTAGTAATTATGTTATCGCAAAAAAAAGGCAAAAAAAAGGACAAAGATATGTTGAAGTACTGAAGGAGAAGAGAGAGAGCGGATAGCAGTAGAAGGAAAGTGAAATAAAGAATTGGAGAAAATCAACTAAGTTCAAATCAGGTCCCCATCATCTGGGGATTTATTGATGGTGAAGAGGGGGAATCACATAAGAAAGCTACCCAGGGTTCCCATATTTCCTCGAATCTTTTGACGGTGTCCGAGAGGGTACTGGATAATTTCTCCTGGGACATGATCCATGAGATTTTCCTGACTGCGGCTGTATAAGAGACCTTTGGTTTTTTTCCAAGCTTTCGCTATGGAAAGTTTGGCCCCGATAAAGATACCTTTTATTAATTTCCTGGTAGGTAAGGTAAGGTTTAGAATGCGGGCATTGAGAAGGGCGTCTTGGACAACTTTTCTATGAGATTAAAGATTTTCCTCCAAAAGGATCTTATCCTCGAGCATTCCCACCATATGTGTGACATTGAGCCCATGAGATCACAACCCCTAAAACAAAGGGGGTTAGCCGATGGGTAGATACGGGCCAGTTTAGACGGGGTGAGATACCATCTAGTGATAACCTTAATGCTCGCCTCCATGAGGACTGTATTTAAAATACCTTTAAATGAGTCAGATAGGGCCCTGTGCCATGTGTCAGCATCCCATGAGATCTTAAAATCTTCTTCCCAAACCCTCATATAGGGAGCCTTAACTGATGGATAGGTGAGGGCCGCATAAATTACCGAAATGCCACCCTTTTGCTCCATGACTTGGCTGCACCAAATTTCATAGGCCGTGATTCTTGGGGGAAGTGGTTTTTCCTTCCAGATATGTCTCAGAAAGTGTGAGATTTGACGGAATCTGAATTTTTCAGAGGCTGGGAGGTCTAGTTTGCTTATACAGTGACCCATGCAGATGGGTCCTGAGGGAGTAAAATAATGTCCTATACGGTAGAGCCCTATCCAACCACCATTTAAACGCCTTGATATCTAAGCCTGGAGGAAAGTCTGGGTTGTGAAAAATGTGTGCTAGGGGAGTCAGGGTCGAGACCAGTTCGGGGTGGAGACGTAGTGAGTCCCATAATTTGAATGAGCAAGAGAGGGTAGGGGCTAAAACAGGGGGTCTCTTTTTCGGGTGAGTGTGTGTACATTTTTATCACAAATTGTGTAAGTTTACATTGACTATTGTATATACTTTTCTACTTGTTTTCAGAGGTATATGTCACAAGTATGGGTCGAATACGCTGAAGAAGCTGTTAACTCCACGAAACACGTACTTTTCCCCTATACCACAGATCAGCCGAACTTCATTGTCCATAAGTTATAGCATTTTTGTCCAATTATTGATTTTATACTTTGTATACTGTGACCCTACTTCTGTTCTTGCATATGACCCTTTTTAAAATTTGGACATCATTAGTAAAATTTGTATTTTTTTATCATTAACCACTTCAATACCGGGCACTTAGAACACTTCCCGCCCAGACCAATTTTCAGCTTTCAGTGCTGTTGCGATTCGAATGAGAATTGCGCGGTCGTGCGACGTTGTACCCAAACAAAATTTTTATCATTTTGTTCCCACAAATAGAGCTTTCTTTTGGTGGTATTTGATCGCCTCTGCGTCATTTCTGATCGCCGCTATAAACAAAAAAAGACTGAAAATTTTGAAAAAAATTCATTTTTCTTTGTTTCTGTCACAAAAATTTGTATAAAGTACATTTTCTCCTTCACTGATGGGCACTGGTGTGACTACACTGATGGGCACTGATGAGGCTACACTGACGGGTACTGATGAGGCAGTACAGATTGGCACTGATGAGGTGGCACTGATAAGGTTGCACTGATGATGGGGCACATATACAGCACTGATGGGCGGCACTGACGGGCACTGATACGTGGCACTGATATGCGGCACTGATGGGCACTCATAGGCGGCACTGATAAGTGGCACTGGGTACTGATGGGCACTGACAGGTGGCACTTTTAGGTGGCACAGGTGGGCACTTTTAGGTGGCACAGGTGGGCACTGATAGGTGGCACAGGTGGGCACTGATAGGTGACACAGGTGGGCACTGATAGGTGACACAGGTGGGCACAGGTGGGCACTTATAGGTGGCAGTGGTGGGCACAGATGCAACAAGCACTGTTAGGGATGGCACTGGCAGGCATCATACATGGGCACAGTGTCATCCCTACAGTGCACAAAAATGCCCTTACCTGGTGGTCTAGTGGGGGCTCCCTGGTGGTCCTGGGCGGCCTCTGTGGTCCTTGCCTGGTGGTCCTGGGCGGCCTCTGCATGATGTCCAATGGGGGGGCTCCCTGGGGTCTTGATCCGGCTCCCTGGTGGTCCAGTGGGGTGATCCTGAGGGTGGCTGCACTGATAAACGTTCAGCGCAGCCCCTCCCGTCAGGAGAGCAGCCGATCGGCTCTCCGCTGCTCAGGTCTGCAGACCTGAGCAGGGGAAAAGCCGATCAACGGCTCTTCCTATTTACACTGTGATCAGCCGTGATTGGTCACGGCTGATCACATGGTAAAAGGCTTCGGATCGAAGCCTTTTACCTGAGTCGGTAATGCGGTGGGTCAGACTGACCCACGGCACCACCGATCGCCGCGATGCGCGCCCCCGGGGGCGAGCGATCGCGCATTATCCTGAGGACGTCAATAGACGTCCAGTCAGGATAATGAACCCCCCGCCCGGACGTCATTTGTCAATGCGCCGGGCGGGAAGTGGTTAATGAGTCACTTGAGTCTGCTTAAGGCATATTTAAAGTCCCTATCCCTGGTGGTACTGTCTATTGTTTTTTTGGGATGATGCCTTTCCTGGACCCAGTCTGGACTTTATTATAGACTATCCACCTCACTTACCCAGTCTAATATCTGATAATATAATAATACACCATATTTTAGGTATATGAACTAGCAAACATTGATCATATCTCACCTTGGGCTCCATTAACAAAATGGTATCTACCACTTTAAGATCAGCTGTAAAATAGCTTATAGCATTTTTTGCAATTCACTAAAAGATGCTCATAAAATAAGACATGCATTATTTCATTGAAATTTGTGGTATTCATCTCATAAAACAAATCAGTATTTTATTGCATAACATGATATCCACTAGGATGAATTCCTAGAGAGAGGGATTAGAATACATGTCAGTTTTTATTGCTGTCCCTATTAAAGAGATAATTCTCTCTCTTTTGACTGTTTCTAATTATCATTAACAGTGAAAGAGAAAGAAAATCCTACATTTTTGGTTGACATTGGAACACAAACAAAGGGTAAATCTCCACATTGGGGCACAGACCGCAAAATAAAAACTGACGGGGGTTCTAACCCTCTTTTTTTCTATCCAAAATAAAAAAAATAAAAAGTTTTAGCATTTAGTTACACTTTAAATTAATTTTTGCTGTGATAGTTGTCTAAATTCTTGCTATATCTTTTTTTTTTCCTTTCAATAGATTTTTATTGATAAATTGTGAATTCTTGCTATATCTTTGGGCATGTCTGTTTGTCTTGATAGAAAATAGCCATTGGGGGAGATTTACTAAACCTAGAGCCCAGAGAATCTGGTGCTGCTATCTGTAGTAACAAATCAGCTTATGAATCCAGTTTTTTTAAAACAGACAACGTTTGCGCTGATGGATATGTGAAATACGTTTGTGAAAAAGGCAGCTGCTACACATTGAGTAAATACCCAAAAAACAGAAAAAAACAAATAATTTGTAGCGCTAGCACAAAAATTAATTAATTTGCATAATTCAATAATGTCATATAAAGTGCTTAAAAAATCATAAAAAAACCATAAAAAAATCATAAAAAAATCATAAAAAAACTCATAACATAATAGTCCATTTAAAGTGCCATATAGGTGCTTAGAAAATCATAAGAAACTTATAACATAATAGTCCATATTAAAGTGACAGAGTGCGCTGTATACTGGATATTTCTTCCAGGTGCCAAAGTGCTCCACACGTGCAGGGGGGAGAAGGACCCCAAAAGAATCCTACTCACCGCAACAATATGACCCCCAGCTTTTCAGTCTGGGGATCCACAAAAGCTGTATGTGATCAGATTTCCACAGGTTGGACTTGTCCTGGAACTGGTCTCCAACATCCACCGATGAACCACCGTGTATTGTATAAGGGAAGAGAAAGGATTCCAACAATAGTGAAGTATTGTCTGGCTTGCTTTATTCCACGCAAAGCTTGTCAAACCATTTTCGTCTATGCCACAAGAGAGACCCTAGTTTGCTCAGCTTTTGTGGCATT
>BLSH010116691.1:53355-64202 GCA_018402905.1 Glandirana rugosa
ACGATGGGTGGTGGGATACATTTACTCATACCCCATGTAGCATGGGGATAGTAAATGGACCTTTATTTCACATGTTTTTTGTGTGATGTGTCGAAAAATTTTATAAAATAATTTAGTCGAGGCCGTAGAAGAAAGAAGCCGAGTACCTTGTTTCTCTTAGACCGTGTCGACACATATCATTAGTCAATGATCCACAGTAACAGTTTCGAAGTAACTTGTTTGACCTAAGTATCTTTTTTTGTTTATTAAACATCGCGATCGTGTTTTTAATTAATTAAACGTATTAAGTTATTACAGTATATTTCACGAATTTTTTAGTATTTTTTTGGTATTTTTTTAGTATTTTTTTAGTATTTTTTTGAGTATATGATTTTTTTATGGTTTTTTTATGATTTTTTAAGCACTTTATATGACATTATTGAATTATGCAAATTAATTAATTTTTGTGCTAGCGCTACAAATTATTTGTTTTTTTCTATGAATCCAGTTTGTTCAATGAAGCTTTGACAATGACACCTAGTAACTGATTACTATACACAGCTGTGCCAGATTCTCTTTGTTCCATGAGCCGAAGAAAGAAGATGCCGGAGCTGATTTAATAAAATATTTTAAAAAGCTGTGTAGTGTGTTTTTTGTACACTTTATTTCCAGGTAAATGATAGGGGTACGATGTACCCCATACTCATTTACATAGGGTGGTGGGTAGCATCTGGGGGCCCCCTTGTTAAAGGGGGCTTCCAGATTCCGATAAGTCCCCGCATGCAGACCCCGACAACCACCGGCAAGGGTTGTCGGGAAGAGGCCCTTGTCGTCATCAACATGGGGACAGGGTGCTTTGGGGTGGGGGGCGCAGAGCCCCCCTGTCCCAAAGCACTCATACTCCCCATGTTGAGGGCATGCAGCCTGGTATGGTCCAGGAGGGGGGACACTCGCTCTTCCCCACCCTCTTTCCTGGCCTGCCGGGCTGCGTGTTTGGATAAGGGTCTGATATGGAATTTGGGGGGACCCCACACCATTTTTTCAGCATGGGGGTTCCCCTTAAAATCTGTACAAGACCAAAGGGCCTGGTATGCTCCTGGAGGGGGACCCCATGCCATTTTTTTTTTAAATTTGGCTTGGTGTTCCCCTTCAAGATCCCCAGAGCATAAGTCGCATTTGATCCGACTTCAATGCCTTTCAATGGGCTAAAGTAGGATCAAAGTCGGACAAAAGTAGTACAGGAACCTTTTTCAAAGTCGGTCCGACTTTGAAAAACACAAGTCGGACATGTTAAGATGGCTCTCATGGGGAACCATTGTTTTTGTGACGTAATGTGACTTGTGCTCCTAATGTTGGTCCTAGAATCGGACTAGTGTGAACCTAGCCTTAAAAGCTAAAAGGTTTAACACTGCTTAGCCTGTCTTTCAATCCAGACACTCTGTTGGGCAGCATGGACTGAATGGGGTTCTCAAATTTGTCCACAGAAGTTAAGGAAAGCAGTTTGATAACTGACCTATCAGTATGCAGATTAAGCCATGCAAGAATATTACAACCACATTTTTAACTTCAATCAATTGATCTCTCCACAATCCCTCAGTGTTGCATTGTCATATAGTACATTAGGTGATTGCAGGAGAAAATAAATAAATAAATTTAGTTAGTGAAACTTACTTACACTGACTGTACTAAAATGATATGTTATTATTTTTTTATCTATATATATTGCCATTGTAAGACTGGGGCTTAGTATTAAACCATGTACTTAAATTATTGTTGAGTGAATTACTAATGAAATTGTAATATCGAGCAAATACTGATATTAAAGGACATGTTGCACAACAGTGCAGGGAAAACTATACTGCTAAAGAGTGTGATGAGATATGCATGTTTTTCAAGCTAAAGGTATTTCTTATCTGCTGCACTCATTTTCCATAATTGGCCACTTTGATAATACTCTCAACTTCTGCAGAAATGCTTAGACAAAGCATGTTGAAATACTTGTCTGCCACAACATTTCTGCCAAGGAGAGACATTGAAGGGTAGGATGACATTCTGTAATTTTGCTGTGCTTGCTTTTGCCATATGCAAAATGTGAAGGTGAAACCAGCACATCTGCTGCAACCCCCAGTATATTAAAATCCCTTTCCTTCTTTGAGGTTTTCAACTTTTTTCCTGAACAACATGGGATGTGGCAATTGCACACAGATTACTATGGGTAGCATCAATTAAACTTGCCCCGTTTTATTATCTATAAAGCAACAGTTTTTCAAATCAGTTTGGGTCAACCCTATATTGGATCTGATTTACTAAATAATATGAATGCGTGTTCATGCATTGATGGTGTCCATACATCCAAAATATATTATTGTGATATTACCCTGCACCCATGAAGTACACAGCTCTCCCTAGCTACACAATGGTGAACATACTATTCCCTGGGCTGTGCACAAAACATGACCTGAACAGTTTATCAGACTCAATCTAACACCATATATATCAACCTCTTTATCATGCCTTTGCAATGAAGTATTTTGTGCTCTCTCACACTAGGCACTGATCTGCATATACAGTATCTCACAAAAGTGAGTACACCCCCACATTTATGTAAATATTTTATTGTACCTTTTCAGGTGACAACACTGAAGAAATGACACTTTGCTACTATGTAAAGTAGTGAGTGTACAGCTTGTATAACAGTGTAAATTTGCTGTCCCCTCAAAATAACTCAACACACAGCCATTAATGTTTAAACCGCTGGCAACAAAAGTGAGTACACCCCTAAGTGAACATGTCCAAATTGGGCCCAATTAGCCATTTTTCCTCTCCGGTGTCATGTGACTTGTTAGTGTTACAAGGTCTCAGGTGTGATTGGGGAGCAGGTGTGTTAAATTTGGTGTTATCGCTCTCACTCTCTCATACTGGTCACTGGAAGTTCAACATGGCACCTCATGGCAAAGAACTATCTGTGGATCTGAAAAAAAGAATTGTTGCTTTACATAAAGATGGCCTAGGCTATAAGTGTATTGCCAAGACCCTGAAACTGAGCTGCAGCACGGTGGCCAAGACCATAGAGAGGTTTAACAGGACAGGTTCCACTCAGAACAGGCCTCGACATGGTCAACCAATAAAAAAGTGCATGTGCTCAGCATCATATCTAGAGGTTGTCTTTGGGAAATAGACGTATGAGTGCTGCCAGCATTGCTGCAGAGGTTGAAGGGGTGGGGGTCAACCTGTCAGTGCTCAGACCATACCCCGCACACTGCATCAAATTGATTTGCATGGCTGTCATCCCAGAAGGATGCCTATTCTAAGGATGATGCACAAGAAAGCCCTTGTGCATGTATTCCAACATGATAACTACCCCAAACACACCTCCGACTCTTGCCAAAGAATCTGAGGGTAAAGGTGATGGACTGGCCAAACATGTTTCCAGACCTAAACCCTATTGAGCATCTGTGGGGCATCCTCAAATGGAAGATGGAGGAGTGCAAGGTCTCTAACATCCAACAGCTCCATTGTGTCATAATGGAGGAGTGGAAGAGGACTCCAGTGGCAGCCTGTGAAGCTCTGGTGAACTCCATGCCCAAGAGGGTTAAGGCACTGCTGGAAAATAATGGTGACCACACAAAATATTGACACTTTGGGCCCAATTTGGATATTTTCACTTAGGGGTGTACTCACTTTTGTTGTGGGTGGTTTAGACAGTAATGGCTGTGTGTTGAGTTATTTTGAGGGGACAGAAAATGTATACTGTTATACAAGCTGTACACTCACTACTTTACATTGTAGCAAAGTGTCTTTTCTTCAGTGTTGTCACATGAAAAGATATAATAAAATATTTACAAAAATGTGAAAGGTGTACTCACTTATGTGAGATACTGTATTTCAACCATCCTATTGCATTAGGGTGTACAACCCAAAGCTCAAACACACATACCTCAGCTGCACTGGACAGTGAATGAATGGGAAGTGCTCTGTGCTCAGCGGCTTACTGTTCATTCACAAACTGAAGAATAGTAAACAGCTTGCTATGATTCTGTTATAAATGGACACAGTGAGCAAGTGTGTTCACTGTGTTCATTTAGAAAAGGAGGGTGGTCCCTAAATTACATATTTCCTAGCCCCTTCCCCTGCTCTCCATTCTGCAACACCCCCCGTAGCAGCCGGGAGGAGAGGGGAGCCATCTGCACTGCAGGGCAGAAGGACCAACAAGAGAGGGAAAGCCCAGGCAATAGGGGGAATTGTCACCGCACATAGTGATTAGGATGTGCCCAGGCACACCTGACACACCCCCTGCGCACACCTATGCAGTTAGCATACCTCTTTATTTGCACAGTAGGCTGACTCCATCATGGTGCTCTTGAGCAGCCATGTCAATGAGTTACCCCTTTGTGTCAGGCCCTCTGATGAGGACTCATTAGGTGGCTTCTCCAGAACCTTGCAGGTTTGCGCTGACACCTCTCTGAAAGTCACTCCAAGCTTTAGGCCCTATACTTGTATGCTAAACGGGAGAGAAATTCCCATTTTTTAGACTTTGTTGACTAAAGTTTAGGGACTGCTGGTCTGAAAACTAGAGTATCTACTATAGAATTAACTGCAGAAATAATTTGAAAGCTCATCACCACACTGTAAGATATCCAGGCAAGATAAAAAAACAACATTTCTCTTCTTATCAACTCCCCACTGAATATTTAGAAAACAGCTGCAGGAGAAAAAGGTGAAAATCAGGAACACTCCAGAGTCAATAGCTCCCAGTGACCTACAATGCAGTTTAATGAGATCCTTAATATCTACCTAGACCAGCCAGCCATATTGAAAAACAAGGTTGATAGTATCCACAGAACTCTAGACTCTCCATCAACTGATGCAATCAGGCTGCATGATGTACTGTACCACATCCAGAGGTACACAATAAAGGAAGAGGTCATGTGAAAATCCTGGGAAAAGGGCAACCTAGAGATAGAGGGATCCAAGATCAAGCTCCTTCCAGGCCTCCCAAGATGTACCCTGCAAATAAGTGACACACTTCATCCATCATGTGAAAAGTTCCACAACACAGGTGCTGCTTGTAAATGGGTTTAACCATTTCATATTATTATCCAGAAAGGCAACTTTATTTTTCATCTACAACATCATTACCAGCTCCAGGAAGTATTTTGATTCATTTAAACCAACCTGATCTCACTGCCATACTGAATCTTTGTGTAATGTAACAACATTTTCAATTGAGGCACAACACCACTGCTAAGAGGTCCAGATAAAACTTTATTCCAATAAAATGCAGAGGGGCAATCCAAAAAGTATCCAAAGCATTCTGGAGGACCAAGGGCACTCCCTTCATCAGGGCTAGGAAAAACATAAGAGCATCTCCATAGCAATACAATATCAGTACAATATCTCAACATGCTTTATCTAAGCAATATTTAAAACCAAATAGCCCAAAGCTTTGGAAGTATCAAATTGGCAAGTAATGTAAGAGAACAGGAATGCTAAACTACACCATATCAGTTCATCAATAATATATATGTGTTATTGGCTGCATAAGTGCCTCCACCTGTGATATTGGCTGCATAAGTGCCCCCACCTGTGACACTGGCTGCATGAGTGTCCCCACCTGTGATATTGGCTACAAAAGTGCCCCCACTTGTGATACTGACTGCAAATGTGCCCCCACATGTGTTATTGGCTGCATAAGTGCCTCCACCTGTGTTATTGGCTGCATAAGTGTCCCCACCTGTGATACTGGCTGCATAAGTGCCTCCCATCTGTGTTATTGGCTGCATAAGTGCCCCACCTGTGTTATTGGCTGCATAAGTGCCCCCATCTGTGTTATTGGCTGCATAAGTGCCCCCACCTGTGATACTGGCTGCATAAGTGCCCCCACCTTTGATACTGGCCGCATAAGTGCTCCCACCTGTGATATTGGCTGCATAAGTGCCCCCACCCATGTTATTGGCTGCATAAGTGCCCTCACCTGTGATACTGGCTGCAATTTACCCCCACCTGTGATATTGGCTGCAATTTACCCCCAACTGTGATATATGCTGCAATTTACCCCACCTGTGATATTGGCTGCAATTTACCCCCATCTGTGATATTGGCTGCAATTTACCCCACCTGTGATGCTGGGGCTGTATACTGTGTCCTGTGATGCTGAGCTGTGTACTCTGTCCTGTGATGCTGGGGCTGTATACTGTATCCTGTGAATCTGAGCTGTATACTGTGTCCTGTGATGTTGAGCTGTATACTGTGTCCTGTGATGCTGAGCTGTATACTGTGTCCTGTGATGCTGAGCTGTATACTGTGTCCTGTGATGTTGAACTGTATACTGTGTCCTGTGATGCTGAGCTGTGTACTCCTGACACAATATGTGAAATACAGGGGACGGAGTGGGTGGATTCTATAAGGGGTAGTGCTTATTAGAAGTAGGAGGGGTCAAAAGGAAGGACGGGGACTGGCGCCCCCATCCTAAAACTTCACCAGCCGCCACTGATTTTAACTAGACTAAATTCAGACTAAATGAAATCCAAAGTATGTGAAGCTTCCCATTGAATATATTGCTGTGTAAAATGAGTAAGTGTGTTCAGTTTATGTATCCAGAAAGTTTCTCATTTACAGTCTTGTAAATCTGTTTTACTCCTTAGAAAACAGACTTGTAACACAATCGTTGCCGATAGTAAGTGTGGATCTCTGTTGTGATGCATCAAGAAATTGTGCAACGATTGTGGAACAAATCCCCGTTTCCAAGAAGTATAACAGTTTTGTGAAACTCTGTAAACAATAAACTTTCTGGATACATAGGCTGAACACATTAATCCCAGATGACCTCAATGAGCCCATCAAAAACTTTTTTTTTTTTTTTTTTTTCAATCTGGTTTTATTGAAATTTTTAAAGCAAAACAGGGTAATTGTCAATCACATTAATGACAGAGGAAATGAAAAAAGAAAGTACAATGTACCTTGCTCATGGCTACAGATAGTGTATAAGTACAAGACAGTTTATGCTTGAGCTGGAGGTTATACTCAGCTACATCAGAAAATTAGTTACATACAAAGAAAGATTTGTGCAAGGTTGTGAAAATTGGAGAACTGGATGTTATCCCCGTATCAACTCTGAACAAGAAGTTACCAAAGGAAAATAAACTAGTGAAAGGGGGTGTGAGGGAGTGGAATCCAAGGAAGAGGGGGGGGGAGAGCCTGCAGAGCACTTAAACCTGAATTATTGCCCTTGGGAGGGCGTAGTCTGGTTGTAGTTCAGGGAGCTCGAGGTTTGCGGTCATATGAGAAGGTGACAGAGGTGGGGTTAAATGGTTTAGTCGGCCAAGTATAGTCCGCAAAGTTTTTCCAGCGTCTACAGAAAAGACGGGAAGCAGATAGAAGGTTGAAATCCGTTGTCGCCCTTTCTTTTTGGAGTTGGGTAGTCAGTTCCTGCGAGACTTGGGATATTAAAGGGCCAGAGGTGGTCGTCCAATGTTTTAGGATTGTTCTTCGCACTGCAAAGAGGCATAGTAGGGTCCAATCTTTATGGAGGGTAGTTGAGGTGGATGACCAGGATAGAAGTTGTTTGTCACAGTAGCCAAAAATTAGAAGTAGGGGGTCCTTAGGAATTTGCAACAAGGTAATATTGTTAATGAATTCAATGGTTTTGTCCCAAAAGGAGGAGATGAAAGAGCATGACCAGAATCGGTGGGCCAAGGAAGGTCTAGGTTGAGAGCAATGAGGGCAGCTCGTGGAAGCAGCATTGAGACTGTCCCAGAGGAATGGGATATATGCCCGATGGATGATCTTCAGTTGAGTGTCCTTCCAATGTTCACATGGAATCAGTTTTAATGTTTTTTGGTATCCCTGTAAGATTTTGTCCAAAAGGTTGACGTCTTGAAAGTCCTTTCCCCAATGTTTAGCTGAAGTGGATGTGAAGGGTGGAGAAGTCTTGGCCAGCAGTGGTTTGTATATGTCTGATATAGTATAGGAGTTAGTTTCCAGAAGGTCATCAATGATTGACATCTGAAATCTCTTGGAGCCATCTTTACAAAGACCCTTTAGGTGTTGGGCGCATTGCCAGTAGTGGAACTCGTGGCTTCGTGGTAGGGAGAAGTGCTTGGCTAGGGTGGAGAAGGGTTTCATGTGGCCTGTGTCCAGGTCGCAGAGAGAAGCAAAGGTGGAGAGGCCCCTATCCTGCCAGATAGAAAATGCTGGGTGGAGGGTGCCTGGAGGGAAGTTCGGGTTCCCTTGAATTGGGAGGCGTATAGATATTTGTGCTGGGAGGTTCAATAGTTTGTGTATTTCCCTCCATGCTATAGCTGTGTCTCGCAGTAGCGGATTATGTTGAAGTTCAGAGGGTAACTTTTTCCAGGGAGCATGAAGAATAGCCCTCAGGTTAAGGGGATGAGTCATCTCTTGCTCTAACACCAGATTTGCATATCTGGAGGCATTTCCTGACCAGTCCAGCCCTATTCTTAATAAACAAGAGAGATTGTACAGTCTAATATTGGGAAGACTAATGCCACCGCCAGTCCTGGGGAGATGTAATTTGGATAATGCTATACGTGGTCATTTTCACTGCCATATGAATTTCGAGATTGTTTTGTTAAGGGATTGGATATCTTTATGCTTCAGTAGCAAGGGGATTGTTTGCAGGGGGTACAGCAGGCGAGCGAAGCTGACCATTTTAAATAAGTGGCATCTCCCCAGAAAAGACAGAGGCAGGTCCATCCAGCTCTCCAGCTCATGGGTGATCTTAGCAAGTACAGGAGGAAAGTTCAGAGAGTAGAGGGTAGAGGGAGTATTCCCGATTTTTATGCCTAAATAGGTGATGTGGGATTTAGCTAGGGGGAAGATGGAATGTGGGATCCAAGCCCTTTTGGGGTTGGGGCCTATGGGAAGAATTTCGCTCTTTTTATAGTTTATCTGTAGTCCTGAGATGAGTTTAAAATCGTTAAATGTAAGTGTGATGGTATGCATGTCTTTTGCGGGATTCGACGAGAATATAAGGACATCATCCGCGAAGAAAGCCGAGCGGAGTTCTCGGCGTCCAATTTGAATACTGTGTAGGGGGGCTGTGCTGTTGAGGCACCTGGACAGGGGTTCGATCGCTAAATTAAATAGAAGGGGGGACAGTGGGCAACCCTGCCTTGTGCCTTTATGAAGTCTAAATTTTTCCGAGAGGAGACCAGCCACCACCAGCCTGGCCGTGGGTGCAGAATACATGGCCTGAATCAGGTGAACGAATGGGCCTGTGAAACTCATCCTTCCCAGGACCCGGAAAAGCCACTTGAAGCCGACATTATCAAAGGCTTTTTCTGTGTCCAGGGTGATGATGGCGTAGTCCCCCTCTTTGTGTCTGTCAGCATGGTTTAGGATCGTGAGCACTTTACGAATGTTTAGCGAGGCTGTTCTGCCCCTAACAAAGCCTGATCGTGCAGGGTCTATCAGTGACGGGAGGATGTCTGCTAGCCTGGTGGCGATTATTTTAGATAATATCTTCATGTCCAGATTTAAGAGTGAGATAGGGCGGTAAGAGCCCGGATCCAATGGGTCTTTACCTTTCTTCGATAGCAGCTTTATTAGTGCTTGATTACCCGAGGGAAGGTACTGGCCTCCCTCCCAGATGCCTCTGTAGACCTCAAGGAGTGTAAGCACTAGAGTATCATTAAGGGATTTATAAAATTCGCCCGTGAGACCGTCAGGGCCCGGGGCCTTGTTAGGGGATAGGTGTTTGATAGCTAGTGAGATCTCGGGGCTCGTTATGGGGCATTACATTTTTTTTTTTTTTTTTTTTCAAAAAAGCTTTATTAAGTATTACATTCCATACAGTAAATGTAGACATATGCAGAGAAAAAACATTGCCATGTTAGGTTGAGTATAAAACAGATTAAATACATTAAACAGGTAAATTCACTGGTGAAAACCGAAGAGTATACCCTTGTTCTCCTGCAGGAAGGACCTGGAGCCCTACCATTTGGATATATTATGTTTAGTGTAGGTCCGACCCTCATCCTAACAATTAATTAGTAGTCCAAGGGCCTAGAGGGAGGAGGACCGGGGCTACCCCTAAGGGATCCTGCTGTAGACCCAGTCCCCGCCCCCAGTCCCTCCAGTCTAGAGAGGTAGGACCCGTGATGGACCTTTATCCTCGACTGAGGAAGCTCCCATAGAGAACAAGAATATCTTCCTTTGATAACAACAAAAACCAAAGGCCAACCTAGCAATCGGAGGCTCCCCCCCTTATCCCCTGTCTCAGAGAGCATGGGGGGGAGTCGGAAAAAGAGGAGAGAGGAAAGAGAAAAAGAATAGGAGGGAGAAGAGTGGATAGAAGTAGAGTGGAGAGTAGGAGAGAAGTATGTTCCCCAGTCATCCGAGTGTTTTCCGATGGGGATCCCTTATTCCTGTTCCTAGGTAATATGGGAGAATGTCATCCAAGGTTCCCAGGTCCGTTCAAATGTTGCCATTTTATCTAATAGAATACTCACTGCCTTTTCTTGGGTTAGGATCCATGAAATCTTACGTCTAACTGCGGAAAGAGGGACATTGGGTTTCTTCCAATACTTGGCTATGGTAATCTTAGTGGCAGTCAGAATGAAGAATATTAATCTATGGTGGTACTTATTAAGATGGTCGATTTTGTGATTGAAGAGTGCTATCCCCGGAGATTGGGGAATAGCCACCCCTGTGATTTTGCGGATGAGTGTGAAGATCTTATTCCACAGTCCTCTAATTCGTGGGCATGACCACCAGACATGTAGCATAGTGCCCGTATGGGAAAAATTTCTGAAGCATAAGGGAGAGGTACCAGGAAAGATTCTTGCTAAAGAGTAAGGAACCCTATACCATCGAGAGATCACTTTAATATTTGCCTCGATCAGGGAGAT
>BLSH010116691.1:64212-80185 GCA_018402905.1 Glandirana rugosa
GACTCGAGAGTGTCTCGAGCCGCCCCCCTCTTAACAGTGTCTCTGCAAGCAGAGACAAATGTTACACTGCCGACACTAAACTGTGTCGGCAGTGTACTAGCCCTCCCGGTCAGTGACGCGGGCATAGGGCTAGAGACGAGTCGACCTAGGACACTAGTATTACTAGTGTCCTAGGTCGGCGTCGTGCGGCGCACCGGCGCGACGCTCAAGGGCAAGACGTCCTGCGCATATGTGCAGGACAGTCTTGCCCCTTCGAGGGTCGGCCGGGATATATATGTCACCGGACCACCCTCCACCAATTTTACCCCCATTGAGCTGAGCAGAGATCGGGATACGGGCGCAGTGACTGGCCCTCCCGATCATGTGACGGCTGTGTCAAATCACAGCCGTCACATTGTAAACAGAGACGAACGTCTCTGTGACAATTCTCCCCCCGCCGAGCTCTGTGAGAGCTCAGTGCGGGGGGGAAGGGGGGGAGCTGCAGCTATGTGACAGCTCTCTGCATGATGATGATTCATGCAGAAAGCTGTCACAGATCGCCCCCCACACAGTGCACCAAGCACACTGATACCCCTGTCCCCATACACATAAGTGTCCCCATAAAACAGTCCCCAAAACATCTGTATGTCCCCAATCACATCTGTCACCATACGCAAAACATCTGTCACAGTCCCCAAAACATCTGTATGTCCCGTCACATCTGTCACCATACACAAAACATCTGTATGTCCCCGTCACATCTGTCACAGTCCCCGTCACATCTGTCTGTCCGCCAACACCAAATAAACTCCAATTTGGGTTATTTTTACCAAAGAAATGTAGCAGTATCATTTTTGGTCAAAATTTATAAAGAGAAATTACTTATTTGCAAAATTGTATAACAGAAACGAAGAAAAATGCATTGTTTTTGAAAATTTCCAGTTATGATAAAAATTAAACCAGGAGTCTAACTCCCACAGATTAAACAGTACCCACTGAGTATTGCTCAGACAGAGGGGATAAAGAATCAAATCACTCAACTGAAAGCAGCAGGGGTTGTTGTACCAATTAAGTCCCAAGCCAATACACCCCTGTTCCCAATTGCAAAAAAGCCAGACAAGAAGGGTGGGCAAGTGACATACCGCATGGTGCATGATTTGAGAGTCATTTACAATATAATTGAGGCAGACACCCCAATTGTACAAAACCCCCGCACTTTACTAAGTGGAATACCTGCCTCCAGCACCTGCTTTACAGTGATTGATCTTGCAAATGCTTTTTTTTCAGTGTTCCTACACCCAGATTGCTGGCATCTTTTTTCATTTACCCATGAGGCCCAAAAGTTAGCATGGGCAAGATTGCCCCAAGGCTGTGTGAGTAGCCCTTCTGAATATAATACTGCATTAAAGCAAGTATTGGACCGCTGGTCCCCCTCACACCCAAACACAGTTTTGCTTCAGTACATAGACGATTTCCTTTTTTGTTCTGATACAAAGGACATTTGTAGCAGAGAAACAGTAAGCCTTCTCATGTTTCTCTATAACAGTAACAGCAAAGAGAAGCTACAATACTGTCAAGAGAAAGTGATCTTCCTGGGTCACTGCATTTCACATGGAATCCATCACCTAACCCCAGATCGAGTTAAGACTCTACAAAAATTTGAAAAGACAAGAAATGTACGGCAACTACGTGCCTTCCTGGGGTTAGTGGGATATTGTAGGGACTGGATTCCAAATGCATCAGAACTTATGGCCCCTCTATATGAGGCTACCACTACAAACCCTTTCAAACTCACATGGGACAATGAATTGCAGATGCAGCTCTTATTAAAATTTTGTCTGAAGCTCCCGCCATTGGACTTCCTGACTATAAAAAGAGCTTCTCATTGTTTTGTCATGAAGTCAATGGATTTGCTGCAGGTGTACTCACCCAGTTACATGGAGATAAACAGAGGCTTGTGATGTATGTATCAGCCTCATTAGACCCTGTCATCAAAGGCTCCCCCAGTTTTTTGGTTTTTTTTCAAAAAAGCTTTATTAAGTATTACATTCCATACAGTAAATGTAGACATATGCAGAGAAAAAACATTGCCATGTTAGGTTGAGTATAAAACGTTTACATTAAACAGGTAAATTCCCTGGTGAAAACCGAAGAGTATACCCTTGTTCTCCTGCAGGAAGGACCTGGAGCCCTACCATTTGGATATATTATGTTTAGTGTAGGTCCGACCCTCATCCTAACAATTAATTAGTAGTCCGAGGGCCTAGAGGGAGGAGGATCGGGGCTACCCCTAAAGGGATCCTGCTGTAGACCCAGTCCCCGCCCCCAGTCCCTCCAGTCTAGAGAGGTAGGACCCGGGATGGACCTTTATCCTCGACTGAGAAAGCTCCCATAGAGAACAAGAATATATTCCTTTGATAACAACAAAAACCAAAGGCCAACCTAGCAATCGGAGTCTCCCCCCCTTATCCCCTGTCTCAGAGAGCATGGGGGGAGTCGGAAAAAGAGGAGAGAGGAAAGAGTAAAAGAATAGGAGGGAGAAGAGTGGATAGAAGTAGAGTGGAGAGTAGGAGAGAGGTATGTTCCCCAGTCATCCGAGTGTTTTCCGATGGGGATCCCTTATTCCTGTTCCTAGGTAATATGGGAGAATGTCATCCAAGGTTCCCAGGTCCGTACCAATGTTGGCATTTTATCTAATAGAATACTCACTGCCTTTTCTTGGGTTAGGATCCATGAAATCTTACGTCTAACTGCGGAAAGAGGGACATTGGGTTTCTTCCAATACTTGGCTATGGTAATCTTAGTGGCAGTCAGAATGAAGAATATTAATCTATGGTGGTACTTATTAAGATGGTCGATTTTGTGATTGAAGAGTGCTATCCCCGGAGATTGGGGAATAGCCACCCCTGTGATTTTGCGGATGAGTGTGAAGATCTTATTCCACAGTCCTCTAATTCGTGGGCATGACCACCAGACATGTAGCATAGTGCCCGTATGGGAAAAATTTCTGAAGCATAAGGGAGAGGTACCAGGAAAGATTCTTGCTAAAGAGTAAGGAACCCTATACCATCGAGAGATCACTTTAATATTTGCCTCGATCAGGGAGATGTTAACTATACCTTTAAATGAGGACTGTATACCCCCGTTCCATATCTCTAACGGCCACGAGTCTTCTAATTCCTTCTCCCATGCTATAGCATAGGATGGTTTAGATTGGTTATGGGGCATTCGATTTATCGAGATCGGTTTGAGAAATCGAGGGAAGATGCACTTGGTCAAGAAATTTCTGGGCTAGGTCATCGTCGGTACGATCGGGGGCATATAGGTTTCTGTAGAAATTTGTCATGACTTGATTTATAGCCTGGGGGGTAGTTGCAAGGATTCCCTGAGGGTCCTTCAAGGCAGTGATGTGCGTGGGGGTGTATGAGCCCCGGGCTAGTCTGGCCAGGAGTCTGCCCGCCTTGTTGCCGTATTTGTAGAAATGAGCTTCAAATTGGGATTTTTTGGTCAGTTCCATAGATTCTACCCAAGAGTCAAAATCAGTTTTAGCTGCTTTCCATTCTGCTCTGTGTTGGGGGGTATCGCTAGCGGATAGGTTTCTTTGGGCTAATTCTAATCTAGAGCTGGTTGACTTCAGTATGGTCAGGGAGTGTTTTTTAAAAGTGGTCGCGTAGGCAATTATTTTTCCTCTGAGGAAGGCCTTCCCCGCGTCCCAAAATAGATTTGGATTGGTCTGGTGAGAGGAGTTGGCCTCGGAGTACTCTGACCAAGCCTTGATTATATAGCTTTGAAAATCAGCATTATTGTGGAGATAACGTGGAAAGCGCCAACTATTAAGTCGAGGATGGGACATGTTATCCTGGAAGGAGAGTGAAATGGGAGCGTGGTCTGAGATGCCAATCTCATGGATTTCCGCGTTGGAAATTAAGGGTACTAGGGAGTCTGTGATGAAAAAATAGTCTATTCTTGTAAAGATGTGATGAGGGTTGGAATAAAAAGTAAATTCTCTATCGAGTGGGTGAAGTAGACGCCAGGGATCGGGCATACCTAGGGAGTCCATAGTGGATGCTAGGAGAGTGGATTCCAACATCCGTGGGTTACCATTGTTTTTCGGGGGGCGGGATCTGTCTTCTGCTTCGTGATATGTAGAATTAAAGTCACCCCCAACTATGTGAGGGATATGGGGATCTTTAGTTAGGCTAGGTGTCAAGCTGGTGAAAAATGGGGTACTAGGACTGTTGGGTGCATATACATTAGATATTCGTAGGTCTTTGTCGTAAATGCGGATGTGAATGGTCAAGAGACGGCCCTGGATGTCAGAGTGCTCGGAAATTAGTTTGTATGGGAGATTTTTGTGGATCAAAATTATGACCCCTGCTTTGCGGTCAAGAGCCCCTGAGCCATAGACCGTACCCACCCAAAGCTTCCTTAAACGGTGAAAGTCTTTTTGTGTCAGGTGAGTCTCCTGGAGGAGGGCTATATCTGCTTTCAACCTCTTAAGGTGACATGGATTTTCATCCTTTTAATAGGGGACCTAAGGCCTTTCACGTTCCAGGAGACGCATCTCATGTGGGTAAGACGGTGGGAGACTTTTGAGCTTGGTGTGAAGATTGTGAGCAGGTTTTCTGAATCATTGACCGTGGTTGGAATAAAGGAAATTTATGGTTATCGTCTGCAGGTAGAAGGGCTATGGTGTGCGTGTGCCGGTTTTGGTCTTGGGAGAGGGGTGGATAAGGAGGGAAGGGTAAGAAAAGGGGGAGAAAATGTATTAGAGCAACGAAGATAAAGCAGAGTCTAATTAAATTTGCGTCTAACTTCGCTTTTTCCCGCATGGGTTCGCAGGCAGGGGTACTCCTCACCATCAGCCGTTTGTCACCTATGTGAGATAGCCCATGTGAAGAATTCGGGCAAGCCCCCATGGTAGGAAAAGAAGGAGGTTACTACTTGGTGATGGAGGGGAGAAGTGCCGCTTGTAGCTGAACCCAAGTGGAAAGAAGGTCGACAGTACAGATATTACAACTCAGGCGAACATAGCATGACCAAACAATACATTTACAAACCGTGTCCTGGCATAACCAGTATCAAGGGCTTTGGGCCCGGGTGTGTGCCTAGGAAAGTATCTTGAGAGTGACCAAAGTTCTTCAGAAAAGGAAAAAATTTGGACGTGGAGAGTAGTGAACCGAGTACATGGTAGCCTTTTTCAGCGAGGTTCTTCTGGTTGTTGAGATCCAGAGGATTTGTGGCATTTGGGTGAATCTTTTCTGGGGCTACGCTGATCCAGGGGCCTGCTAAGTGGAGAGGTGGCTTTAGTGTGTGGTGGTGAGCGCTGAGCATTGGTAATGGTGCGCAGGTATTTCTCTGCCTCCTGGGGGTCCTGGAAGGAGAGTTGTTCTCCGCTACGTGATTTTAGCCTTAGAACAGCCAGAAAGGCCAGAGTGAATTTAATTTGATTCTGGTAGAGGGCAGAGCAAACTTGTTGAAATGCTTTTCTCTTTTTGGAGACTTCAAGCGAATAGTCTGCAAAGATGAGGATTTTTACCCCGTCGATATTTAGGGATCTTGACTGACGGTATCTTTGCATGATGTCTGCTTTATCAGCATACTTCAGATATTTGGCGATAATGGTCCGCGGCGCCTTACGGTTAGGTTGTAAGTCCCCGATGCGATGGGCTCTCTCTACCGTGGTGGGTCTTGGTAGGCCCAGGGCTTCCGGAATGCATTTAGCGCAAAAATCCATGAGAGCGGATTGCGGAAGGGATTCAGGGACCCCTATGAATCTTAGAGTGCATCGCCTGGACCTATTTTCAAGATCGTCCAGTTTCTGGAGGATGTATTGATTTGTTTTCGATTGCTCTTGCTCGGCTCCTTGTAGTTAGTAAAGATCGTCTTCCATGCTGGCTATCCTGCTCTCAGCTTCATTTAGGCGAGTTTTATGATCGCTCAGTTCGCTTCTGAGGAGCTGCATCCCTTCATTAACAGCCCTTTCTACTGTAGCAGTTATTGTGGGAGCAAGTATGGCTGCGACTGCCTGAGCTATGCGTGCATGGGATTCCATGTCCGTTTGTGTGGGAGGTGAAGGATGAGTGCCACTCACTTCCATTTTGTTCGTTTCCGGAACAATCGTTTTCTGCACTGAGTTCGTTACCGCTGTGTGGTTTTCCGGAACAAACGTTTTGAAGGCCGCATCCCCGGGCTCGATTTGCAGCGCGGCCGGCAGACCGCGCGGGCCGAGTTTTTCCAGGAAACGATCCATTCGCTGGTGGGAGCCTGTGTTGCTGATGGTGTTCAGGCAACGGGGCTGCGTGGTGTATGTCTCGGGCTGGCTTTTCAGGCAGATTTAGGGCTGTGGATGGAGGAGCTAGCTAGAGGTGCTGCTACTCCATGCGGCGCCGGAACCGGAAGTTAAAAAAACCTTTTAATAACCATAATTTTTCACCCAGCAGTTACCCAACCAAACCACCCCCCCAACTTAAATTTCCTGTGTTTATTGATATGATAATATAACTATGATGCGTTTTGTCATTTTATAATACACAGACACTCAACTTGCATTTTAGAAGTATACACAATGGGAAGCTTCTCATACTCTGATTTCATGTCGGCTGAGTTTAGTCTACTCAAATCCCTTACATTCAAAGCCTAATTTGCTTATTTAAAAAGCAATCTCCATCCATCCAGCTGCAAACAGCTGCTGCTTCCTTAACAACCATTAAGCAAAACAGTTGAAAGCTGCCAGGTATGCCCTAACCATTTAGCATTGGGAAAAATGTCTGAACACTAAGCTCATCCCTATAACTAAACTTAGAATTAAAGTCAACACAATCCTGCTCAGTAATGCTAAAGCTGAACTACCAAGCAAAAGGTAATTTTATAAATATAGCAATAAACCAGGCAGAACATTAGCCAGGGTGCTGAAAGGAGCTAGAATCAGAACCTTTATGTTACATGCCCACAACAACAATGCAGTCCTTGCTCACTTTCCTCCAAACATTGCCAATGTCTTCAAACATTATTACTACAGCCTTTATATTCAGCAGCCCTCTCTCCCAGACATTCTGCACCAAATCAACAACTATCTTGGCTATGTTTAAACGTCAAATTTTACCAAAGGAGATTGGTGTAGCACTAGACTCTCCCATCTCTGATGAAATAATCTGTGCATTAAATGCCATGAGAATTGGCAAAGAGTGGCAGGGACTTCAGTCTCTTCATACATGCATTTGCCATTGTTTCTACGAACATTTTACCAGAGGAGAAAATAATATGAGGGAGACCTCTGCACTATGTATAAAATATATAGAGAATCCTATGCTTACCACCAACAGTGTAATGAATCAGCTACTGCACAGCGTGAACTGCTATATAGAGCTAAATATTTTAGAAGTGGAACTCTGTTGCTCACCTGTGAAGGGTTTTACTCCAGTAAACTTGTCAAACAATGGAGCTCAATTTCTGCTACATCTTATAATTTTTTTTATAGCTAATGTATTACTATATCAGTCATGAGCACAGGAATCTCCATTTACTTAGTACACAATGCAGAGGTCTTCCTCCCTTTATATTTTTCCTCTTTCAGTTGCATGTTCTTAGTGTTAGGCTATTTTCTCTATTGGTCAAATGTTTTTTAACTCTTCTGGTTGAATAGTCTTAATGCTTTTTCTCTTAGAATTGAATGATAGGGAATGTTGCATTCACCCTGCCAAAAGCAACAAATAAAAACTGACATTTCAATTTCCGGTTCCGACGCCACATGTGGAGGAGGTGAGCAGAGCCAGCTCCTGCTGCACTCCTCACATATTCAGCACATAAAGCCTGCTTCCTAATGGGACCCCCATGAACTGCTTTGTAGAGCGATCACACACCTGTTCGGTCTCCTCCACACTACAACCCACGGGAGACACAGCCACGGATACAGCCAAAATGATGGCCACTCCATGCACACCAGCTGTGTCGTGATCAGCAGACACAGATCCTGCCTCTCTTGCAGGCATAGCACAGGCTGTAGTCACCCTAATTACCCCTTCTCTAACTGCCACAGTGGACACTACAGTGCAAAGGGGACTGGAGCAACTCCACATTGAGCTCCAGGCACAGGCTCTCTCATGTAGAGGAGCGGATTTCTTCATTAGAAGATGAGGCCACAGCTAGCTCTGCTATGCTAGCACGCATCTCCACTTCTAACAGGGACATATGGGAAAAACTGGATGACCTGGAGAATCGCTCACGAAGACATAAGCTGCATATTATAGGTTTGCCAGAGTCAGTAACCAGCTTATGAATCTTTGCACTAAAAGTGACTAGGCCTTTGTATTCCTTGCATTATCGAGCGTGATTATCGCATTGGTTAGTATGCAGAAAATTGCACCAAACCTCACCATGTCATTGTCAGATTTCTCAACTATGCTGATAAAAATGCCATTATGCAGAAATTTCGCCGTTCACGTTCTCTATCCATTGACGGCGCAAACCTACTGCTCTTTGCAGACTACGATCTGCTCGACACTTTACAACAATCAAGTTAAGTTCACCCTAGCCTATCGGGCAGTTTTGCATGTCCACTCTCACACAGGAGAACATCTTACCTTTATCTTCCCGGAAGATGCAAAACACTACATCAACTGTACTTCCGGCATGGAAATGGAACACACCAACTCTGCTGATGGTTCTTCAAAATCCACTAATGCTTCCTCTGCTTTACCTAGACAACAATGCAGTTCAAATAAGCCTCCGTATAAATGTAGACGCTTTGCTCACCAGGATGACCTCTCCGGAATTTGCTGAATGACCCCTGGAACTTTTTTATTACTGGAACCACGCAGGAGATGGGTAATTTTTCCCCTCTCTCTTCTCTCCTCCATACTCCCTATTACATTTTATGGGCTACACCATTGCACTTTAAGCTCAATGTAATCAATCAGCTCCTTGTTCCCTCTATGGTTTAAACCCTGAGCCACATTCTCACTCTTTCAAGCCTTTCCCTTAACCCAGCTTTAAATGGGCACCTCAATACCCCTCACTCCTTTCTCTATCCCTCCCTTATACTCCCTACCCTCACCTCCCCCCTCCCTTCACCCCCCCCGAAGCTCTCTCTTTACCCCTAGGAAAGGAGAAATTGACTGGTGGGAGTTCTGCATGTAAGTTGGTCCTCATGTGGAAAAAAGTGAAGTTAGCACTATATGTTGGGTGACTCCTTCATCTAACTTTTTTTCTTTTTGTCTACGTTCTGATTATTTGTTGATCACTACTCTCTTTTACTCCAAAAATGGCTCCTCAGACCGATGGGAATCACCTAAAGATTGTTTCCTGGAACGTTAAAGGGCTTCGCTTCACAAGTAAGCGCACGTTAATCCTTAGACACTTAAAGCGTCTCTGGGCAGATGTAGCACTCCTTCAAGAGGTCCACCTGTCTGCAGACGATTTAACCCGCAAACTATGGGTTAGTGATGTATATGGTTCACCTGAAACAGGCCGCAAGGCTGGGGTGGCTATATTGCTCCACAAAAATCTGAGACATGCTATTCGAGATATACGGACTGATTCGACTGGCCGCAATATGACACTACATATGACGTTAGCCACTAAAGACATAGCTATCACAAACATATACGCTCCTAACTCTCCTGATACTCTCTTTTTTCAAGACATGGTATCCTGGATTCTGAGTTCCCCTGAGGCTCTTCACTTGTCAGGGGGAGACTTTAACTCTGTTATGTCCCCATCAGAGGACCGCACCAGTGATCAAACCCGCAAGCCCCAAAAATCTACTTCCCTAACTGCTGATTCTACTTTTTTAGCCCAGTCCATCGCTTCCATGGACCTATGGCGTCTAACACACCCAACTGATTGAGATTATACCTTTTTATGCCCCCCCACAATTCTTTTTCGCGCATCAGTTATTTTTTGCCTCCCCTGAATTACTATCGGCACTGAAATCAGCGACGCATGGATTTTGGATCACAGCCCAATCGCTATACACTTGACAAGTTCCAAACCCTCATCTCCCTCACCCACATGGCACTTTCCTTCCTATCTGGCAGACACAAGGAATTCCTCCACATGCTATATGGAGCCTGGGCACAATACGCCTCTACGAACAAGGTGCACCTTACTGACCCAAACTTTTTCTGGGAAGCAGGTAAAGCCTTCCTGAGGGGAATAAATATATCATACACTACTCAATTTAAAAGGCACTCTAGGCAACAATACATGCAAGCCAGTGAAGTTTTACGCTCAGCACATCATTCATCATCGCACATCTTCTATTATTTTGAACTACTAGACTATTTACGGTCTTGCTGTGGACCTCAGACTGATCCCCTTCAAAAATTGTTCATTGATATAATACTCCAGGGAGATGATTATTCCATTTCCAGCCTAAACTCCCACCTCATTACACACCAATCTGATAAATACCATCTTGCTCCATTCCAAAAGTGGTCTACCATCTTCAACAATAGTTAACTTCCAGAAAGGATCCTAGAGGGATACCGATACATCCAAAAATGCACAATTTTAGAGACGTGGTGTTAAATGCAATTTAAAATCATCCACATGGCATACTACCAGTTCCGCATCAATGTGGTAGACTCTACTCAAGCGTATTGCCCCTGGTGTTCACTATCACGTCCTGTGCTACTCCACCACCTCTGGAAATGCCCAACCATTACTTTATACTGGGATTCTATGCTAATCCTCTATTGTGTTTATTCGGATGCGAACCACCAACTTCCCCATCATTAACAGTAGGCCCACTTAACCTTACACAATGGACTCATATAAGTCTAGTTGCTCGTAGGACGATCATGTCCCATTGGATTAAATCAACCCCACCCAACCTCCCGGCTGTGAAAAGGGCAAGATATATCGCTCTTCAACCTTGAGAGACTGGACAGCATCGTACTGAACTTTCGTTCTACTTCACGTTTTTTTGTAAGATGTCATTTCGCTTTGAAATGCTATGCCATATTGTTTACGGATAAATAGGCTTCCCCTGTCAGCTTCTCCTTCTCCCCCCGCTCTCCCTCCCTTATCCATGTTCCGATTTTGCTTTTCCTTTTTGTTTGTGATTTTGCATCAGAGCTATTAAGCTCTATGTTATGTACGTGCATTTCTTATTGTACTGTGAAAATCACAATAAATCTTTAGAAAAAACAAAAAACAAAACTGACATTTCGCACATATTGCAAACATTGGGGGTATTATTTGTAATTATCTGTAAATACTGAGTCATTTGCTAAGCACATTTTCTTATAAATAGTGTGTGCACTCTTCCCAGTAAAGGAGATTGTGAAAACTCTTACTATATTTGCTTTGTTGGATTTGGTGCAACAAACATAGGGGGTCTTCAGTTGCCTTGAGCATATCTGGGCTTCTGGTATGTTTTGAAAGTGACACATATGGAAACAGTTTGCTAAGGGGTCTAATGGAAAATGGATTCAAGAGTGAGTAAGTTGATCTACTCATCACTAGTGTACATTGTCAAAATGGAAAATAAAATACTGTAACTATATGAGCAGAGCTAGGAATTTTATGAAAGCATACTTCATAATGCAGAAACATGTAGTATGTTTGCAATAAGATTTTTTTTTCCATTTTCAAGGCAGTACAAAAGGGAATCTGAAAAACCTACATTTGCCAAAAAAATAAATGATTAATGACAGAAAAGCCACAGCAAAGATGTTTTGAAGTCTTCCAGTACTCTGATGAGGAGAGAAAGCTTAAAAAAACTCTAGGTAAATTGACTTGAAAAAGGAGGTTTTTGTTTGTGTCCAGAATACTAAAATATATTATAGCAAATTCAGGCTTATTATGCCAGAAGTAAGTTTTTTGAGTTTTTGGTAAAAAAAAAAAAAGTGTGCCTTTTTAAAATCCTAATAAATACATTTTCTACTATCCCAATTAACTAAAAAAATGATCAGTTGCTAAATGTTCAGTAATTTAATTCAGTCTTTCAAAGTATTTTATTTTACATAACACAGTATTTTTAATATTTGTACAAAAGAAAAGAAACTTGCTGCAGGAGCATGATCCAGAACTATGAGCAACTGACAGTTAAGGACATGATTTCTAGGGGTCTTTCTGAGGTGAACCCATTGGAAAAAAATGTAGCAATAGGAAAATAATATGACAATTAAATAGTTAAATAACCAAAGGTTGCCCACAAGCTGTCAAATCAGAGAAGGCAATGTAATATCAGGATACTGAATGTAACCAATAATATAAAATTATAATGTAAAAGAAGGTAGAGGCTGTATTCTAAACATAAAAAGATTAGTTCTAGCTACTGGCTGTGCTGCCACCATGGGCTACAGCAGGGGGATTAGATACTAGACATGTGCAATTTGTTTCATCAAGAATTCGTTTTTGGACAATATTCAGCATATTCGTTCATTCGGAAGCATCCAAATGAATGAAAGACTCTTTTGAAAGACGAAAATGAATTGTCAGAAAGAACGAAAATCCAAAAGAATGAAAACCTGAAAGAATGAAAATCTGAAATGAAAACACAAAAATACAAAAATTTGAAAGAACAAGAAAAGATTCAACCTAGGAGTTTAACGAATCAATTACATTTGTATAATTAAATTTTCGTATATTATATTATAATTAAATTATTAACTATTAGTATAGTTATTATTATTAGTATTTATTATTATAAACTATTATATTATAGGTTAAATAGCTGAAGTCAGTAATTGTTCTATTCAGGTCTCTGCACCATAGCAGCTAATTTGGGATAGATTAGATTTACATTTTTATTGCAATTTCCTTTCAAATTTGGCTAAAGTAACTGTTAGTGAACGTAACAAATACGAATGCACCTGAAGTTACGAATTATCTGAAGCAATGAATGCCGATCATAATGAATGATCCGATAAACAAAGAAAGAAATACGAAAACAAAATTTTTCAGCAGTACTCATTTCTATTGGATACTGCAAAATAAAAGAAAGAGAAAGACTACCAAAAGCCTCAAAGTGTAGTCAAGTATTTTAGTAAAAAATAAAGTCAATGACTTATGCACTCACAATTGTGGGAGGATGGCAGACATCAAGCTAAAGAACTCTCTGTCTCTTGAAGAGCACAGTCTCTGGGAGAGAGCCGGCTGCCGCTGATTACCTGCATATCAGCGGCAGCGGGCTCTCTCCCAGAGACCGCGCTCTGTCATCCTGCCATATTTGTGAGTGCATAGGTCATTGATTTTATTTTACTTTATTTTTAATTAAAATACATGATTATGCTATGAGGATTTTGGAGCCCCTCTTGTTCACATTTGTACACACCACAAACTAGCTGTAGGCCAGTTGCTAGCTGTTTATCTCTTCTCTTTCCTTGGACAAGGGGACAGAAATACTTGCAAGCCTTTCTCGTGACTTTAATGCTAGTCTCTTCTTTGCATTCAAAGGTTTGGTCATGTGGTTTATGCTTTTGAAAAAGCAGTGAGCATACATCCACACAAATTCATGCCCAGGTGTATGGCAGCTAATATGTACAATTGCATCAAGGCTCCAGAGTTTACATACAGTATATGTCACTAGATCACCCTCTAAACATTTCCTCTGGATAGTTACACCCTAACCTGAACATATGCCTTTCAAGCGATGGACACCCTCCTGCTATTTTGACATTTTTATATCATTGTCTTTAATTTTTTCTGGAAAAAAAAAAAGATAGTTACACTCTACCTATAATAGAGATTATTTTATATGATAAGCAGATCCCAGTTGAAGTGTTTATCCCAGTTTGTTCCCTAGTGTTGATTTTGATTTTGTCTTAACAAACATTTTGTTCATGAACAGCTTCTACACCTTCGTTAAATCAAACCCAATGGTTTTTATATTAATACTACTAATGCACACACAACTATTGGCACATAAATAATTGAAAATTGGAAAGTTTGTACTCAAGGTAATCATCAAGTAAAACAAATACCAAATATTGTCTTATTTCATCTTATTAGTACCTGAATAACTGTAATATATCAGTTTTCCTGTGTTATGTTGTACTATGCATCTCTTACACAATTTCAGGTGTCAGGTGAAGATATCCCTCTGGTGTTGTGTGTACACAGGGCCGGCGCTACTGCCAGACAAGCTAGGCAGCCGCCTAGGGCGCACTGCCACCTAGGGCGCAGCCACAGCCTGTCACCTCTTTTTCCCCAGTGAATGTTGCCTCTGGAGCCGCCATCCCTTCTCTGCACATGCCAGTGCACCTGCACACAGCAGAGGTAAGATCCTGGTCTAGCAGCAAGATCAGTATCCCATGAAAGAACGCATTCGCTGCTGTGACTGCAGCTCCAGTTTCAGGCTAAACAAGCCAGGCTGGAACAGAGGACAGCCCAGGGCACACAGGCTGGAACAGAGGGCAGCAGGCTGGATTAAACTCTTGAATGATGGGGGCGTGTCCAAGATGGCGCCGTGAGCAGACGCTTCTTCCCTGAGCTCCGCCGGGTGATTCTATAATATCCGCATCCAGCGCTTCCTGAACCCGGATTTTATTGTCTATCGACGCCTGATGCGGCGCGGACCGACCAGCGGGCGAAGAGGTAGGGGGAAAAGGCTGCGGTTCCCCGTAATCCCGGAGGAGGCCGTGCCGGCGTCTGCTCCACGTGTCACGACCCGTTCGTTTCGCGGCACGAACGAAGCGATACAGCAGAGTAGCACGCATAGGGCTTCTCAGACAAGCAGTATGGCGGAGGAGGGGTCGCGGCCGCCCTGGCTGGCGGAGGTGATGGGGGCTATTGCCGCATGCCAAACTGCCCTTACGTCTAAGATGGAAGCTGTTCAGATGGAGGTTGGCCTGGTCAGACAGGATCAAGACAAACTGCGCTCTAGAGTTCTGGAAACGGAACAGAGGATTGGGACAGCTGAGGATACCATTGCAGAGCATGCGGTCTCCCTACGTAGCCTTCAGACCAAGGTGAAGGCACTGGAATACAGAGCCGAGGACGCAGAAAATAGAAACAGGAGGAACAACCTCCGTATTATTGGCCTGGTGGAGGGAGCTGAGGGGAAGGATCCGACTGGCTTCGTGGAGGGCCTACTGAAAGAGCTGCTGCCGGATGCACGCTTATCTCCTCATTTTGTGGTGGAACGGGCGCATAGGATCCCGCCTAAACCTGGACCCCCGGGGTCCCCTCCTCGGACACTTATCCTTCGTCTCCTGAATTTCCGGGACCGCGATGAAATCCTGAGAGCATCCAGGGCTATGGGTGACCTGCGATATCAGAACAACAGAGTGCTTATATTTCCAGACTATTCGGTGGAGACACAAAAACTCAGGAAATCCTTTGACCATGTGAAGGCGGCCCTTAGAGCCCGTAACATCCGTTACAGTGTCCTATTCCCAGCTCGCCTAAGAGTCCAGGACGGGGAGACGGTTCGCTTCTTTAATTCCCCGGGGGAGGCTTCCACGTGGATTGACTCCCTCCCCAGGGCCCGATGACCTGAAGTTGGTGGGGGGTGACCTATTTCCCCATTGTCTTAAGTTCTACCAATATCTACACAATGCTCACTATGCCTCTTAGTGCTGGGCCGTGGCCTGGACGCCTCTGCGTCTCTCCTGGAGTTGGCGGGGAGGGACAGGAACTGAGCCGACAGGTTTATTGAGACCTAGCACTGAACTCGAGACATTTTGCGGTCCACAGCTGTCTGCGCAGTGAGTGCCGTTGTTTTTTCGTTTGCAACTAAGTATGTGCCCCTGAACTATCCAGGTGAAGTTGCTCCCATGACCAGTTGGCGGGAGTCCACAGTTCCTTTCTAAACGCTGGATTATAATGATTATGTGGCTGGGCAGCCATATCCGGTACAGTAACTTGTTCTGATTTGAGTCATGTATCTGCCATCCGCTCATATATGACACCGGGCGGAGGGAAGGGAGCATTACGAAGCGGACTGGCCGGCACCGAACTTCCCTGAATACAACCTTTGGGGGGTTGGGGTCATATCTTGCACAGGACCCTGTATTGCACCTAGAGTGCTGTTGGGAATTTGGGA